>JAFEMH010002211.1:0-365372 GCA_022495995.1 Adenophora triphylla var. japonica
GCTTAATTTCTATTAATTCTAGCATTTAATTTGTTTGGATTCAAGTATCGATCCTAGCTATTCTGGATTACCGAATCCCAATCGCAATCTCTCGTTTAATCTGAATAATTCGTGCACCGAGCTTATATTGTTGATTATTTGATTCGATTTGGTGTTTGAACCCCAAGGGGGTGTGGATCTACCCATATCCACACTCCCTCGGGTTGATTTAGTTTCGTTTCGTATTTCGTTCGTAATCTAGTTAAATGATTAGATCTCGTATAGCTTTCGTTGATTCCCGTGTTCTTATTGTTCGCCGCAGATGGCTCATACGTGTCACGCGACACCTTTGTCTCCAAGTGATCCCGTGTCACGCGACACATGTGGTCACCGGTGCGATGTGTCATGCGACATACATGACCCATCTCGCAGACCCTTTTCCTTTGTAACTGTTTTAGATTGTTTGTATCGTGGATGTGGCCTCCCTAAATAATGGGCTCACAATATGTACTCGCTCCATAATTAATAAGATGCATTTAATCACACTTCGTTTATTATCAATATTTGCACACACTTTGGATTTACTTGGCTGTTTTGATTGAAAGACTCGTCTACGGACGAGGCGTGTCGGGTGAACTCTGCTCTTCCCAACACGTAACCCGACCTCCGAACTCATGTTTTCTCTCTAAATAAAGGTTTTCAATGTTTCCTCTTAAAACGGCGTGGCGACTCCTTTTTTCATTTAAACCGGGAAACCCAAAATTTTCCGGGCGAGCGCACATTCAGTGGCGACTCTGCTGGGGATTAAACACTTGAACACCTGTTTTTCAAGTGTTGAGTGGGTCAAGCTTTTATTTAGTCAAACATCCAATACATCCATTTTGTGTGCATTATTTGATAATCATTTGTGATTCATACATCTTGTTGATTATGGAACTTGTGAGCCCTTTGTGCTTGTGGTCACTTTTTGTGCATTAGTCTTCTTTGTGTTGCTCTTGCTATGGTAAAACAGGGCCGATTTGATGATTGAAGAGCCGCCGGTTCAAATGACCATCCAGGTCGTGCGACACCTTTTGTCTCTCGGTTGTCCCGTGTCACGCGACAAAGGGTGGCCACCGAATGTAACATCGAAGACCGGTTTGAGGGCGCCCTCGATCAAGCGTGACTCAATTGATTGTTGTTCCCCGTTTATCCCGTGTGAGGGTGTGTGTTGTTTTCTTTTTCAAAAAAAAAAAATAAAAATAAAATAAGAAAAATCTCTTTTTTGTAAATAAAGGAATATAGTCATCCGCACACTACATCACTTAGATTTAGAACCCTCGGTGCGATTGACGCATCGCGACGGCCATGAAATTCGCCTACGCTTGAGCGCCCGAAATCAAACCTAAACCCCTAGTGCGTTATAGGTGGCACCACACTAAAACCTTACCCAGCTGGTTTTTGATACAATGTTTTCATTACAACAAAATGAAGTGTTTTTGAAAAATAATATAGGTCCTTATACCTTTCTCCCAAAACCTCACACCTTGTGGACATGTTGCCAAATGCAACATGATTTCACGTGGGAACATGTCACTCTCGTGGCGTGTTCTAAACGAGAGATCATGCCGCATTGCCAACATGTACCGACGAGAGGTCATGCCGGATTTTTCTTCGAAATTCTTCGAAAAGACCCGTTATGCCGCCCAAATTTCCTTAGAAATTTGGACAAACCTTTTCGTTCCATAAAGATGTTAGGTTTGGGCTAGGTACCATCACCTATTATATGTTTCAAAACAAAGCATTTGTGTAATCCGAACGTTGCGTCATTAGGATTCCCCGAGGTATAGTTAGCGTGAATAAAGGCTTATCCTTTCCCAACCGTATTTATGATTTAAAATACTAATTTATACTTGAACATAAATAAATTTGTGTTTGCGTGAGTCTGTCCCGTTTCTTTCCCTCTCCCGTTACTCAAAAATTTCCCTTCAAACACCTTATAAACCCCCCTCTACCCCTGCAGCTACGGCGAGTTGGATTCGCTCATCCGCTTCGGGAGGTCGTTTGATCCGTGTGCAAGCAGTGTCAGTTGGTTTAGAATCAGAAATGGCCGGCAATGGAGACGTTTTTTCCGCTCGCCCGCAGTGGCTCAATGACAGGGGTCGACTGTTTGAATGAGATGACTACAGAGGAATTGAGGGTGATGCCGGAAGCCGCTCTAGCTCGGGAGCGTGAGGCTTGTCTCTTAGTTCAAAATGCCAAGGCTCGTGAAGAAGAGGCTCACAACCGTTTCTGTAGAAGCCATGAGAGCCAAAGGGATTGCGGTACTTCGTCGGGAGGATGGTTCCTATGAAGAGATTACGGAAGATAGCCATAATGAAATCGGATCCGCTTCACCCGCCACCAACCCACTTAGCTACAATACGATGCCTCCCCAAAGGAGCTATGTTCCGCGATCCGATCAAGCAAGATTCCAGAATGATTGCAAGTGACCAAGGAAGGTTCGTTCCCCCATCTTCCCAAGGGCATGGCCAAAGTTATCCAAAGAAGGTGTTAGCAGTAAATGACGGCCGGCATGTGAATTTCTTTGATCTCACCGCTCTCCAACTCCTAATGCTCCAAAGACCGCAGCCAAAGATGGGTCTCGCCCGAACCAGCCTTTTCCCAAATTTCGCAAGCTGTGTATCCGCATGGTTATCGTGGTGCTCGCATGGTGTTCAGCAGAATGGTCGCACTGCCTCAGAAATCGATAGTTCAGACAAGAGTTTCAAAGTACCAAATAGCTGCACTCCAAGACATTTTTTTCAACCAAATAGCAGTGTTCCACCCTTACTCGGCATATTTATGGTTCTACCCCATACTCACTCCATGTGTCACCAGATTATCTTCTCTTGGTCGCATTGCAGGTCACCGGCACAATACAGCCTTCGTAACTCCCTGGGCAATTTAACTATTATGATATGTATGGAAACAAGATCCCTAGCCGATTAGCTTGTTGACAAAGAATATTGGAATTCCTAGTACTTTGGCCTCCCACCGACCGCTTTGCCCGTGGGACCTAATTCTGATTTCCCAATACCGTCGCCAACCGTGGCTCCCGCAATTCCTCGACTTCAAGTTTGGCACTGTAGTGGCAGCTTTGTCGAAACAGATGCAAGAACAGATTGACAGATTAACCGTGGGTTCTAGTGGTCTTAAGGTCGTGGATCCCGCCCAAGTGACACCTTTGCCGCACAAGTTTAAGATGCCCAAGCTAGATTTTGATGGTACCGCCCGTCCAAAGACGCATATAGACACTTATGTGATGACAATGGGGGCAATGGGCCGCACTCCCGAATTCATGGCTTCCCACTTCCACCTAACCTTGAAAGGATCGGCACTTACATGGTTCTTAGCTCAAGCAAGAATGCCGTACTACTTGGAGCCGTATAATGTAAGCCTTCCCGGAAAAGTACAAGGGTAATTTGGAATGGCGCACTACCCGGATGATTTGGTAGGAACTATCCGTAAGTCGGATGAGTCAATTACGTAATTTTACAAACGTTGGAACGCTAAGCTCAACGAGTTATCTGAGCCAATCCCCTCCAAGACCAAAAGGACATCTTTCTATCATGTGTTAAGCCAACGCTTAGGGAAGCCATTGGGAAAGGATGGTACCCAGATCTGCGAGAGATGGTGGGAATGGGAGCTAGGAGTGAAAATAGACTGCTCAACCAAACTCCAAATGCAAACACCAAAGAAGAACAACAAGCTGTGGAAGTTACCGATCGTGCACCCAATCCCGTCTCAAAGAATGGCGCCAAGAGGAAGAGAGCCGGCCAAAGACAACAAGATCAATAATCTTCAAAGGGGAAGTAACAATGTGCGTAATCCAATGAGATTTCCACCTAGGCCACAACCGCGATTTGATGATTTGGGTATGTCAACGGAGGAAATTTTCAACGGTTTGCTACGAACCGGCATGATAAAGCCATTGGAGAACTACATCCCGCCGCCCTAATCCTCATATGGATGCTAGCAAGTATTGCCGTTTTCACCAATTTCCGGCACACTACGAACTCCCGCGTAACTCTCAAGAAGATAATCCAGAAGCTTAGTGGATGACAAGAAGATAGAGAAATCTCCCCGCCCAAATATTGTCAACAATCCTTCCGCCGAGCAACAATGTGAATCTTATTGACTTTGAGAATGATTATTTTGTTAATGTATTAGAGTTTGGAGAACCCGTAGTTGGGAATGATAGCAATGGTTGTAATGAGGTCGAAACCGATGTAACCTCCTCGTTCGGTGAAATGAAAGATAACTTCGTTATGTTCTCAGTATCTCGATGATTTGCATGATGTGAATAATATTGTTGAGCTTGATGATTATGAAGAGCGCTTGATTGTTAATACTATATCTTCAATGACTCCTAGAGAATCCCCAATTTCCCCGGAGGAACTCAGATAGCAAATGGTTTGGAAGCACCTCGACCATCAATGAGATACGACAAGCAAACTTGGCCATACCGCAATCACCCCGTCCCGCTCACGTTAGCGTAACTCAAGGAAGCTAGCAAAGAGTTCGTGGTTGATGAACAAAGAAGAAGTTAATCGTTGACTCGCTCAGAAGAATGTTGGGAGTAAATAATCCAGATCCGTCCGGAAAGGGAAAGCAGCTATGTGCTCTAACCCTCGCCCTCTCGTAATCCTCACAGCTAGACGAAGAAGTTCAGAAGACCCGATACCGACACGCTTGAAAAGAACGCAAGCCGATATTTCTTTGTGGTCCCTACTTACATCCTCCTACCCTCACAAATTAAAGTTGGAAGAAGCTTTGGCCAAAACGAAGGTATCCGTCAACGCTACCCTGCACGAAGCATGTCACCGATTGGAACGGCGCAAAGATGGGAATATCATTACTTTCACGCATCTTGACTTGCCCGCTACGGTGCGAAACATAACGAGTCCTTACACATTACTTGCCTCTCGGGAGGGACGGCGGATTCCCCATGTGTTGATAGATAATGGGTCGCCTATGAATGTGCTCCCCGCCAAAATGATGAGTATGTTGGACATCAACGCGCGTAACCTCAAACCATCTAGCCAAACCATAAAGGCTTACGATTCGACGTCCCGTGCAAAGGTTTGGGATAGTCTCTCTTAATTTGATGTTTGGAGGTAAGGAGATGATGGTGGATTTTCGTGTTATAGACATTCCCGTTACATTCTCGCATTATCATGCACTCGGATCCACGAGATTGGAGCCGTAGCTTCCACGCTTCACCAATGCTTAAAGTTTGTGCAGAAGGGGTGCCGACAACCATCTATGGTGATAGTGTTATGATCGGAGAAACCAGCCGCAAATACCTTACCAAGCAATGGAGATCAAACTCGACCAGAGAACCCGATGCTCAGCTGGTTCGCGATTGAGAAACCTAAGGGGCAAGTCTCGTACCATAGATTTGACGACATCTTCGCACAAGATTCCTCCCGTGTTGAAAATGCTAAGAGGTATGAGCTATATCCCCGGTCTGGGCCGGGAAAACGCCAACAGGGACCGTGTAGGCTTAGGCCGCCAAAGCCTAAGAGAAATAGGCAAGGTCCGGGGTATGCCGTGACTAAGGAAGATAAGGTGTATGACAAAACCGAGGCTTTCAAAGAAAAGATGACCTCAAGCAAATTTGTAGAAAGTACAAGAAGCCCGAAATGCGCCCGTACAGCTTGGTCTCTCGAATAAGCACTTTGTCGAGAAGATGGGGATATGTTTGTTTGTCCCGAGCCAAGGCCGATTCCAATGAAGAAAGAATGAAGACGATCCAGAGGTTCGCCAATAGCAAGAACCCGGTGAAGGAAATGTTTGATAGTTTGCCCAAAAGGCAAGGTGTGACCGCCACCTACGAGAGCAAATTTACCACTTCGGGGACCCGAATATGAGAATCGGTTTGAAAAGCTTGTTCGATGAGCCCACAATATGTAAAATTCGCGGTGCCGACCCCGCAGATATTGATGGCGAGTTGGCATTTGTTTGAAGAGCAGTGGCCGTCGAGCCCGGAAGCGGTGCGTCTTGCGTAAATGAGAGATGGAGCTAAGGAGCCGAGTGATTTGATTAACTTTTCCTCCGACAAAGGAGGTGGTAGCTATGCTAGAGTTCGAGAAGGAATCTCGCCTGTAGAACTAGTCAAGCCGAGACCGCCGCAGAAGGACCGCGTGCACTGACTTCGTTCCGAGGACCGGTCGCCGACAGGGAGACTATGATTGAAAAGCTAGGGCTCAAACCTCGTCCTTGTCCCTCCAAGTCTAAATTCATCCCCTGTGTTTTGAGTCAGTCTCCCGAGTCTCTTGTTATAGAATTTGAGTCTTCTGACCGGTCTAAGGTCCTCACGACGTAAGACCGTCTTTCGAGTTGTAAACACCGTATTCCCTTTGCTTTGAATAAAGTGGTTGATCTTTCGAGTACCCCGTGATTGCCAATCTAACAATTGAATGCTTAACAAAAATAATCATCAAGATTTAAAAATAATTAAGCCTAATTCAATTGAGATAATGCAGACTTAATCGATGAACAATTTTTAGAAAAAGATTCAAAACAAAGCTTGCGAGCAAAAGGAAAGCCGGGCCCAAGCTGCCGATGAGGTATTAACAACAGTGAACCTGGGAACAGCCGAAGAACCCAAAGAAACGCAGATTGGTAGCTTCTTCTCCGGAGATGAGCGGGTTGCCCTGATCGAGTTGCTCAAAGAATTCATGGATGTGTTCGCTTGGTCCTACAAAGATATGCCGGGGCTGGATGCTTCTATTGTGAAACACCGAATACCTTTGGATCCGTAAATTAAGCCGCCAAGCGTAAATTGAGGCGGATAAAACCTGAATGGTCCTTACAAGTGAAAGAAGAAATTGAAAAGCTCTTGCGGGTAGGCTTCATCAAAGTAATTGAATATCCGACTTGGTTGGCTAACATTGTGACAGTCACCAAAGCAAATGGAAAGGTTCGAGTCTCGCGTGATTTCCGAGATCTCAATAAGGCTAGTCCCAAAGATGACTTCCCTTCGCCCAACATTGATATGCTAGTGGATGCAACCGCGAACTTTGAGGTCAAGTCTTTCGTTGATGGTTTTGCGGGTTACAACCAATCAAGATGGTCAAGAAGATCAGACAAGACGGCATTTACAACTCCATGGGGTACTTATTGTTACACAAGAATGCCATTTGGTTTGAAGAACGCCGGGCTACTTATCAAAGAGCAAGCCACTACCCTTTTCCACGACATGATCCACAGAGAGATTGAAGTGTATGTAGATGACATGATTATTCATTCGAAAGGGTCGATGGACAAGACTTCATTGACTTGAGGAAATTCTTCAATGTACTCCGAGAACACTCCATGAGATTGAACCCACCAAGTGTACATTTGGGGTTATTCGAGGTAAAGTTCGGGATACATGGTCACCGAGCGGCATTGAAATAGATCCTGTGAAAGTTAAGGCAATCATTGAAATGAAGCCACCCGTAACCGTCTCTCAAGTAAAAGGATTCATGGGTCGCCTACAATACATCGCCAGATTCACAACCACCGACCACCATATGTGAGCCGATCTTCAAGCCGCTAAAGAAGAACCAGAAGTGGTTTGGAACGAGGAATGCCAACTAGCTTTTGAGAGGATCAAAGCCTATCTCGTCAATCCTCCTATTCTCTCGCCCACCTCACGGAGACAAGCCTCTACTTCTATATCTCGATAAATACAGCATTACGCCCACTGGGCTATGCTAGCACAAGAAAAGAAGGATTCAAAGATTGAAAATGCCATTTATTTCGTCACCGTAAATTCCAAGGGAGTGAATTGAATTACTCGCCCTCGAGAAAACTTGCGCAGCCTTTGGTATGGGTGGTCGGAAAGCTAAAACACTATATGCTATCCCACACCGTACACTTAGTCTCCAAGATGGACCCGATCGATATCTATTCCAAGGTGACAGAGGAAACATCTCCACCAAAGTTGGCAAAATGGACTTTCTTCTCGCGTAATTCGACATCAAATATGTGATCCGTAAGTCAATTAAAGGACAGCATTAGCGCACTGGCTTGGCCGAATTCCCCAAGACAAGATCAAGGGCCGGATCTCCGCCTGCATTGAAGGGATCCTCGCTATAGAAAGCGGAAACAAGTGGCGCTTATTCTTTGATGGAGCAGCCTAACAAGAAAGGAAATGGCATTGGGATGGTTTTAATAGACCCAAACGACATGCATACTCCCATAGCAATCAAGTTGAATTTCTGCTACTAACAATGCGGCCGAGTACGAAGCTTGCATAGCCGGTCTAGAAGCCGCCCTCGAGCGACATGTGGAAGAATTGGAAGTGTTCGGTGATTCCCGCTGATAATCAACTGCACCGCCAACAAATGGAAGATTATAGACCCATGCCTCCGTAAGTACCATGCTTACATCGCGTAACTCGTCGGCCAATTCAAGGAAGTATCATTCCAGCTCTTACCGCGAGACAAGAACAGATTCGCAGATGCTCGCTACCTTAGCCTCTTTGGTGGAAATCCCGTAAGGTAAATCAATCAAGCCATTCAGTGGTCGGTAGAAGAGAAAATCCCGCATATTGTTGTGAAATAGAGATCGAGACTCACGTCGCCGAACCGTGGTACAATCGTATCTTTCAATACCTCAAGCACGGAGAAGCATCCTTTCCCGTCGACCAAGAAGGAGACTCAAAAAGGGTACATGCCAAGAGCTTGCAAGCCCTAAAAAGATTGTCGCACAAGATGTCATACTCGGCGATGAACTATGGAAGAAAAGGGAAGGTTGCCCGCTCCCGCTATGTATCAAAGCAAAGAAAAGGCTCAAAGAGTAATGGAAGACGTTCACAACGGTGCTCGCGGACCTCATATGAACGCCGATCTCTCATGCACAAAGCATCATCGCTAGGTTACTCGGATCACTATGGAGACAGATTGCATCCATTTCGTGCGGACTTGTGATAAATGCCGCCGATTCTCCAATCCGAACCACATCCCTCCTCACGACTTATACCGTATGACAACTCCGTGGCCTTTCGCAACATGGGGTATTGATGTCATTGGGAAGATTTCTCCGCCCGGGAGCAATGGGCATGCATTCGTATTAGTGGCCGTGGATTACTTCACAAAATGGGTAGAAGCCGCGTCTTATAAAGTGCTCACCGCCAAGAAAGTTGCCCGATTCATAAAGGAGCAGATTTTCTGTCGCTATGGAGTCCCGAACGAAATTATTTCGACAATGGAACCCATTTTGAGGGAGAAACTGATCGGTTGCTCACCGAATACGTAGTCAAGCGCCACAAATCTTCACCATACAAAGCCACGTACAAACGGCGCCGTTGAAGCCGCCAATAAAAATTTGGAAAGAATTATAAAGAAGATGGCCGAGCGAGGACGAGATTGGCCGGAAAGCCGCATTTAGCATTATGGGGATATCGCACTTCAATCCGAATCGCCACCGGTGCAACCCCATACGCTCCGACTTACTAATGGAGGCCGTCATGCCCATTGAGTTAGAAATTCCTTCCCTCGTGGTTTTGCTCGAGAATGAGGTGAACGAGATCGAATGGCTCCAAAGTCGATATAATGAGCCGGCTCGCTAGATGAACGAAGACTAAAAGCCATGGAGCATAACAGGCATACCAGAGAAGAATGGCCCGTGCTTTTGATAAGAAAGTGAAGCCTGTGGATATCAAAGCTCGGTGATCTCGGTCCTTAAGATGAAGCCCTCAAATCGAGCAACAAGGCGTTGGGCAAGTGGGCACCCATTTGGGTTGGACCGTTTTAGTAAAGAAAGTATTCTCCTGAGGAGCTATGCACTGCCGACTTGGATGGCAACCCATTTCTCGCACCCCGTCAATCGGCGACAAGTTGCGGAGGTATTTTGTATGATCGAGTCTTTCCCCTCTAAAAAAAATAAATATAAAAAATATAAAAAATGACGATAAATAAAGGCGCAACAAAATTGTCCTGCATGAGACCGAAACCTCTCAAAAGGCAACCATGCAAAATAAGGGACGCGCCTAAGTGCTAAAGAATATACCCAACTAGACCGAAACCCAAAAGAGGGCGGTCTAGGTAAAAAACAGTGGTTGCACCATTTCCCTTCGTCTTCCCCTTTCTTAAACACTAAAGTCAATTGAGTCGAACTACGGAGACCCGAGCCCCTTAGTTCTCTTACAAAAGGGGAACGTAGGCAACCACTTGTGGTTCGGTCTAAAACCGCCGCAAAATCTCTCTTCCTACCAAAATGCGTTTTGATTACAATTCCAAGGCTTTTCAAAGGATCATTTCGAGTTAATAGTCTTGTTGATGAGTTCAAGCACGACCTACCTTTTGACTCAAAAAGCTTGTTGCGAATAAAAGAAAACATTGATAACATCTATTCTCGTTCCGCATTAAGCAATCAAAGGGTACTCGCTCCCATACGTATAATTCCTACTCTCAAAACATAAAGCAAAAGAGTCTCGAGTCTCTCAAAATAAAAGGAAAATGTGTGTCTAGAGGCTCGTCCCCGCTCCCGACTCCGCTCCTCTATCCTTCCTCTTTCTCGGTCCCCGGGAGGTCTTTGGCTTAGGAATGTCAAACAAACCGCCTTGAGCCCGTCCCAATTCAGAATAACGCGCGCCGGCGGTTCAATCGCACCAGCCTCCTCAAGGCGGCCCTAGCAATCCTCTCTTGCCGCAACGCCTCTCGCGAGCTCTCATCTCTCGGATCATTTCTTAAAGCAGCCCTCCGGATCTCTTGCCTCTCATAGTCATCAGCAAAGATCGCTGTAACATTGTCTCGGGTTTCCCGTGCCTCTATATCTCTCGAGAGTTCGACCGGACGGATAGTCCGCTCCCAAGTATTCCCCGGCGGCGAGTCTCTATAGCCAATCGGACAAGACCCCGATGCTCCTCATACCAATCCGTATACTCGTGGTCGAAATGTAAATCCTCTAGACCGCCGAAGGAGCACACGAGTGGGAAGAAAGCCCTCCGTAAAAGATTCGCCGAAAACCGTATAGCCCGGGGCTCGGCCATGGACATCGGAATGCACGGGCCACCGCCTCTCCTCAAAGCTCGGATGATCTCGCCGAGGATACCTATACTGCTCGCTCACCAATGATGGGACACGTAAAGAGGATACATGCAAACCAGCAACCGGACTACTACCGATCCATCCCGAATATCTCTCATGGTCTCGTATATTCCAGCAGAATCCAAAAGCTCGCATCGCTGGTCTCGCACCGTGACAACCTCATCTCGCCAACTATCGCCAACCTCATCCCTCACCAAATTTACGTGGCCGAGTCACCTGTGGCATGGCCGTCCGACCTTCCGGTAATGGTCCGATCAAACGTAACCTCTCAAAGAACCACAGAGATAATAAGTCGGGCCGCTCGCTCCCATGAAGTCCGATCCCCGCTAGCCTCGTCAATACCGTGATAAGTCTCACCAAAGAATAAAGGGTACAACATCCATCTCCCTCGCCGTAATGAATTTGACGAGAATCTATACCCCGGCCACCCTCATTTGCTTAACAATCTCCAACAAAACACTGAGCGTACTCCGCATACCCGCAGTAAATAGTAAGCCGACAAAGGTGAACAACATGAACATATCCAGAGAGGTAGAAAGGTCAAACAGCTCAGACGGGACAGACGCAACCTAGCCATCCGAGTCAAATCTATGGACCCATCACCTGTAATCATAGGCGCACTCGATCCGCAGTGCAGAGATAAGAAGTCCGATAGCCGCCATCAATCGCCCGACTGTCTCTGGGAATGCTACGAGCCGCCTTACCCAAGCCTCGTCAACGCCCTAAAGTCTTCCATAGTTGGGGTCGATAATTATATGACAAAGAGAATACATGGCGCTCGGAATCCTGTATGTGATGCACTCAAGCAAATCCTACCAACCCTCCAATCTTTCAAGGACCAAATACAAGGCATACTGCATCGCTTGTCGATAATATTTCTATGTTGCCTCGTATGAAATCCCCAAATTTCGATGAAGTCCCGATGAAATTGACACTCCCGGAAGCAATCTCTTTGCTATGATGTTCCATTGTAGCCAAAAGTGACAGCCTTGACCAAAGAAATCGCTTATCCGCCAAATAAGGGCCGCCGGGTTTCTCTACTAAGAAGACAAGGTTCAGAATGAAGCCTCGGACCGACTTTTGAAAGAGCCGTTGCGAGCCTCCTCGCCGTGCGACGTAAGAAGCCAAACAGACACAACATGCTCGGGCGACATACTTTGGCCGATGACAGACAAAGGTGGAAAAGCCTCGCAAAGGGTTACCCTGCAGCATTTTCCGACTCGCCTGCCATAACACACCCCTTACCCTCATACCCTCGAAAATACACAGTGAGAGGACCCCGCTATACACACCTACCGTAAACTATCCCAAAACCCCATGTGTAAACCCGACAAAGCCAACCTTTAACCCAATAATGGCGTTCGCTTCCCAGACAGCATGCACTCGCGCAAACCATGCTAACATAAATTAATCTTTGCTAACAAGATAGGCTTGTTTAGGCGTAGCGCCGGCATATGTTGTTTTACCCCGCAGTACAATAATCGATTGAGTCCCAAAGACTGGCCCTCCGACCAAACTGGAGAAGAAAAAGGAAGAACAAAAGCAAAAAGAGGCATATGTATCCGTGACAGCCCCAAGAAGAGCTCAACAAAACAAACAGCCCCACGAAAAGAAACCAATTCCCTAAGACGTAATCCCCGCTTGACGAACAAATTTCCGTAAACCAAAGGGCCTCGAGGCACAGAAAGAAGCGTAGTCCCCCACTCTCCAAGGAAAGCTAAGGACACAAAAGAAAAGCGGCAATCAAGCAAAGGCCGTCCAACAAAGAAACCAATAACAGAAGAAAGGATTAGCATAAGACCCCCGGCAGCCTACATTCATCAACAAAGCAAAAGATGTGGTATGAGTCCCTTTCGCATCCACAAAGAGCAAGAAAGAGCAAAGAAAGAGCGTAAAAGAAGTAGCATGAGTCCCCCGGGCAGCCTACATTTTATCCCCGCCAGGCGTAAGTAGTGTGAGTCCCTTGGCAACTACCCCGCACCGACATAGTGGTATGAGTCCCTTTCGCATCCACAAGACAAGAAAAGCAAAGATAGCGTGAGTCCCCCCGGCAGCCTATACTTATCAAGCACGTAATGTAAAGAAGAAGTAGCGTGAGACCCCGGGCCTACATTTATCCCCAACAGAACGTAAAAGAGATAGCGTGAGACCCCTGGCAGCCTATGCTCATCCCCAAAGAAAGAAGAAGAGAAGTGGTATGAGACCCTCCAGCATCCACGAAGAAAAGCAAGCAGAGCGTGAGACCCTCCGGCAACTACCCCGCAGAAGAGAAGTGGTATGAGACCCTCCGCATCCACGAAGAGAAGCAAAGCAGTGTGAGACCCTCCCGCAACTACCCCGCAAGAAAGAGAAGTGGTATGAGTCCCTCCGGCATCCACGAAGAGAAGCAAAGCAGAGCGTGAGACCCTCCGGCAACTACCCCGCAAAAGAAAGAAGTGGTATGAGACCCCGGCATCCACAAGACCGTTGCAGCATGAGACCCTCCGGCAGCCTACAACTTGTCAACAAAGCGATAGCATGAGACCCTCCGCAGCCTACTCGCAAAATACCGCTGCGCAAAGATGAGACCCTCCGGCAGCCTACAACCCGGTGAGAAAGAAAGCAATTACCCGATCCTACAGAAACAACAGTAAGCACAAAGAAAGGTATGAAGATACGTCTCTACCCCTTTCGGCTTATGAATTTAATTTTGGTATTTCCGAACTACGATTTGGCTTGATTCCCTTGTTCAAGGGATACGTAGGAATCCTTTCTCGTAAAGGTCCAAATGCATCTTTTCCCCTTCTCACCCTTCTAGCCCTTCACCTTAACCCTAGCCGCTCATTGAGATTGGGTCTTATTTTATCGACAACCCCACTTTTTCCAAAAGTGACGTTGCCGAGGGCTCGTAAGTACGCCAATCCAATTCGCAACCTTTTAGATGCATTTTAATATAATAAAATTGCATTTAGGGCGTTTTGGTAAATTCCCGCCTATCCCGAGACTTCCGGAAACGTTCCATGAGTTTCCCGCGAAGGAAGTACCTTTTGGTACATTATTCATGCCAAAGGACCCTCGGGAATAAAACCCGCTGACCTTTCGGGGTATTTTCCCTAATGTTCCGTAAACCGGTTTTTGGCGCCAAAAGCGGCCGAGCCACCTTGTGTCACGCGACAGCCTGAGGCATAAAAAGTGGACGCGTAAGGTCGTGCGACACATTAAGGCAGCCAACCGCAGCCTATAAATAAGACCCTCCCCTCTCATAAATGGATCCGAATTTTAGCCTACCGTTACTCGCAGAATTTGCAGCAGAATCGAACCTCTCTAAACACAAACCTCTCTCTCTCCTACCTTCAACCTACCCAATTCCTCCCTTCCAAACCCAATTCTCAAGCTACACCAATTGAGCCCTCGTGATCACCCTTCCGCATCGTGGTGAAGAATTGAAGGGTTCTATATCTCGATCGGATATAGAATTCGTGGAAGCAACAAGGGTAACGATTCCCTAAACCCAATCTCTCTCTCTCTTGCTTAATTTCTATTAATTCTAGCATTTAATTTTGTTTGGATTCAAGAATCGATCCTAGCTATCTCGGATTACCGAATCCCAATCGCAATCTCTCTCGTTTAATCCGAATAATTCGTGCAATTGAGCTTATATTGTTGATTATTTGATTGGATTTGGTGTTTGAACCCCAAGGGGGTGTGGATCTACCCATATCCACACTCCCCGGGTTGATTTAGTTTCGTTTCGTATTTCGTTCGTAATCTAGTTAAATGATTAGATCTCGTATAGCTTCGTTGATTCTCGTGTTCTTATTGTTCGCCGCAGATGGCTCATATGTGTCACGCGACACCTTTGTCTCCAAGTGATCCCGTGTCACGCGACACATGTGGTCACTGGTGCGATGTGTCATGCGACATACATGACCCATCCTGCAGAGACCCTTTTTCCTTTGTAACTGCTTTTAGATTGTTTGTTTCAGGGATGTGGCCTCCCTAAATAATGGGCTCACAATATGTAATTCTCGTTCCATAATTAATAAGATGCATTTAATCACACTTCGTTTATTATCAATATTTGCACACACTTTGGATTTACTTGGATGTTTTGATTGAAAGACTCGCCTACGGACGAGGCGTGTGGGTGAACTCTCGTTCTTCCCAACACGTAACCCGACCTCCGAACTCATGTTTTCTCTCTAAATAAAGGTTTTCAATGTTTCCTCTTAAAACGGCGTGGCGACTCCTTTTTTTTCATTTAAACCGGGAAACCCAAAATTTTCTGGGCGAGCGCACATTCAGGTGGCGTCGACCAACATGTCTATGTTTGGTAGCGGGAAGTCATTTTTAGGGGACGCCTTGTTCAAGTCTCTCCGAAATCAACACGTAATTGCATTTTCCCATTTGATTTGCCATCTTGTACTATTTTGGCTAGCCATTCTGATACTCAATCACCTGGATAAACCCTAATGCTCAAGAGCCATGATCTCTTCTTTTCACTCTTGCATTGACCATTCGGGCTTAAGCACTGCGTAGTTTCGTTTGACCGGCTCAAGTGCATTGCAAAGCAGCCTAGATCTTATGTTCTACGATCGACCGACTTAATCCCGTGATATCTTTTGTAGGACCAAGTTAAGACGTTTGGCTACATATTCTCTCCAGGAGGCTGCGTTAAGGTTTCTCTCGTCTTCCCCCTTCAAGAAGCCGCCGATCTTTGCTTCTCCGGGGTCTTCTCGTTGTCCCAATATTAACCGTCTTCATTTCTTCATTGTCAATCTGGGCCATTCTTTCCACAAACGCACCTACTTGCTTTTGCTAATTCTTTTAAAATTTGTTCGTTTTCTCTTGGTCTATCTCATCGTATGATTCATTATTGACTTGTTCTCGTTATATTGATTATTATTAGTTAATTCATCATTCATGATGTTAGCAATCTTAAGGTACTCTAAAGATCAAAAAGTTTTCATTAAGGAAGTAAGGGAATACATGTTCGGCCACCGCCTTCGATTTCGGAGCGTAGTTCATCATAGGTGGAACCTCACAATTCCTCTAAAGTGAAAGTTATAGGGTCTATCTTCCTGGCAGGGACGGGAGCATAAATCTCAAGCTCTTCGATCATTAAGTCTTCATCAACAATCAGTCCCCAGTGACGTGCCGGCTTAGAATCGTCTCATCACATTTCCTCGGGATTAGCTTCGTGTAATCAAGAGTTGGAGCGTCCCCCTTGGATATTGCATGGATCTCGGTTGCCTTCTAGCTTTCGGCAAGACAGTTCTCGAACCGTTGTAAAGCATGTCTTCTCCCCAACACAAAGTCCCATTCACTGGTCATTTCTTGTGTGTTTGTGCCCCATAAATCTTGTGTATCAGTGGGACGGGTTTTGTTTTATCCTGGAGAAGCATCATAGCCGCCGAAAAATTTCAAAGCTCCTGGTTGGCATTTTCCTTTTATCGCCGCTCCATGGCTCCGAAAAAGATAAAGCATGGGACGCTTTCCCTTCCCGAACAAGTAGTCGTCGAAAGTCTTTCCTTATGGCCCGAGGTGGCGATCAGCTCTTTCGGTCATTGTAACTTTTGTACTGTGGGTTCCTTCCCACTTGATTTGGAGTGAAGCTCATTCTTCTTCGGCTACTTATCATTGTGGATGGAAATGTCAGAGCCTAGCTAGGCCATGCTTCGCGCGCGGTGGAGGAACCAACTATGGATCCGCTATCCCTCGTAAGCGTTTCGCCAAGTCCTGCCGTGAAAGTACCCTTTCGCTTGCATCATTCTCCAAACAGGGAAGGCTTCCGGAAAACCGAAGTTGTTTTAGAGTAATTGTTTTCATTGCAAGCTTCTATGACGTTTACTGTGCTTTCTTTCTCAATCTCAAATAAGTGAATTAGGACGTGCTGCGAAAAGAGAGAATACCGACTAGACTACTATTAAAAGCAAACTTGATACTTCAGCCCACAAATGAGGATTTCTAACAAGTAGTATCCAAACTAAACTAGACTACTAATCGTTTCTTTTTGCAAAATAAAAGCAAATAATCTGAAAAAGAAAGAGATCTCTCATTTGCTTGAATTCATTCAAACTATGCCACCGCTTGGAAAAACTCGATGGTGTCGCTGTCAATAAGATCTTGGACTACGTTCTTTCAAGTTGGATCAATCATCGGTGTGATGGCCATGGCATTGATGGCGTAGTAGCGTAGAGGTGTGGAGCTCGACCTTCTCTCTTAGGTATGTAATCTTCCATTCGCTTCGCTTTTCCATATCCTTGTCAAGAATTCCGAAGAGCATTTAATTGTTTGGGTATGCTTATTATAAACCCCCTCCTATTACTTAATTTGGATTGATACCATCACCTATTTTTACTTTATATGGACTATGTGACATAATGTAAGCGAAGTCTTTACTAACTTCAAATATAGTTAAGTCCATTTTATTACTTAGGCTTCGAGTAGGTCATTCTAGGTTAAAATGATTCTCAAAATAATCTACGGTCTTTCACCGGAACTGCATACGACCGCATCTTCGGGACCGAAGAGAGGACCGCGCCATGAAGCAAGAAGCTTCCCAAACCGCATTCACGGCACACCGCATGCCAAACCGCATCAATGTCCAAACCGGCATCCTCTTGCCAACCGCCCTGCAAGATGCCAACCGCAATTCATTCTGCACTGCATGGCTTGCCGCACCGCTCTTCATCGAATTGAAGATTGATAATTTAACTCAATCACAACTCGTAGTTAACTCAGAGAAATTTACCGTTGCGTATTTTGTTTCAAATTCAAATTTAGTGACAATGGGTTATTTCTGTACAAAGTGACATACTCAAAGATACCACCTTGCCACTAACTCTGCAACATGTGGAGACAAAAAGTGACACGTGTCTCTAATTATACATCAACAAAGACATTGTCCTTGAAGCTTTCTCAACACGAAACTCCAACGGCTATCTTCATCCCAAGGCTATAAATACACTCTTGTGTTCAAGCTAATTTAAGATAACAACATTGCTTCGAGAAAAAGAGAGACATCGAAATTATCAAAAGTGTCAGCTTACCATCTCCAGCATTTCTTTGAATCTTTCAAACACTTACAAGCCTTCAAGATTATCCAACCCAAAGAAAATCTCTCAAGCCCTTTGTAACACCATAGATTCATTAAGCTCTCTCTTCATATTATAAAGAGCTCTTGAATCTTGCAGACACACACAACATACACCGGTTATTGTCTAGGATTTGCTTCATAGAAAAAGATAGTTAGATTTGAGATTGTTTGATTCCTCACTTTGTATTCCTGCAATGTACTCAGCCTACTCAAATCAAATATACTATCTCCCTTAGAAAATCCAAGACTAACCATCTTGGTAGAGGACGTAGATCTTTAACGACAACCTCTCCAAATATCGTGTTATTTACTTTCTGTGACTCTTACATTTCAAGTTCTTAATCTTTCATATTATTTCTTGTGTTTGATCTTTCATAGTTATCCAACACCATATTGAATTGTGTTTATAGTACAAATCGCTCTAAGCTTATTTTCAACCTTGCGGCTCGACCACACTTTCACTTTCATGGCCGACCACACTCCCCCTTTACTACTAAGCTTTTATACTTAGAAACTTCCGCCGTGGCATTTTACTAAGCTTGGGAAAGTTGGTTTTTACTTGACCACACTTTCTAAATTTCCCAAGTAAGCCAAGGTTGAATTTTCAAAAAGAGTAGAAATTTTTATACAAAGCCTATTCACCCCCCTCTAGTTGTTTTCATACTCTTGTTGCACCTTTGGGACCAACAAGTGGTACGTGAGCCAAACACCTTTTATAAAAACTATTCTTCATTTTTCAAGCTTAATGTACAAATTGGGTGCCGATTCGTCTGCCATGGCAACTTCAAAAGCTATGGCAACGATTAACTATTCACACACATTCCTATGTTTGATGCAAGATCACTTCGATATCCGGGAAAGCTCGAATGCTAATTCATTTAGAGTCAATAGATGAAAGGCTAGTTTCGATTGTATCAACGACTTGTGACCTTTTGTTCCAATGAAAGCCAATACCGATGCAACTACCAATACCGAAGTTCATGAAGTCAAAAAGTCAAGACAATGGACTCGACGAAGAAAGAAAAGTATGTTTCGTACAGATAGCAAAGCGCATACATATCATTTCCGGAACATTACCCTACTTCAACCTATCGAAGGTACTCAAATGCAAGACTCGCAAAGTGAGACATGTGGGACTCTATTGAAAACTATCTCGAAGGTAGATGATCAATGGCAAGGAAAGCAAGAAATTTTGGAAATTGAAAGGAGATACAAAGAAGCCTTCCAAACCGTACTACCCAATGAATCTCTACGCCAAACCTATACTGATCGCTTAACGTTGAGGTAGTAAATGCTTGCTTATCTCTAGGTAAAGTTCTAACCTGAGTAAAGTTAAATTAACATGACATTTCCTTTCGCCTCTCCGGGATCCAAATGGATGCACAAAGCAACTTCCCTCGAAGATTCAAAACAATTAAATACATGGACTCTTAGTAATTTATATTTGCAAACCTTTAAAGTTTATGAGTTGAAATTACAACATATTGAAGAAGTCGAGGGAAAAGTGTGGAAAATCACTTTCTAAGTGCTCCGTTGTCGATCAATGTGGAGAAACCCTCAAAGCCTACCTCGTATCCAGTAGTATTTCAACTTCTTTCTCTCATCGATATGGATGATGAGGACTTTTGCCATGTTTGTAAAATGCGTTTTCAAAAATTTCGTAAAAATTCAAAACCGTTTTCAAAAAGCAAATATCCAAAGAACATCTTCAAGGGTGAGTGACTCAAAGAAAAGGAGGACCTTGTTTGCTACAATTGTAGAAAGCCGTGTCATTTTGCTTCGTAATGTCCTCAACCCAAATATGAGTATTTGAAAAGAAAACTTTCCCTTCAAGTTTTCTCAACGAAAGGGAATGGTTGTCAAGAAGATGAGAATTCTAAAGAACTTGCAACTTGGATCGAGACCGATTCTCGATGAAGACAACATGAGAGTACCAAGAGGTAAATCTCGCCTCATTGCCGAGGATGCTTCTAAAGTGACTCGAAGATGAAGTTCACGATGAGTCGCTCAAAAAGAGGAATGAGGTGATTTCAAGGAAAACCAAGCTTGTGGCTAGCAAAGGTGGACTATAGCAATTTTGACCACTCCAAGCACCAAGATTGGAAATTGTTCATTTTCTCGCCCCATCTTTCCATCCAAAAATGAAACATCTTCAAAAGCTAAATCAACTCCAAAAGTTTCAAAAAGGGCTAATGAGATTTCCCCATGGATCAAGAAGAGATGTTTAAAAAGGTCAAGTGATGATCCAAAGGTTTGAAAATGTTAAGAAAGCTCTATCACTATCAACCGATGAAATTTTCTCAACTCAAGACGGAGAAAACCGTGGATGAGGTCCGAAATTTCAAATCTTAAGGGCCAAATCAAAAGTATGACTCCTCTTGTAGATCAAAACCTCATTCTTGGAAACTAAGGTTGCTGCACTTCAACTTCGCAATGATGACCTCGGTTACCCAAATCAACGATCTTCAAAAGATTATCGATAGGTGGAACAAGTCAAAATCCACCTGATCAAATTATAGACTCCCAAATTTCCAATGGAATTAAGGAGGGTATAGGTTTTGGATCCGGTGAAGAAGAGAAGTGTGCATCCGATAGTGAAAAGGATGAGGAGATTTCAAAACTAACTAATGAAATTCCTAAGAGGAAGCATGCTAATCCTAAGGGTAAAGGACAAATTTTCAATTATGTCTATCCAAAGTATAGGAAGGACTCTCGATAAAAGAAAAGGATTCTCGAGATTGATTGATTCGGAGAACATGGCTTGATGGAGTTGGCCGCATCTCTACTTCAACCGCTTCGGTGGAATTAGTGGTGCCGGTAACCGCAAGGCCGACCGCCCTTTCTTCTTCGACCATTCCTCCCGCCTTCAAAAGCAAGAAGAATGCTCCTAGAAAATACGTAGTCAAGCCAAAGCCGCCCTTTGTCAAAGCTAAAATCACTACTCCCAAACCGGCATGCAACTCTTTAAGAAAAGTAAAGAGTTAGTAAAAACACATGATATGTGTAGCTTTCATCATTGTTCTCGTGTGTGATGGTTATGGGTCACTCTACGCCGAATGCCTTTTAAGATTCACACCTAATGCTCGAAGACATAATCCGCCTTCTGGCCAAACAAGTGTGGGTTGTTAAAAGGTGCTAACCCCAGGACCCAAAAGAATAAAGGGGACCTCGTGCTTAAATGTTTATTTTTCGTGTCCTCTCGTCTACGGGCCGGATCTTCCAAGGCAAATTCAAATGAATGGTATCTCGACAAAGGGTTGTTCAAGACACATGACCGGAGATATCACCTTGCCGGAAGATGTCCGTGAAGAAAATGGTCCATCAAGCAACGCTTGGGGATAACAACAAAGGAAAGACGATTGGATATGGAGTCATTCGAAAAGGAAATCTAACTATAAAAGAAGTATCTCTAGTCAAAGGACTCAAGCATAATCTTCTCTCCATATCTCAATTTTGTGACAAAGGATTGCACCGCAACTTTACTTCGGCAAATTGCTTTATCAAAGATGGCACATCCGAGTCACTTTGCTCAAAGGGATTCGTAAGAGTAATGTTTACATTATCGATTTTAATTCTCCGCTTCGCAATCTTACTAATCTTTGTTTTGTAGCAAAAAGTGTGAGTGAAAATAGTTTGGCCGTGGCACAAAAGACTTAGTCATCTCGAACTTCAAGTATCTATCTAAGATTGGAAGAGAAAGTCTAGTTCGTGGTCTACCCAAAGTAGCCGATCACCACGATAAGAAGCGTGTGCCGCATGTCAACTCGGGCAAACAACCCAAGGCATCTTTCTCCAAAGAAGACCGTGCTCTTCAACTTTCAAGATGTTTGCAACTACTTCACATCGATATGTTTGGACCTCGTCACCATCGCAAGCATTGGAGGAAATAAATATACTTTAGTTGTGGTGATGATTATTCAAGATATACATGGGTCGAAATGATGATCTCCAAAGATGATTGTTATGATATTTTGACCTCACTCTTTAGACAACTCCAAACACAAAAAGAAGATGACATCGTTAGTGTTAGATCGCATCATGGAACGAATTCAAAAATAACGGTGTAGCTCAAGATCGCGACGACTCACGGTATTGATCATAACTTCTCTCGCCGCTGGAGTTCCGCAACAAAATGGAGTTGTGGAAAGAAAGAATAGAACGTTGATCGAGGCCGGTAAAACAATGCTCGCCGAAGCCAAGCTACCACAATACTTTTGGGCCGAAGCTACCAACACAAGCTTGCTTCACTCAAAATAGATCTCTCATCAACAAGACCTACAACAAAACTCCATATGAACTTTGGAGAGGAAGAACCCCCAACATAGCCTTCTTCAAAATATTTGGATGCAAATGCTTTATTCTATATAATGGAAAAGAGCATCGAGGTAAATTCGCTTCCTAAAGCGTATGAAGGTATTTTTGTTGGGTATGCCAAACATTCTAAAGCTTTTCGTGTTTTTAATAAAAATAGTTTAAAGATAGTAGAATCTGCTCATGTTACTTTTGATGAACATTCTCTCCTTGAGCCACATTTGGCTCCAAATGTTGCCGATGATTTTGCCGAGCCTAATGAGACAGTAACCCTTCCCTCAAAATACACCTAGATCAGTAAAATCACTCAACTCAAGGAAATCCATCAACTTCAACCGCACCAAATTTTTCTCAAATCCAACATCAGAAGTTCCTACTCGAAGATGTTCATCTTAAGATGATGCAGTCTTGAATCTAACCCCATAAATTCCATTGAGCCTATTCCTCAACTCACTTACTTTGATAGCTCAAATGATGTACCTATTGAAGATCTTCAACAACAAACAACTCAACCGCATTCTCTACCTCCGTAAATTCATGAGGTTAGAGATCACCCAATTAACAATGTCATTCGTGATTTGTTCTCTGGGTTCAAACAAGAAGTTCTCTACTATGATGAATACACTTCATTCATATCTCAAATTGAACCAAAGAAAGTTGATGAAGCACTCCAAGATTCAAGTCGGGTTGTGGCTATGCAAGAAGAGCTCAACCAATTCGAAAGATGTAAAGTTTGGACTTTAGTTCCAAGACCAAAGGATCAAGGAGTAATTGGTACAAAATGGGTGTTTAGGAAACAAGATGGATGAGAATGGAAGCATCACAAGGAACAAAGCAAGGTTGGTTGCACAAGGATATGCAGACAAGAAGAAGGAATCGATTACGACTCGAAACCTTCGCCTCCCGTTGCAAGACTTGAAGCCATAAGAATTTTCTTAGCTTACGCTCCTTCAAAAGATTCAAGCTTTATCAAATGGATGTGAAGAGCGCATTTCTCAACTATGAACTTCAAGAGACAATTTATGTTGCACAACCTCCCTGATTTGAAGACAATAAACATCCCGATCATGTCTACAAACTCCAAAAAGCTTTGTATGGACTCAAACAAGCTCCAAGAGCATGGTATGATACTCTATCGAAATTTCTTTAGAAAAGGGCTTCAAACGAGGTAAAATCGACACAACTCTTTTCATTGCCAAATATAATGATCATACACTACTTGTTCAAATATATGTTGATGATATCATTTTTGGCTCTACTAATGAAATTTTCAGTGTAAGCGTTTTGAGAAGCTCATGAAAAGCAAATTTGAGATGAGCATGATGGGAGAACTCACTTTTCTTCCTTGGGCTCCAAATCAAACAATGTGATGAAGGCATCTTCCTTAACCAAGCAAAATACACTAAAGACTTAATCAAGAAATTTGGACTTGAAAATGCAAAAGCATACGACACTCCTACGGCTACAGTAACAAGTTAGACAAAGACTTGAAAGGTAAGAAAGTTGATCAAACTTGTATAGAGGTATGATTGGCTCCTTACTATATCTAACCTGCTAGTAGACCAGATATCATGTTCAAGCTGTTTGTGTTTGTGCTCGCCATCAAGCTGCACCCTAGAGAAGCACACCTTATAGCCGTAAAACGTATTATTCGTTATCTATCTCGGTACTATTAACCTTGGACTTTGGTATTCCAAAGAACCATCTTTTAATCTTACAGTTTCTCGATGCAGTAATTACGTGCAATTCTCGCACAATCGATGTGAAGAGCACCAAATGAACTTGTCATTTCCTTGGGAAATCGACTTGTTACATGGGCCACAAGAAACAAGCTTCGTTGTCTCTGCCTCAACAACGGAGGCCGAATACATCGTCCGCTGAGCCGCTGTTGTCGATACCGGATGAAGCAACAACTAGTTGACTATGGCATTCATGAAGGAAATTGTCCAATTTATTGTGACAATACATCGCCCATTGCAAGATCAAACAACCCCGTTATGCACTCTAAAACCAAACACATCGATATCAAATATCACTTTCTCAAGGATCATGTTGAAAAAGGTAACATTCATTTAGAGTATATTGGTACCGACAATCAAATTGCGTACATTCTTACAAAAGCTCTAGACTCCAAGAGATTCGTGTTCTTAAGAGGAGAAATGGGTATGTTAGGAACTCAAGTAAAACTTGTCCTTATTTTTTTTAACTAACAAATTGTGTGTTTCAAGTTCATGCTCAAAGACAAAGTGAATGAAAATGGCTCAAACCATTTCACCTGGCCGACCGCACCAAGCTTATTCAATTCACTGGCCGACCGCATCAAGCCTATTCAAATACACCGTCGACCGCAAAGTACATTTTAGCATGCATGTGTCTCATATCCATCTCATTTCTAGGCTTTATAGAAGCCTTCAATACGGCCAACCGTTTGCCTCATAATAGTCATACTTAGCCGTATTATTAAGGACACCAGGTAAGTATTCTAACTCTTTTCAGGTTGTCCGGGACTTGTCCATATTAGGACAAGATAATTGCACAAGGGTACTTTTGCAATTATTTTTCCCTCGTATTTATTTAAATCAAATTTTTATAGGATAAATATTTTTTTAAATGCCACATGTTCACTCTATCATGTCATAGTGAAGACAAAAGGACTATCCTCTTACACAAAGGACATTACCGTGCACTAACCTCCCTCCATAACCCCGTTTCCACTTCTCCACTTCCCGTCCTTCCCCGTCTCCCCGCACCTCGCATTCCCTTTGTCTTCTTTCTTTCTCTCTCTACTTTCTCTCTCTAAAAATTCTCTCTATAAAATGTCTCATTCTCAATCGGATTCAACTCAAAATACTTCAGAGGAATCAAAGAGTGAATCCAAGATATCCAAATTCGTGATAATGGTGAGTCATTTTTCTAAAAACCTTTTGATTTTTGAATTTCAAAAACTTGCTCACAACGGCGGAAAACTGGAAACCCAGCTTTCATAAAATACCATTTTGCGTTGCTATTTGCTTAAAGTTTTGCTTATCCTTGATCGATTATTACTTAGAAACTCATAGCTATTGTTTATTTCCATGATTGGATGGCGTTTGATGACCTCCAAAAATGAAGAACCATGTTTAAACCTAACTTTCGGGTTTTTAGGATTTTGAACTCAATTTCTCGCATTTTATTTCGAGTTAAATCATACATTTTTGTTGGTTTAAAATGAAATTCCCTACATTAAAAAGCAAGAATATATGACTTTTTATACATGCCTCGTAAAAACTTAAAATGTGTTCTTCAAGTTCTTCATGTTCTTCAAATGTTCATATGAATTTCGTAAATTCCATATATTTTGGTTATAATTTTGATTAATCTTGTTTAAAACCCTGTTTAATCCAAAAAATTTTTGCTTGTAAATTTTACTTTACATGTTTTCATCCTCTAAAATTCATACTGGCCGATCGCGATGTTTTACTTGGGCCGACCACATGAACCTTGCTCCTTCTTCCCTATATTACGGTCGACCGCACTCTATGAAACTACTGGTCAACCGCACATACATATATTTTTTTTAAACTCTTTTTTCTATCATCATGCGTAATGGCCTAGTCATTTTATTCATGGGTGGAGTTATTGGACCGCAAAGATCCGTTCAAGATGCTCTTGGCGTAGTTTTGTCAAGTATTTAAGTTAAGTCCGGGAGTCATGCTCTCTTCTTTGATATGAAACAATCAATCCATGTCCCTCGCTTCAGGGATCAGCTTCTTTCATCATGCCGTAGATCTCGGGATCCGTGGAAAGATGATAAGTGGTAGAAGGACTCAAAATAATCAAAGCACCCAAATTAATGGAATTCCCTTGGATATCGACCTACGAAGACATAGCTTTGTTCTTAACATGCCAATCAACAAAGATCGACCCAATGGAGCTAGACTCGAATGAATTAGGATGACCTCTCTCGTATCATTAATTGGGAGTACCGCCGTTACAACTACTCCAAGAAAACTTCTTGATGAGCTAACGTACCATATCGCCCTATCTTAGTTCAGACATTCCTTTTTCTCGCAAAAACCGGAAATCTAGCAAACTTCTCTCAACAATGATTAGTGGAAGATCTCTCGCAGCCTATTTTTCTTGGTAAGAAACTCCATTGGCCCAAAATCATCTTTCAACGTCTAATAACCCCGCATTCTTGAATATCAAAAGAATGAGGCTTCGGCCGTGGTCACAACAGGCAGTACGTAACTCATACTGCATTCATTTCCTCTATTCCTCGCTTCAAATCGAGAGGTGATTGGCAAATACATTGCCAGTGCATCAAGAACTTCAAGCTTCGAAATTCCAAAGCGCCAAGATATTCACAAGAAAGACAATGCGCGTATTTTCGTAACAAAGTTTGACAATGAACTCGTATATTCAGTCTTGGAAAAAGCGGATCCCCAAGAATAGTTTGTACCTCCGAAAGATGACGTAAGAAACTAACCAAAGATGACCGTGTTGAAAAGTCAAGGAACCCGAGGATTCAAGGGAAGGTGGCTAGGAAAAAGCCAAGGGAAAAGATAAAGCTATTTCCATCTTCCAAAGAAGAAAGCTTCATTCATTGATCCACGTTAAGGAGACTCGGTGGAATCAAGATTCGAAGAGCCAAGCATTGCTAAACCTCTCTTTTCAATCTCGAAACCACCTGGCCAACCGTAACTTCACTGGCCGACCGCACCATCCAAGCCTCGTGAAACTCACTAATTGCCTGCCCCAAAGCCTCCTAAAAGTCACTAAGCCAAACTCTCCAATTCCATCCAAGTCAAACAAATGAACTCTGTGCCAAAATCTCCTATCATCTCTCCAACTCCAACCCCTCTCGCTTTGAAAGAACAGGAAATATTCAACCATCTCTTTGGTGCTAATTCTCGTGGGGAGAAAAAGGAAAATAACCGATGATCAATCCTCACCAAAGAAAAAGGCCAAGACTTGGTCAATGTTAGTCAAAACCATTGCCGAATCTGGGTCTCTGAATGATTCTCGATGTCGAAGCATTCTCAATATGAGTTGGGTTTCGATTCAATTCCATCTATTCGTGAGGATATAAGGTGATAACAAGAACCAAGTGTGGTCATCAGCGCCGTATGATGACAATCGGCTTGGAAGAAGGTTTTGAAAAACTACCGATGTCAAGGAGTTAATGCTGATGTAAAATGGCAGAAGAAAACCGTCGCCGAACCAAGGAAATGAGCCAAAAGAGGGATGCTACTACACCGCAAAGACCCAATTTTCCTCCTGAACCTCAATCTGACCGCACTTGGCCAACCGCGCAAAGCCAGGGCCTACTCCTCCTCTCAAACTCCCCTCACCCTTCTCAAGAGCCTCCCTCAAAACACTCGACCTCAACAAAATCCTCTCCACCATTAGAAACCTTGACTCTATCCAAGCCTTGACAATCAATCCCAAAGCATTTCCCAACTCATCAAATCTCAATCACTTCGTCGCACCTCACAAAAGCCTTCATACCAAAATTGATGCTCTTCCCTCCCCTATTGATTGACACCATTAAGCGGGGAGAGTGTGTTCTCATAACAAAGGGCCTCCTAAAATACATTATGTCTCGGGTCATACCGGCACAAGCTCAAGCCAAGCCGCTCCCATCACTCCCTTCATTCCTTCTCTCCGTAATCCATCACCCAAGATTTCATCAAATGAAGCTATGCGAGGACCTTCGACTCAAGCTCTCTACAATGGCTTATCCTTCCGAAATGAAACTTGGCGGCGTTGATGAAAGTATCCAATGCAATGGCTCGGGATAAAACCGATGTTATTGAAAGAATCAAGAAAGTTGGAAGAATCATATTTGACACCTCTCAGTAATGCATGCCGGCCTTTACAAGAGATAGGAGAAAGATTCAAGAGTTCCACTCAAAGCTTGGGAATTCATTCCAAACCGCATTTATTTTCAAACCTTCAAGAATTGACATTCTCACTAACTCCTCAAGAGGTAATCTTTCGAATATAGAGAATCATCTCGGCCGCACTTCAAAACCGCAAAGAAACAAGGAAATCGCTGAACTAAAAAGAAAGTTCTCCAAGCCATTGAGCCGAAGCCTCCGAATTTTACATGCTCAAGACCTTCCCCCAGCCTCCAGCTTCTCAAGATGCATCCAAAGCTAGCCAACAATTACGTTGTCGTTCATGACCATGATTCATATGACTTGCGTTGGAAGAAAGAAGATTACCATGAAGACTTCTCAAAGCCTTTGTTTATTGCTTCCTTATTTTGTTAAACTTTGAAAGTGTAAGTACATTTTTAATCTCTACCTCAAAATGCATCATTATGGTTCTTTTTTTAAAAACTTTATTCACTCAAACTACTTGTTTGTAGAATAATGATTGCATTATTTTTGACTCATGCATATAACCTATCCTTCACATTTCTCCCATACTTATGATCACTCCGCTTCATCCATTTAGATTAAACGCATTCATGCACTTCATGTTGAACATAATTGGAATGCATCTAAAAATTATTTCTTACTTCCCAATATGAAATTCTTTTATCTTTTATAGGAAGTTGTAGAAATCTATGACTTAGGCTTAGAAGAGTGTGTGCATTGACTTGGGACATGATTTTCCATTCTTAAAATTATTTGGACATGTTCTTTACCAAGTACCAAATGAATTAGCCTTTTGTTATAAAGTAGGTAATGGTCTCAATCAAATAGGGGGAGATTGTTGGGTATGCTTATTATAAACCCCTCCTATTACTTAATTTGATTGATACCATCACCTATTTTTACTTTATATGGACTATGTAGGACATAATGTATGAAGTCTTACTAACTTGAAATATAGTTAAGTCCACTTTATTACTTAGGCTTAAGTAGTGTCATTCTAGGTTAAAATGATTCTCAAAATATCTATGGCTCTATCACCGGAATCTGCGGTCGCACCGCATCTTGGACCGAAGAGAGGACCGCGCCATGAAGCAAGAAGCTTCCCAAACCGCATTCACTGGCCGACCTGCATGCCAAACCGCATCAATGTCCAAACCGCATCCTCTTGCCAATCACGCCTAAAGATGCCAACCGCAATTCATTCCGCACCGCATGGCTCATGCCGCACGCTCTTTCTGCATCATCGAATTGAAGATTGATAATTTAACTTCGATCACAACTCGTAGTTAACTCGGTAGAAATTTTACTGCTAGCGTATGCATTTGTTTCCAAATTGGGCCTAGTGATGACAAACTGGGTTATTTTCGCACAAAGGACATACCAAAGATACCACCTTGCCAATTAACTTCGCAGAACATGGGAGAGATGCAAAAAGGACACGTGGCTCCAATTGTACATCAACAAAGACATTGTCCTTGAAGCTTTCTCAACATCAAACTCCAACGGCTATCTTCATCCCAAGGCACTATAAATATGATCTTCGTGTTCAAGCATGAAGTTATTAAACAACATATTGCTTGAGAAAAAGAGAGACATCAAAATTATCAAAGTGTTGAAGCTTACCATCTCCGCATTTTTTTGAATCTTCAAACACTTACAAGCCTTCAAGATTATCCAACCTTTAAAATCTCTCAAGCCATTTGTAAACACCATAGGATTCATTAAGCTCTCTCTTCATATTATAAAAGAGCTCTTGAATCTTGCACACACACACATACACCTGTTATTTGTCTAGGATTTGCTTCATAGAAAAAGATAGTTGGGGCATTTGAGATTGTTTGATTCTCACTTTGTATTCCTTGTAACAAATCTTACTCAAATCAAAATATACTATCTCCCTTAGAAAAATCCAAGGACTAACCATCACTTTGGTAGAGGACGTGAGATCTTTAACGGACAACCTCTCCCAAATATCGTGTCATTTACTTTCGCACTTTACATACTTCCCAAGTTCTTAATCTTTCATATTATTTCAGTGTTTGATCTTCATAGTTATCCAACAAACCATATTGAATTGTGTTTATAGTACAAATCGCCTAAGCTTATTTTCAACCTTGCGGTCGACTCACACTTTCACTTTCAAGCGGTCGACCACACTCCCTTTACTACTAAGCTTTTATACTTAGAAACTTCCATGTGCATTTTACTAAGCTTGAGGTAGAAAGTTGGTTTTTACTTGACCACACTTTCAGCCTCAAGTAAGCCAAGGTTGGAATTTTCAAAAAGAGTAGAAATTTTTATACAGCACTATTCACCCCCCTCTTGTAAGTCAAATAAGTTTTCATACTCTTGTTGTACCTTTCGGGGAACCAACAATGACCGAGAGAGATCCTCCCCAATGTCGATGAAAGTCCTCCCCATCCTTCTGTTTAGCCATTTGATTATGGAAGGTCTCGGATATGGTTCTTCATAGTGGCCGCATAAAGACGTTGTGGCGAGACCGGATATTCTGCTTCCATTTGCTCCTCGAGGTCACTGTGAAAGAGTATTGAGGGGCAATACTTGACCCTCTCATCAATGTTTCATCCTCAATGCGCTGGCTTCGAGGGCATTACACTTTTGATTCACATAGCCTCTGTAGTCTGCCGCTTGACCTCCTCAAGTTCCTTCAATCAAGATCTTTGTCTTTAATCGCCTTGGATTGACTCTTCCAAGGTTATGCCATTACGCCGTTGTTGTCATATTTACTGCAGGACTTTCGCAAGTTGAGCTTTGATGTCACTCTAGCTCTTCTCTGCACGTATGATCGCCCGCCGTGTCTGGATTTCCACTTTCCATCTTCCAAAATCTCTAGTAATGCGGGTGGTAGTTGCATATCCAAAACCTTCTCTCTCCAACCTTCCACATACTCCATTTCAAAATACAAGGCTATGACTTGGTCATGTTCCGCAAGTCTTCCTCTTCAAGATCCTTCTTAAAATGACAAAGTACTTTTCCTGTAAACATTGTGTTAGGAGTCTTGAGGTTGAGTAGCTTCGGAAAACTCGACATTTAAGAGATTGCAGAGATGGTAATCAGATCAAATTTAGCCCCCAACGAGCCTAAGAAGATTTTTAAAACCGTGTTCAGTGCTCAAACACAAAGAAACGAGACATTGTCCCGTCGCAAGGGGATTGTAATGTCTCGCACGAGATAATCACAAAGCGAAAAGTCGATTTTATTAGAACCTAATTTTGGCTCCAGAAACGGAAAATCCGTTTGAGGGGGTTTCTAAGGTCTTTACAAAACCTAAATCGACTCAAGTAATCAGCCCAATTTTTGTAAAACAAAGCCATGTAAGATTGTTTGAAGGATTTTTTTCTTTTGAAGGGACAAATCCGAAATGGTCATTCCGAAGGGATTTTTTCCGAAGGGACTTTTCCGAGTCCTTCTTTTATGGTCAATTTTACATGGCTATTTATTTTGGTCAAAATTAAGAAAAAGATCACCGAAGTCAAATCGATCGGTCAATGTGAGTGATCCTAAAAGACAATCTACATGATAATGATGGATGTGGATTTGCCCATCCAAAAGATATGTTCCTAAGCTTATTTTCTCGCTCCGAAACCTTGAGAATTCTAACGTATATTTTAGTGTTTTAATAGTTCGTGGACTGAAGTGAAACAATGCCGAAAATAGAAGATTTGTACCACTTTGGAAGTTCAAGGGCCAAGTTGTAATTTATTGGAAATTCAGACCTCATTGCAAATTTGGAAAATTGGGAGAAAAATTGGTTTTCTAAAGTTCAAAAGTAAAAAGCAAAAATATGGAAAAGTTCAAGGGCCACAGGTGCAAAAGAAATTTTTTTAATGACCAAACATGCGACAAAATGTGACGCGTTGTAATTATGTTGCGAAACGAATCCTAGTTGGTCCAAACCAAAACAAGGGCCAAATGCAAGGTTGGCCTGGAGACATTGCAAAAGCCGGCCACAAAGTGCGAGAGCAAAGGAAATGGGGCCGGTCCCGGGCCGAGGCTTGGCGCTGGCCAGGGCGATCGGGCTGGAATCAACATGGGCGGCCGCTGTAATGGGAAATTCTCAAAGCCGTGAATCTGTCCAGTTCTCACGGGCGCTACTAAGGCAAGATGGGCCACCGCACGGCCCGGAGACGACCGGGGCCCGATTGCTCACGGTATTGGGCTATGTTTTTCATGGCCTGACACGCTCGAAAACCCTAAAGAATGAATAAAAACCATGGTAATATTTTATGTTTGGGAGATTCATGCCGTGGACTAATTCCGTAAAGAACAACAACCCTTGTTTTCTATTATTATTCCAGGTTTTGTTTATTATTTTAATTTTGTAATTTTTATTATTATGAAAGTAGTTAATTAGTTTATTCGCGGATTGGATGTAACAATTGTCGCACTCCTTATGCTAATAATGTTTTAATTCTTTCACAAACTTTCTTGTTCTTGTTCAATGGAATTTGCTTAATTTATTTTTTAGACTTCAACATTATTGATTGATATTATTGGTCTTTAAATTACTAGGTTTAAATTACTACACTCATGGGTAGTTTTTACATTGGCCTAGATTCCATCAATAGATCTCATTCCTGAAGACCTAGCGGAAATCAAACGAATCTAAAATCAATTGTTCCTTGAATTTTTAATGTATTACTTGTGTATTTTTGTAGAACTCTAGCGGAAAACAACACATAGAAGTAATAATAGGTTGCAATCCGGCCATCTAACCGCTCCCAACTCTTATTAAAGTGAATCCATTTCTCTTTGAACAAGATTAGTAATTATTTTTTAATAAATTTAAAGGGCATAGGAATGAGATAGTTGTGAAACCCAATCCGGTGAATCCTTTGGCATTAGCTTTGATTTCAATATCTCTGTTTTATTTTCATTAGTTTAATTTATTTCGCTTTTCAATTTAATTTAGTTTAAATCAATCAAAAACAAAACCCCCTTGGCTACATTTTCTGTACTAATTAAATCAACTTGTTAATTCACTCAAAGTCTCGTCAGGATTTGACCCTTTGCTTGTGCATACTACTACAACGATAGCTTCAAGTACACTTGCTAGGTATTTTATTACAAGAGGATTTTTTATCCATCAAGTTTTTTTGGCGCCGTTGCCGAGCTAATGAACGCCGCCCGAAATTTATTTCATTTTTCTTTCATTTTTGTTCCTTTTTTTTTAGAAAAGAAAGGGGGTATATTGTAAATGATAAGCTTTTGAAAATTTCGTTTTGGGAGTCGCCACGCCGTTTAAAGGAAAAACATTGAAAACCTCGCTTTAAGAGTATTTTGGATTCGGGAGTCTCGGTTACGTGGCTTTGGGAAGAACTAGAGAGTTTCACCCAACACGCCTCTTTCGAGACTTTCAATCAACGTTGGACAATTTTGGACATTCAGCAAGTGTGTGTGCAAGGTGTGTCGATGATAGCAAAAGCAATGCGAATTTTGACATATTTCATTGATAATATCAAGACTGAGTAGCAACCTTGTGAGCCACTTGACAGTGGGCCACACCCTTTTACATATTATGATTGTCATAACATATAGGCAGAAGGTAAGACAATTCCGCTCTGTAGAGTTGGATGTCGTCCGACACAGACCTCCTAGAAAGCAGTGGTGTCTTTACACGACATGATATCTCTTGGTCGCATTGTCTTTTACAATGACCAAAGCTATGAAGCTTCTCGGGAACCTGAATGACATTTATTGAACTCATTCAAGACACTATTTGAAGGTCTAAGCTCACCAGTCAGATTGGGATTGACGGGAGCTGACAAAGTCACGATAGATTCTTGTGACATGATACGTATGTCACACTGACATGGAACATCCGGGAGGTTATTCATGTCAGTGTGGCAAACCGCCCAATAAATCGCACCCAAACAAATCATAGGCACTCCAAATAGTGGCTTATGAGCCACGTAATGCTTAGGTAAGCTTTTGAGTTACAAAAGGGGTAAATTCTCGACAGATTCGAAGTCCAAGAATGGCTTTACAAACTCCTTCTGGGATCTCCATGTCGTATGACACAGGATCTCCCATGGAGTCCCGTTGGTCGTCCGACATGGATAGGCCATTTCGTGCTCCCTTCGCCCGTTTGATTCCCCTTTGCTTCTCAAGGCAAACTAAGCACTCTTTATTAACCTGTGAAGCGAAGTGATTAAAATAGTAATATAGGAGTATTAAGTGGGAGGATCACATGGCTTTAGTGACCAAATGTGATGAATCACATATTTTTGGCCACTTTAAAGCAGCCATCTCCTCCTAACCTCGATGAAAATGCGTAAAGATTGAATCTTTATTGATCCTAAGATGACCAATGTCTGTATCTGAGGAAGAAGGGGAGAAGTGAATATTGAAGATTCACTTCTCCACCACCTTTATCATGCAAAAATCCCAATTTCTACATGCCATATTAAAGCAAGTAAGCATGCAATGTATTATAAAATGTATTAAAGACTTTATTTAAAGAGGGAGAAGGATTTAAGGGCTACCTATTGTAGTCCACAAGGTGAGATCACCAAGAGTATGGTGTCCACCCCTTCTTCACACCACACAAAGGGAGCTTCTTTGGATCTTGACCTTGGAAGTGTGTGATAACAGTGTGAGGAGGGAGGTGAGTGTGTGTGTATGAGAGAGAGTAGAGACTCTATTTGGACAGAGTTTTCCCTATATTACCTGGGCATGATCCTCCCCTCTATTCACTCCTGGGTCCTCCAAAATGACTCCAAGCAATGCCCTGTATTTATAGGCAAAGCCGAGGGGAAGGCCTTTGTCAGTCCGACGTGGGCGCTTAAATCCGCCTTAATGTCCTGGCTGCCTGGACGACAAACAAGTATATCTTTTTGGCCATAAGCCGGGGTCAACAGCCAAGTGTGCCCAACGGGTTGGCTGGCGGGTCGGGCCGCACGGCAATTGGTCTCTATTTGCTTCTTTTTAGCAAATTATATGAGTCCAAACAATTAATTTAAACGGACCCAAAACACGCAGTTCAGGGTCTTGGGGTACTCCACAGAGCCCCTGGCTCACGACGTCACTTAATGTGAAGCGGGCTTCGCGATAGCAAAAACGAGAATCCCGAGCCGAACACGAACGGCGGAAAGAAAGAGATTTGACCAAGATGGTCAAGTGTCAAGTGGTCGACTCTTGCGAAGAGAGGATTCCTACGTATCCTGGGTGGGGGAACTCGCTTCGAATCGTAGTTCCGCTCGTTAAAGATGGACATGCCAAATGAGAAAGGCTACGCCGGGCTTTGTACTCCGAGATTGACTGCTCCCAAGGGAGTCACCCGAATGGGCGTTGGTACCCATGTTGACTGCTCAAGGGGAGTCACCCCAAGACGGGGCGCTGCACCCGGATCGATCAGCAGCCCGCCCAGGACACCTGGCGATGGGTGTTTGCACCCGAGATTGACTGTGGCCGAGGGATTCACCCCAAAGGCTGACTGCTCTAAGGAGTCACCCCGAAGATGGTGTTTGCACCAGATTGATCGTTCCAAGGGGAGTCACTCCTGACGGGCGTTGCACTCCAAGATTGACTGTCTGATAGTGAGTCACTCCCGAAGATAAGGGTGTTTGCACCAAGATTGACCCGCTCCCAGGGGAGTCACCCGAAGATGGGTGATTGCACCCGAGACTGCGCATAGAGTCACTTCAAGATGGGTGTTTGCACCCGAGACGACTGCTCCAAGGGGAGTCACTCCCAGATGTGTGCTTGCACTGGTGATTGACTCAGTGCCGGGGGAGTCACCCCCTGAAGATGTGGCGTTTGGTGCACCCGAGATTGATCATGTTCCAAGGGGAGTCACCCCTGAAGATGGGCGGTTGCACCCGGATTGACTGTGTCCTGAGGGGAGTCACTCTCAAGATGGGTGTTTGCACCCCGAGATTGACTGCAAGCCGAGGGATTCACCCCAGCTGCCGATCGTTTCCATGGGAGTCACCGAAGATGTAGCGTTGCAGGCGAGACTGCTCTAAGTGGGAGCTCTGCCTTCCTAGAGATGGGCGTTGCACCCAAGATTGGACTGCTCCTATAGGAGTCACCCGAAGATGGCAAGCCAAACCCAAGATTGATCTGTGTCTCCAGGAGTCACTCCCCGAAGATGGGTGATTGCACCCGAGATTGATCATAAGGGTGTCACTCCCGAAGATGGGCGTTTGCACCCGAGATTGACTGCTCCAAGGAGTCACCCTGAGATGGGTGCTTGTAATCTTGAGATTGATCGTGTCTCGGAGGGAGTCACCGAAGATGGCATTTGCACCAGATCGACATGTACCTAAGGAGTCACCTGAGATGGGGCGTTTGGCAATGTAGATCGATCACCAAGGAGTCACTCTAAGATGGGTGTTTGTACCCGAGATTGACTATTCAGTAGGGGAGTCACCCCGAAGATGGGTTTTTGCACCCGAGATCTGGTCCGAGGAGTCACCCCGAAGATTGCACCAAGATTTTTCATTGAATGGGGAGTCACCCCGAAGATGGGGATTTGTCACCTCCCGAAGGATGGGCACTTGGGATACCTGCGTTGGAATGGGAGTCACCCCGCGAAGATGTGACCTTTTTTCTTTGGGAGTCACCCGCGAATTTCACTGTTTTTTCTTTCTAAGTCACCCGGCTGACCTATTTTTGGTGGGGAGTCACCCGCGAAGGTGTGACTTTTTTTCTTTGGGAGTCACCCGAGGTTTTGACATTTTTCTTTGGGAGTCACCCGCGAAGATTTGACGCTTTTTCTTTGGGAGTCACCCGCGAATTTGACTATTTTCTTTGGGAGTCACCCCGAAGATGTGACTTTTTTCTTGGGAGTCACCCGAGATTTGACTTTTTTCTTTGGGGAGTCACCCGAAATTTGTATCGGGGTTCTTTCCGACCTGTAGTTTATGGGAGTCACCCTGATGATTTGTATTGAGTGGGAAATCGTACGGTTTTCCTGACCGGGTAGTTTATGGCCATTCCGGGCCAATTTCTGTGTTTGGAACTCGTGACGGTTTTCCTGGACCGGGTAGTTTATGGCCATTCCGGGCCAATTTCGTGATGACCAAGAGAGGTGGGCATTTGAACCCAAAATGAATTAATGAATTTTGATGACGGGCCCAAGATAGGCCGACAGATCAATCAGGGCAAAAGGGGAAAATTACCCTTCGGAACACGCATGTCGTCCGACATGGGAAGGTTCCCAGGCGCTTTAATTAAAACCGCAGTCGTAAGATAGACCTAAATCAACACCCATTGTCGCCGAGTTTTAGAGAGAGAAAGGGAGAGAAAAATTCGAAATTTCTTCCTTAATTTGATTCAAATCAAAGATTTTGATAATGCCTCCGCGATGCCGAATCGAGAAGGAATGTGCAACAAGTCTTGTCCGAGAGGAGGAGACTCGTCGATCGGAATAGACGGAAGAGATTCCTCGAGGGACATGGCCTCTATCCGGCCTCGACTTTCATACTTCTACCACGGAGCCAAGGGGGTAAGTATTTTTGAAAGATTAACCCTTTTTGAAATTTGATTTATAGGGTTTGAGATTGAAATTGGGGAAAATCGCACTCCAAAAAGGAATTGCATGCTTGGCATGGAATGCATTATTTTGAAAAGATTTTTTTCTTTTCTCGTTTTTCTTCTTTTTTTGAAAGAATTTGGTGATTTTTTTTTTTGAAAAATGCACATGAATGAATGCAACATATTGTGATGAGTATGGTTTTTGATACCCGTGCCGTGCTTACCTCGCAGACTTTGCGGACCAAGGGGTCCCCCGAGGCGATTGCGACCATCCGGGGTCTTCTTCCGGCTCTTCGGTTGCCGGGGATGCCTGCCCAAGGGCCCGGTATTTGCTTCGCCGGTCTTGGACCATTTTTCGCCACCGTTGGAGACTTTGGAGACACGGCCGGGAGCGTAGAGCTAGTGCGTGCACTTGGACGGACGCCGGTGGGATTCTACCACACACATTTCATCTTTCTTGGGGTGAGTCGACCATCACTCCATATGACTTCACTGCCATTACCGGTCTGCAGTTCACAGAGAGGCCGATCTTTTCTGAGGATCCTGGTGTGCTAAGCCCAGATGCCATTAGAGCTTTGACTGGACTGGCCCTTCGCCTGAAGGGCAATGGGGTTCCGTTGGCGGACTTGCACTCTGCTTTGACTCATCAGTGCCATCTCTTTTCTGAGGGTGCCGCTATTATTCTTAATCTTGAGCGAGTTAGCTGAAAGCCTTTCGTATGGGCCGGGGTTTTCGACACTTATTCTCGTAATGCCTCTACGATGGCATTGACTCTTCCGTTGAAGCCTCTTAGAGATTGGAGCCAGTGTCCACTTTTTCATGGGGAGAGGCTGGTTTGGCCCAGTGTATAGGGGCCTCGATGAGGCGGTGAGCAGAGGCAGGTGTGACTCCTCTTAGACTTTTTATCGCACCGTGCTAGAGGTATGCCCTTTGCTTTTTCGCAACTTGACCACCGCATTGACTTTTCGTCATCATTCTTTTTATCGTCAACTGCCGCACACCGAAAGCTTTCTCGTCTTTGATTTCGGTGTGGGCCTATGAGGTGTTTGGCGCTACGCCCGGACCGTGCCCGAGAGGATTGCGTGTCCGTTCCCTACTATTCGCCGTTGGACTTTTGGAGCGAGGGAGAGTCGGAGAGTGGACGGGCGAAGCCCCGTAAGACGGCTTGCTACCATGACACGATGATTGCTTTCGAGGGGTACCCCCTGCTTGGGTTGAGACATTTCCCCGGCATGGTAGGTATGGCGAGGATGTGGTCGGTGGCCGCCGCCCGGTGACCGTGACGAGGAGGTCAGTTGATTGGCCTGGAGGGAGATGCCCTTTATTGGGGAGAGAGTCTGCAGGCAAGACGGTCCCCGCGCTCGTCTCGCGTTCCTCACGATCCTCCCGCGGATATGGCATATCCGGGCCTTGCCTCGACTTGGAGCGGCTGCGGACCGGCATTGATGCCGCCAGCTTTCGATGATGGGGACTATGCCCAGCTCGTCTTCACCCGATTGGTGACTCCTCGTGTTATGGCCGCCAGAGGCGCGGGGATGCGGATACCGGCGCTCCCTCCGCTTTTGAGTATGAGGTCGGGGGTAGTATTCGCCGCTCCTCATTTGATATGTCCGAGACTCATCCACATCCGCGGCCGCCTCGCGGACTACTTCCGTGAGCAATCTCTTTCTTTCTCGCTTTGTTCAAGCTTTTAACCTGCTTTATCAAGCTTGCATTGATTGCTTCCGACCGTCTTTCTGTTTTCATTGAACAGTTCCAGCCAAGACGTTCGTGACGGTGGCGAAGGCGCTCACCGGCAGCCGTGAAGATGCCGCGCCGCCAGAGGAGCGCGAAGCATTGAAGGAGGTGTAGCTCTCACCGGTGACGTTGTGCCTCCGAAGAAGAGGCCTAGGCCGGCTTTGGCTCCTTCTCGGCTCACAAAGTGGCGGGTCTAGTCAAGCGGCCCACTCGAGGCGATGATGGCGAGGATGATCCCTACCACCCCCTTTCAACCGTGCCCGGGAGTGGCATGGGTATTATGCCGAGCCCCAGCCTTGGGCGCAGTACGAGGATGATGATTCAGACGGTGAGATCCATGAGGCGCCGGAGGGTGGCGATGATGGCCAGGAGCAGAGTGGCTCCGAGGAGGAGGTGGGCAGCGTCCAGAATGACGACAGCTCCGAGGAAGGTGAGGAGGACGATTTCGACGATGACTCCGAGTCGGGGTGATCATGACGGTCCCCTTTTGCCATGCTTTGACTCTTTTTTAGGGAGAGAGGAGAAATGCATGCACTTTTTGTTCTTTTGATTGTATAAACAAGTATTTTATTGTTTTTGTACTTTGACAAATACAATGTTTGTTTATTTATGTATTTGTGAGTTCATATGCACGAGTTCGTCCCAAGAAAGGCACAAAATGGTGGCTTTTGGTGTGATTGGGTGTTTTTGCGGTTTTTGTACGCATTGGGTGACATTTATGTGTCTGTGGGTGTGTTGAATGTGTCGGATCCTCTCCCGTGGGCTTGATGAGCGAGGGGGAGTGTTTAGGCATGATTTTATGGTGTTTTGGACAGGTTTGGGTGGTTTTTTGAGCAAGCATTGGGCTGCTTGAGGTTGCTGCAGTTGCAGCTGCTGGTGTTCCTGATGGAACTCTCCATGTCGTCCGACACAGGACTTCATGGAGCCTTCATGTCGCACGACAAGGAGAGTCCTGGAGACAGTTTCTTGGTCAAGAAGCCCCAAAGACTTTATAAAAGGCAGCACTCGTAAACCACTCATTCCAAAGAAGCCCAGAAGCTTCAAACTTGCCTTCCACCTCAAAATTAGCCCCAAGATTTGATCTTTGGCCCAAAATGGAACATTATGACGACAGATCTAAGACCAAAGAGCGTCAATTTCATTCCAATCTCATAAATCTGACCCGCCATCATCGCAGCAACAATAGAAGGATCATCGACCAACGATATGGGCTGAGATGCATCTGGGCATTAAAGGAGTGGGCGGTTGATTGGAACCTTCTCCGGCCGCATCCAGTGCTCGGGATTGCGAGAGGCATGTCTTTACCCTCTTGTATAATGATCTTACACCCACCATTGAGGAGTTCCGGGCAGTGATTGGGGGAGCTGAGCTTAGAGATGCAGTCTTTCCCCGAGATCCGTGACCTTTGACCGAGCAGTTGGCCGATTTCTTGGGATTTCACACCGAACAGGATCGATCTTATTCTCGACTGGTCCTTTGTTGACTGGCCCATAGCCCGATTGGGTCAGATCACATCCGAGTCGTTTGACCCATCCACAGCCATGGATATTTTCATGCTGATTATGATCTCCCTGTACATGCTTTTGTGAGTACGACGGGGTGTGCTCTGGTTTACTGCTGGGAGTCGTTAGACAGATGCGGGGTTCTCGAGGCACCACATTGGCTGATATTCGACCCGAACAGGGAGAGAGAGACATAGTTCCCATTTTGCTGGCAGAGACATACCTAGCAAGAATCCCGATATGATTGGTACTGCAAAAGTGATCCTGAGGTTAATCTGACCAAGACTGAATCCACCTTGTGACATGGCGAGGAACCCGATGCGGACCCCAAAGACGACTAAAGAAGCCCCAGTCTAAAGAAAGGGCTTGGCAAAGCCCCAACCTTGAAGAGTTTCAAGGCAGCCCTAATGCGAATTGTAGCAGGAGAGGGAAAACCTATCCTTTCGTACTTACTTTCTTATTTCCTTTAGTCACTCAGTCAACCTTAAGAAGATGTGTACGAAGAGAATTTTAGAAATTTATACATGCGGGGGCATATTTTTCGAATGGTGGGAATAGATCCCGATTTTGTGTTATTTTGATAGTCTCCTTTGACGTAGGCACAAAACTCGCTTTGGGTTTGACTCTTTTGAGAGAGTATAAGTGTGGAAAGGTTTGTAAAAGTGTATGGAAGCCCCTGCTGACAGAAAATCAGTGTTTAGCACTATTTTTTCTAAGATGTAGAAGAAGAAGACTTGTCAAGACATCTGAAAACTTGTTTTATTTACAATGATCACAAGATTGCTTAAAACCCTTTATTAATGTTCGGGTTATTCAACCACTAATCTCGATATGAACAAACATTTTGATTAATCATGAGGAGAAAGTCAACCAATGTCGCGGATCAAGGTTGGCTGGGTGTGAAAGGAAAGTTTGTGTACAGGGAGGTCATTGATGAGACCGGGTTTTCTGGAATTTGAATATGCTTATGACCGGACCATTTCTGGTTGCCTACGTTCCCCTCATTGTGAGGAGCTCAGGTCACCGTAGTTCGGCCTCGGCTGAACTGTGTTTGGTTTTAGGAAATGGGATTTGAACATTTGTGGTTCCTTTGGTGGAAAGGCTTAGATGAGACGGTTGGATGGTGAGGCGTGGGCCTCGGGATGATTCCTTGACCAAGTCATTTTTGGACGGCTGCTTCAATTGCTTCCTGATTTTCGTCTTTTACTGGGGAAGAAATAATTGGCATATGCATAAAGGCTTTGCTTTGACCGCTCCATTGTTATCAACAACATCCGTTCTTCAAGCTTTGATTTTGCCCATCTGTCAAGCTTCGATTGGCGGTGCCGGGTCCTTGGCCTCATTTTTTTATGTGCAACTCGTTTTTTGCCTAGACTCGTCCCTTTCAGTGGTTTTCACTTAGCCGGGTATTACTTTTTTTTTTTTTTTTTTTTAAAAGTACATGGGGGCCAAGGCGAGCCCCTGCTTGAACTTTCTTGATTTCCTTGAGGTCGAAGGCAAACTCCTAGGTTGTTGTCGACATGGTGTCAGTCTTTCGAAGCTGAGTGGCCTTTCGTTGTCCCTTGACGTTGCCGCCGTCGTTGACTTGGTTAAGGTGATGGTGAGGCTTGACAAAGGCTTTTATGAGGTAAGGAAAGTGTATAGGGAGAGCATTGGTTGACTTTCTCACACCGATTAATCGGAACGTTAATTATTTCGAGAGATTATTTGTTGAGCAATGCAAGTGATCATATAAAACAAAACCATTTCATTAAATGTAATGTAGGTGTGCAAATCATGTCTTAAGTCTAGCAAAAAGACTCTTTTATAGAAGATTTAAGATCAACTACAAATGTCCGAGGAGGACTTGGTTGAAAGAGAAAAGTACTAGAACCTACGAAGGTTGACTGAGAGACTATTTTATTTCTTGATCTCGCTCAAGGATAGGTAACCCCTAGCCTAGCTACTCTTTGCTGGTTGGACTGCCAGAACACTTGAGCTTTCCATTTTCTGTTGACTTCAGGATCCCAGACCGAGGCAGTGATTAGTTACGTGCCCATGATACTGGTGGAAGTGGAGGGACTTGAGGCCATGGGGCAGCTGGAGCAAGTACAAGTTGTCCAAAGAAACGGGTCGGAAAAGTCACGGGGACGAACTTTGATGACTGAGCATATTGCTGGAAGGAAGTGAACCTGGGAGGACTTTGAGGGATATTGGGATCTGTTTGGGAGGATTCAGTGGTCACGCTGGTTGTTCTGAGTGAAAGGGGTAGTATCGGCTGGTTGTGTCTTCAGGCTTTTTTCAAACTTAGAAAAAGTTATCCTGTCAACTTCTCTCACTTCGGGCACTTGGATTTTGTACGGTTGAGTCACTTCTTTGCCTGGTTCGACACCTTGGATCAAGGGAGTACTGGTACTCATCATGAGATCAAGCTTCTCCTGTATTAGTTTCACTTGCTCTGTCAATATTGCTACACGGGGGTCAACGGGAACATTCGAGTTACTGGAACTTGCAACAAGACTCTTATCAGTAGAGGGAACCAACTCATTAAACTTCTTGTTCCACCTCTTATAAAAGTCTATTACGGACTCATCGTGCCTCTGGGTGGTGCCGATTAAGTCACTACGAGTGGTGTACCACTCAACACTTCCTTTGTATTTGTCCAAAAAAGCATCACTGATCTGGGACCACGTAGTCCTCGCTTCCGGTTTAAGGCCTAAGAACCATCTCAAAGGAGAGTCATCGAGGGACAAGTGAAAGTAAAGGGCTAGCATCTCCTTGGTGGCCCCTCTGGCACCCATTGACATAATGTAACTATTCATGTGAGTTTTAGGGCATGTGGAGCCTTCAAACTTAGTTATGGGAGGCATCTTGAAGTTCTTCGGGAGGGCCTTGGAGTCCTTGAGCTCTACGGAGCTGACCATGCTGGACCCAAAAGTCATCTTGTGCAATTGTTCTTTCACATACTTCAGTTCTTCTTTCAAACTTGGAACCTCGGAAGATGGGGGTTGTCCTACAGTTGGAGCTACTGTCGAGGACGGCACTGGAAATTCTGGCGTGGACCTGATTGGCAAGGCAGCCGGAGGAAGACCAAGAGTGCTGGGTATGCTAACATTGCTGTCCACTAAGCCAACTGGGCTGGGGATCTTGTTCCCGTACATGTCGTAACCATTGAATTGGACATCGGGATTCCGGGGTCCGAACTGTACTGATTGACTGCCGAACTGACCACGGGCAGGGGACCTGATACCGGTGCACGGAGATGAATACGGGGTGGAACCGTACAGATGTTGGGTGAGAGGAGAACAAACCGCAGGCTGAGGGATATTGTTTTGAAATTGGGGTTGTGGATATTGCGGGATCTGATCCTGGCAAATCTGGTTTCCTGACATGCGATACCTGCTCTGCTGCTGATTGGACTGACCATGAGGAGCAACAAACTGACCACCAAAAGCTGGGTTGGCACCACTGCTAGGAGGGACATTCAAAATGATGTTCGGCCCCACGTTCTGATTTTGGTCCGGCCCTACACCTTGACTGACATTCTGACTCTGAGCTGGATCAACACCCGCATTCGGACCCAAACCTGCTGACGCTTGCGAATCTGCCATCTCTGAGACTGCTAGAAATGAATCCCTGACCGGAGAGAAACTGGTTAACCGACCACCCGAAACTCTGACCCAATGCTTGCTCGCTATAAGGGGGAGAGAGCGGTTTTAGGTAGGGGAGAGGATAGGCTTAGGACGGACTCATGCATATGCTCTTTTGTTTTTTTTTATATTTTTATATATTTTTTGTTTTGTTTTGTTTTTTTTTTTATAAAAATGATTTTTATTGATCCTAGGAATGGTTGGAAAAGGGGGAAACCTTCTTTTTCGCATTCTACGCTATTCCTGGATCAGTGGGTTCCATCACTACGTCTATAGACCCCCTGTATTCCACCTGTATTGCACCTCCGGACTCGACAATCCCTACAGAGGTCCTATAGGGCACGTGGAACCCACCAATCGAAAGGGAGAACGAACCTATGGGCATACGAGCCAAAACAGGTCAAACTCGGGGTTTTCAAAACCAAGTCCAAGTCAACATCTAAACTCGGGAGGAGAGAGGGTCAAAAGTACGTTTGATTGTACGAGACCGCCATTTGCAGGTAAAACCCTGGAAGAATTGGGCATGACCTCTCCTCATTTCGAGTTGAAAAATTTGGCATGGCCTCTCGTCACTTGGTGGCGAAATTTTGGCATAATTCTTGTTAGTATGCGTTAAGAAGTCGACATGGTCCCGCGTTGACACATGTCGAAAACGCGTCATGGCTTCTTATGAAGCCAAGCCGAGAAATCAATATGTACCTACGTCGAGATATGTAGAGATCTTAACGTGTACTTACGCTTGAATTATGTCGTGATTCCGACACGAAGAGGGAAAGTATGCCAAGATTTTTGGAGACGATGCATGACTCGGATTTTGTGAGAAAAATTTGAAAACCGAGTTTAAAATGTTTTGAAAAGCATTGGCCAAAAACCAACCGGTCACGATAGAAAGTGTGTCACGGACAAGTGTTGGCTGACTCACTGGCTAGGAGGACTTTAGGCGCTCAAACGTCAGCGAAACACGTCGCTTTCCGCGATGCCGTCCGTACACTCCCGGGTTCTAACTCTATGTGCAGGTAGCATGCGAGTAGTGTGAAGGTATTTTCTAGGAAAATATTTTTTTGCTTTTTTGTAAAAGATTTATTATTGTTTTTTCGTTTTTTTTTATGCAATATGCAAAGAAAAAACAAGAGAATGAGTCAAAGCATGACAAAAGGGGACTGCCCCAAATGTCAGAATTTACCAGTAGCTGTAGTCCAGCGTCATCCTGCCCTGTTCTGATCAGCGGGAAGAGCAAATTGCAAAAGGGGGAAGCCCCGGCTCCCAATAGTGCCACATACCAAAGCATAGAAGCATAAAAGCATGGCAAGGTGCATTTGAGCACACAAAATGACACAAATGCACACACAAGGTGAATGTCGAAATTGTCCAAGTTGATTTAAAGAAAGTTAGACCCTCTTTAAGAAAAACTTTTCTTTTTTCCGAAAATGGAAGAATGATACTGGTATGTGGGATTGTTAGACCACCATTTATCTCAAGCCCCGGGTTAGGGAGCGATACAGGAAGGTCAGTGGTTTCCACCTATATACCGAGTACCGTCTTCATTTTTAAAAAAAAAAAAAAAAAGTTTTTCAATGATTCCCCAGCGGAGTCGCCACTGAATGAACGCTCGCCCGAAATTTATCATTTTTCTTCATTTTTGTTCCTTTTTTTTAGAAAAGAAAGGGGGTATATTGTAATGATAAGCTTTTGAAAATTTCGGTTTTGGGAGTCGCCACGCCGTTTTTAAAGGAAAACATTGAAAAACCTGTTTTAAGAGTATTTTGGGTTCGGGAGTCTGGTTACGTGTTTGGGAAGAACTAGAGAGTTCACCCAACACGCCTCTTTCGAGACTTTCAATCAACGTTGGACAATTTTGGACATTCAAAGTGTGTGTGCAAGGTGTGTCGATGAGCAAAGCATGCGAATTTTGACATTTCATTGATAATATCAAGACTGAGTACAACTTGTGAGCCATGACAGGGGGCCACACCCTTTTACATATTATGATTGTCATAACAAGGCAGAAGGTAAGACAATCTGCCCAGGGAGCTTCGATGTCGTCCGACACAGGACCTCCTAGAAAGAGGGTGTCGCACGACATGATATCTCTTGGTCAGATTGTCTTTTACAATGACCAAGCTATTTCTGGAACTGGAATGACATTTATTGAACTCATTCAAGACACTATTTGAAGGTCTAAGCCCAGTTTAGGATTGACGGGAGTGGACAAAGTCATGATAGACTTTGTATGATACGGATGTCACATGACATGGAACATCCGAGGTTATTCATGTCATGTGGCAAACCGCCTCCAATAAATCGCACCCAAACAGATCATAGGCACCCAAATAGTGGCTTATGAGCCACAGAAATGCTTAGGTAAGCTTTGAGTTACAAAAGGGGTAATACGGACGAGATCTGAAGTCCAAGAATGGCTTTACGGCCTTACGGGATCTCCATGTCGTATGACACAGATCTCCATGGAGTCCCGTGTCGTCCGACGTGGATAGGCCATTTCTGTGCCCTTCGATCCTGTTTGATTCCCCTTTGCTTCTCAAGGCAAACTAAGCACCTTTATTAACTGTAGCGATATTAAAATAGTAATATAGGAGTATTATGGGAGGATCACATGGCTTTAGTGACCAAATGTGATGAATCACATATTTTTGGCCACTTTGAAGTAGCCATCTCCTCCTAACTCGATGCAAATGCGTAAAGATTGAATCTTTATTGATCCTAAGATGACCAAATGTCCAGATCTGAGGTGGGGAGAAGTGAATATTGAAGATTCACTTCTCCACCACCTTTATCATGCAAAAATCCCAATTTCTACATAATATTAAAGCAAGTAAGCATGCAATGTATTATAAATGTATTAAAGACTTTATTTAAAGAGGGAGAAGGATTTAGTGGCTACCTATTGTAGTCCACAAGGTGAGATCACCAGTAGTATGGTGTCCACCCCTTCACACCAATAAAGGGAGCTTCTTTGGATCTTGACCTTGAAGTGTGTGTGTGTATGTGAGGAGGGAGGTGAGTGTGTGTGTATGAGAGAGAGAGAGAGACTCTATTTGGACAGAGTTTTCCCTATATTACTGGTATCCTCCCTCTATTCACTCCAAGTCCTCCAAAATGATCAGCCATGCCCTGTATTTATAGGCAGGCTGAGGGGAAGGCCTTTGTCGTCCGACAGGGGCAGTTAAACCGCCTTAATGTCCCATGTCGGACGACAGCGTACATCTTTTGGCCATGCTGGGCCGAATGCTTGGCAGGCCCAATGGGTTGGCTGGGCTGCATGGGCAATTGGTCTCTATTTGCTTCTTTAGCAATTATATGAGTCCAACAATTAATTAAAATGGACCCAAAACATGAGTTCGGGCCGGGGTACTCACACCGGGGACTTGTTGTGATTTTTAACAAGTTTATTTAATCGGTGCATGTTTGGTCAATGTTCGCTGAATTTCCCGATAGTTCCTGCGAACGATTTTATCGACAGAGTTGGTAGGGGCATTCCTCCTATAAGAGAATCAGACACCGAGTCTGAAACTTTTGTCACCGAGACAGTTGTTGAATTAAGTAAGTTGAAAACTTCTTCCACTGAGGGAGAAGAAGAATTTAATTTGGTGATGGCAGACCAAACAATGAATGCTTTTACCAGGCCTAGGGTCGACACATCGGGGTCGTGCATAGTGTTGCCCGATGCAGCATTGGCACATGAAATTAAAGGCCATTATTTTAACATGCTTCCCAATTTTCATGGTTTATCTGGTGAGGATGCATTGGCATTTTTGAGAGAATTCATGTCTATTGTGAGTGGGTTCCCTATAAAGGAGGGGGTTACTTCGGAACACTTGCGACTGAAGTGTTTTCCGTATGCACTGAAAGATAAAGCCAAAACTTGGCTACACTTGCGACTGAAGTGTTTTTCGTATGCACTGAAAGATAAAGCCAAAACTTGGCTACTTTACTTCCTCCTAGTAGCATCACCACTTGGGATGCTTTGCATGATGCTTTCCTGACAAAATTTTACCCTTATGATGCATTGACTAATTTTAGGGTAAAAATTATGGGATTTGCTCAGGAATCGGGGGAAGCCTTTCACGAGGCATGGGATAGGTTTAAGATGTTACAAATTCAGTGTCCCCACCATAACTTCCCTGTTTCTATGTTGCATCAAACTTTTTATGGGGCTTTATCCCCTGAATACCAATCAATGGTAGATAATGCAGCAGGAAGTAGTTTGGGAAGCAAGACTGTCCAACAGTGCCAGGAATTGTTTAAAATGTTGAGTGCTAATTCTCGACAAAAGGGATCAAGGGGGACAACAAGGGGAGTGAATGAGGTAGGGCTAAGCAACGAGATTGCTAAGCAGTTTGCATTACTGAACCAAAGATTTGATAAATTAGCTTTGCAAAATGCCTCTTCTTCTTCTGTGCCTTCTACTGCTCATCTTGTAAATGATTTTTGTGCTAACTGTGGTTCTAACACTCATGCTACTAACATGTGTCAAATTCGTTTGCTGTTTAATTCTGAACAGGCACATGCAATGCAAGGATTTGGCCAACGGTTCTCTCAAAACAATAATCCGTATTCGAATACATACAACCCGGGGTGGAGGCAACACCCAAATTTTTCATGGGTAGGTAATCAAGAACAAAATAAGCCTCTCCATCCTCAACCTCCACCGGGACAGTATGAGCAGAAAAGGGAACCGTGGGAAATGGCCATGGAGAAAATGCAGGCTGAAAATAATCAATTGAGGGCGGAAAGTCAACAAGCTTCCAAGAACCATGAAGCTTCCCTTCAGAAGTTGGAGACTCAAATTGGGCAATTGGAAACCGCCCTACAAGGTCATAAGCCTGGGACCTTTCCGAGCCAACCACATCAAGCAAATGCCATTATCACCCTCCGAAATGGCAAACAGGTAGGTAATGAGGTAAATCCGTCTTCATCTTCTCCTCCCCCTCCTGTTGTAGATAATAGTAATGATGTGAGTGAAAAGAGTACAAATGACATGGGGGAAAATTCTAAATTTGATTCTCCAACCCCCAAGCCATATGTACCTCCCGTACCGTTTCCCGGAAGGCTTTTAAAACATAAATTGGATAAGCAAATGTCGGATTTGATGAACATGTTTTCTAAGGTGAACATCAATATCCCTTTACTCAATGTGATAAAAAACATTCCTGCTTATTCCAAAATTTTCAAAGAATTAAATTCCAAGAAACATAGGTATGGAACAAATGAGAGAGTATTGATGAGTGAGAATGCTAGTGCAGTGGTACAACATAGACTTCCACCTAAATTGAAAGACCCCGAAAGCTTTCATATTTCTATTACTATGGGGGAGTCAAAGAGGGTGAAAGCTATGTTGGATCTTGGAGCTAGCATTAATTTGTTGCCATATTATCTGTATGAGGAGTTGGGTTTACTCGAATTAAAACCCACCACAATGGCCCTAAAACTTGCGGATCGGTCCATTAAAAGACCTGTGGGCATTGTGGATGATGTTTTAGTTCAGGTAAATTCAATCATTCTGCCTGTTGATTTTGTGGTGCTTGAGATGCCAAGAGGTGAAGGAAGTCTCCGTGACTCACCCATATTACTTGGGAGACCTTTCATTGCGACGACCAACAATATTATTAATGTGGGGGATGGCAAACTTTATATGATTGTGGCTGGTGAAAAAATTGACATATCTGTGTTTGATGCCATGAAACACCCTATGGATGATGACAGTTCTTGTCATTTCATTGATAGGGTAGACAGTTATTGTCATTTCATTGATAGGGTAGAAGTGAATGAGCATTTATGGCATGATAGTAAGAGTGATGTTTATAAAGTGTTTGTGAATGACGGTGAGAAATCTAGGGATAGTGCGGGTTCCCACTTGTGTGCCGTGAAAAATAAGGCCGACAATCTTGGTTCTTGTGATGGCCCGTATCACCCCCTAGGCCGATCCCAAAAAGGGTCAGTGTCCCCATTAAAATCTTTTTTCCCTCTGAAATCTAATAATGAGGACTCAGGTGCTAATGTGAAAGATTGTTGTTTTCTTGATATTTCTGATACTTTCTTTGCTAAGATGTGTGTTCAGGATACTTGTGATTTTGTGGAGGAAGATGAGGGGAATGGTTGTGATAAGTCTAAGGCTGAGAATGAGTTTGGGGGAGAGGCTCCCAAGAAAAAGAAAATGAAGAAGAAGAAAAAGAAAAAGGGCAAGAAAAAGGTTAAGAAAATTCCTTGGGCTCCACCCGAACTTATAACAAAGGGTGAATTTTTGTGGAAAGTTGTGGGCGTTTGTGCCCGAGAATGTGCGAAGTGGGCCAAGGGAAGGAAAGCCAAGGCCAAAATGAATGTGGCCACCTCAAATCCCATTTAGGTGGGAGCAACGGTCGGGCTAACGACCTTAACCAAATGCGCTAATTGGGAGGCAACCCAAGTAGGTACGTTTTTATTGCTTTATTTATTTGCTTTGTTGTGTTATATCGGCCTTTGAACCCGAGGCATGTTGTTGTTCTCTTTGCTATGAGGACATAGCATGTTTTGAGTTTGGGGATAGATATTTCTTCGAGTTTGTGGGTTTATAGGGGAGAGTATATAGTGTCACCCTCCAAAAAAATAGAAAAATTTTAAAAATTTTGTTCTCATTATATTTTAGGGAGTTGGCCAACGTCCGTGATGATTTGAGGGTTTTTGATTGAGTTTTGCTATTTTGTGCCAATTTGAATATGTTAATTAGAATTGCATTAATACATGTATAACACAATTGCACCACCATTCACTTCCATCATATTTCTTGATCATGGTCATTAATTTAGGTGTCCTTTATAGGTTTACTTTGACATTCTTGGGGGTCCTAGAACATGGTTGCACGCTTGTCAATAACAAATCAATAGATTACTTGATATTTATGGCTTTTATTTCTTTTACAACCCTCTTGTAAGCCTTCGACTTTCTCGTCACTGTCTATATATGAATTGTCACTTGATCCCGTTTTGAGCCTGTTTAGAATGAATGGAACATCTAGACCACCATTCGCCTTCACTTGATGCCTACTCCCTAACCCTTGACACCTAGAATAGGTTTATCTTACCTTTGCAAGAATGTGAAAATAGAAAAGTTCAAGTTTGGGGGTGACATATGAAAATTATGGGAATGAGTGAGGTCAAGGTCAAAAATTGAGAACTTGATGTATATTGTATAAAAGGGGGCAAAAAAAAAAAGAAAAGATAAAGTTTGCCCCCTAATTCTGTGAAGTATGTTTGATCAGTGACCTGTATTTAGTGAGGAAATGCTTTCAACCCCAAGTGTATAAAGTATGAACAAAGTTCTAGTTTGGGGGTTGAAGCATTGGGGAAACAAAGGTGAGCAGAAAGCTGAAATTTCGGAAGGAGTAATATGCAATGGAAGGCTTTTAATTTCACATTCTTGTGTTTGTATGTCCATTCCTTCATTTGTACCCGTGAACCTAGCCCCACAATTGTTGTGGACTTAACTCCGAGCCATAATTCGTGTTCAATATTGAGTAATCGGGTTGACAAGTACGTAATCATGCATATGAGTATCCTTGTATATAGAATCGTTTGTTATCTGTGATGTAGGGCATGTCTAATGAACCTATAAACAATCTTATCTTGTTGATCATGATCTCCCATATTTCATTCATCATTCAGGCCAAGGAGGAAAATTGTGGGTTAGATGCATTAATGTAATTGTAATTGCATATTCTTATTGGCACTTGTTTAGCATATTTTGTGAGAATCTGAGACTTGATTGGCCGACAACCTTGTATGTAGTGAGAACATATCAAAAATAATTTTCTGTTGATTGTTTTTAGTTGTTGGGGTAGTTTTATTTTTGTTTAAGTTTTGTTTTACTCGAGGATGAGCAAAAGGTAAGTTTGGGGGTATTTGATGGATGTGGTTTTACCCATCCAAAATATATGTTCCTAAGCTTATTTTCTGTTCGAAACCTTGATAATTTAATGTATATTTTAGTGTTTTAATAGTTCAGGGACTGAAGTGAAACAATGCTAAAAATAGAAGATTTGTACCCACTTTGGAAGTTCTAGGGCCAAGTTGTAATTTATTGGAAATTCAGGGACCTAATTGCAAATTTGGAAAATTGGGAGAAAATTTAGTTTTCTAAAGTTCAGGGGCAAAGCGAAAATATGGAAAGTTCAAGGGCCAAGGTGCAAAAGAAATTTTTTTAATGACCAAAATGCGACAAAATGTGACGTTGTAATTATGTTGCGAAACGAATCCTAGTTGGTCCAAACCAAAACAAGGGCCAAATGCAAGGTTGGCCGAGACATTGCAAAAGCTGGCCGAGGCAGAGAGCAAAGGAAATGGGGCCAGTCTGGGCCGAGGCTTGGCATGGCTGTGGGCGGTCGCTGGAATCAACATGGGCGGCCGCTCAAAATGGGAAATTTCAGGCCGTGAATTGTCTGTTCTCATGGGCGCTCGCGGAAGGCAGCATGGGCGACCGCCGGCCTGGAGACGAATTGGGCCTGGATTGCTCAAGGTTTGGGCTTGTTTTTCATGGCGGAAATACCTTTGAAACCCTAGGAATGAATAAAAACCATGGTAATATTTTATGTTTGGGAGATTCATGTCGTGGACTAATTCCAGGAAGAACAACCTTGTTTTCATTATTATTCCAGGTTTTGTTTATTATTTTTATTTTGTAATTTTTATTATTATGAGTAGTTAATTAATTTATTCGCTAATTGGATGTAACAATTGTCGAATTCTTATGCTAATAATGTTTTAATTCTTTCACAACTTTCTTGTTCTTGTTCAATGGAATTTGCTTAATTTATTTTTAGACTTCAACATTATTGATTGATATTGTTGGTCTTTAAATTACTAGGGTTTAAATTACTACACTTGCGTGGGTAGTTTTTACATTGGCCTAGATTCCATTGAATAGATCCATTTGAAGACCTAGCGGAAATCAAACAAATCTAAAATTAATTGTTCCTTGAATTTTAATGTATTACTTATGTGTTTTGTAGACCTAACGGAAAACAACACATAGAAGTAATAATAGGTTGCAATCCGGCCATCTAACCGTCCCAACTCTTATTAAAGTGAACGATTTCTTGAACAAGATTAGTAATTATTTTCATAAATTAGCATAGGAATGAGATAGTTGTGAAACCCAATCCGTGAATCCTTGTCATTCTTGATTTCAATATCTGTTTTATTTTCATTAGTTTAATTTATTTGCTTTTCAATTTAATTTAGTTTAAATCAATCAAAAACAAAACCCCCCTTGGTTACTTTTCTGTACTAATTAAATCAACTTGTTAATTCACTCAAGTCTCTGTGGATTTGACCCTTGCTTGTGCATACTACTACAACGGTAGCTAGTACACTTGCTATGTATTTTATTACAAGAGGATTTTTCATCCATCAATGATATGTGGCGATGTAGGGCTGGAAGGCTAGGCTCCCCGTGATATGACAATCTAGATTGATTGAATACGCGGAGTGAGATGATCCAACTTCGGAGAGACCGGCGACTAGGTGGTTACCGTCATCCGTTCTTAGTGTGGGTCCCTGGTTAATCGGGGTATGTAGTGCAATGACAGATATAGCATGTGTGCGCGTGTGTGAAAGTCAATCTAGGTGATAAAGAAAAATAGAGATTTTTTTAAAAAAAAATTAAAAGAAAAACAGATAGTGGCCGCACCAAGTGGTTGCCTACGTTTCTCCCAAATTCGGAAGACTCAGGCCGTCGTAGTTCCACTTAATGAGAGAGAGAGAGAGAGAGAGAGAGAGAGATAAATAATTTAATTACAACTCCCGAATCCCCATTGGACCGGACTTTAATCTAAAAACCCAATCACACGCAGTTTATAAATAATAATCAATTATTTAAACTAAATACGGATTCGAGTTTTACATCTTAATGGAGGCCTTAAGATGAAAGAACTCTGCAGATAATGTAATCTGAAATCCCCCTTGCGTGTTCGACTCCCATCTCGGATCTTTAGACGAACAGGGAAAACCAGAAGACACACAGATTGCCGAAGCATTATCTCGCGCGATACAGGTTGTGTGCGACTAGCTTTATCTGAATACAAAAAAACGATTTTTTATTTGAAAACCTCTTTTTATTAACGCAAGTTTAGGCCACTTTAAATTTACAGTCCCCAGCGGAGTCGCCACTGTAGCGATGGTGAATTTTTTAACATCTTTTGAGTCGCCACCTATATTTATTTAGTTGGAAATATAGAAAAAACCATTTGAAAAGAGATTTTGAGTTCGGGGCTTAGGCTATGGAATGGGAAGGTCAAGGAGCACCCATTCCACTCAATCCGGAGATCGGTCTTGCTAAAAAAGGGGTTTTCAAAGAAAAGATGTTTTAATTAAGTAAGTAAAAGAATCCATTTAATGAGGTTAAACGGAATATAGGATCAATTGCTTCGAGGCCGTCCCCATGATTTGGGGAGGCTCTAGGCCGATCCTAGGTTTGATGTATTATACCACTCTAACAATCAATTAGAAAGGGAAAGGAAGATTACCTTGTGTGAAGAGATTCAGACAGAGTTTCGACTCATGTTTAGAGTCGAACCTTGATGTGGACAGAGCTTCGCCTCGGTCCTTGATTCGGACTTTGATGTTTGTTGATCAACAAGGTTGATAAACAAACTTTTAGGTGATTTTACGGTGGTTTACAGGAATCTTTCAGGGATAGAAATCAGTAAACATAGGGGTTTTTGACTGAAAAGTCTGGGATCCGAAATACTGAAAGTCTTCAAGTATTTAGAGGTGTTGGATAGGTGAAGGTGGAGAGGTAAAATCCCTTGGGAAGGTTCCAGAACCCAAATTATATTGGATGACCGGATTGATAAGGTTTTATCAAGAAAGAGGTTGAAATCGACGAGGAAACTGGCTTCTGCACATCTGCAGGGGCTTAGTATCGCGCGAGATACGTAAGTTCCGCACGAGACAAGGCTGTCAGTGGACAATTCTGTCCTTCCCTCGTTATCTCATATGCAGTTTAGTCCAAACTAACGGTCGTTAGTCAAAACTTAACGAAACATGACGAAATGGTGGATTTCTACTCTTGACTCAAGGCGAGACTTAGAGTGGTATTACTCTGCTCCGATGGATCCAGAATGGGGTGTCTACAGGCGTACACTTCGACCATTTGATTCCCCTTCTAGGCGAGCCTTGAGAGCATAGACCTCTTGTGTAACATGAGCGTTGGACATTGTCTTGAGTGAACTAGTTTCCTTGATGTTGAACCTAGATGTGTAGCAACTGCGTTAAACCATGATTAAGTCCCAACAAGTCGGCTGAACTTGAGGGGTATTGTAAGTACCCAAATCTGGATCGTTAGAATCCGTTAATTCAAACTTTCCAAATTAACAAGACTTTCCAGGACTGCCCCGATCATTCAAAATTAAAGTGTATTAAAAACACGTTCGAACACGTGAAAAATATCACTTTTCCAAAAATACGCAATTTCCGGGACTTTCCGGGACTGTTTTCAACATTTATTCGGACAGTTATTTAAAAAACAGTCAAAATAAGGCCAAAAGGACCAAAATGCCCTTGCTTAGTGACTAAGCATGCCACGTGTCGCACATGCACAAGCCCAAGGTCAAATCAATCACTTCAAAAACCAAAAAAGACAAAAATACCCCCAAACTGAAGAACTGTCCGGCTGGCCTGTTTTACTTGTTTAACCAACCGATCAACAACCAGTCACATCAATAATTTCAAATGTCCAAAATGCCCTCAAACTGATGGATAGGCCGGATGGCCTGTTTTGCAGTTTTACTGCCTATAAATACAGCCTCAGTAATTCAGCAAAGAACCAAGAAATTTTAACCCTCCTCCCTTCCTACCTCGATTCCAGCATCCCAAACTCCCTCGAAAGCCCTGAAAACATCTCAATTTGCGTGAAAATGTCATTTTCCCAAACAAAACACAATCCAAACACTTTTCAAACACTTTTCGTATCCAATATACGATCCCTCAGAAGATAGAGTCAAAACCTAGCCATTGGTAAACTCTCCTTCTCAATCTAAGCTTTCTCCCCTTTTTACGCCTTTTTCGCTATTTCTGTTCCGATCAAACTCTTCAAAATGTAGACACTACGTTGTCTACGGGTCAAGAAATGATCCTCTCTTTATCACTTTTCTCTTTTGAAAAGAGTGATTTAGAGTTAAAACGGAGATCTGGACCCGTTGTTTATCACTTTATCTTAATTATGTCATTTACCGTCCGAACCGTTTGGTTCATTGATTGTCACTTTTACCGTCCAAATCGTTTGATTTGTTGATATTGTCATTTAAATAACGCTTTTTACCGTCCGAATCGTTTGATTCGTTGATACCGTCATTTCAATACCGTCATTTACCATCCAAACCGTTTGGTTTGTTGATCATATTTGCTTTTAACGTCCTTGAGAAGAAGACTATATAAGTGTAGGAGTTTACCCTGTGATTTTGAGAGTTTTCAATGGATAGCCTTGACAAAGTTATGAGAATATTATAGGAGAGAGAGGAAAAAAAAATATAGAGAGATTTGAGGTTGTTTTGTGTCTTATGTGTAGGAGAGAATCCAGTAAAACGTGTGTAGGAGAAGGTTTGATTCAAGGTCCGAGAAGGGTCTGATCCCAGGTCCTGTAACAAGGAGGAGAAACTTTGTATTTATATGTGTGAATTACGTAATCACCAAGTTAGAAGTCACAAGTAACGAAGGAATCAAAGACTTAATTTGTTTGAGTGATAGAAACGTTCTAGGAAGTTACAAAATAAGGTCAATCCCGGATTATGAGAGGGGAGGTCAAGAAAGAGATCGAAACCAAGAAGGAAAGTGTATATGCTCATTCTCCAGAGGAGATGTCTCATGTGAGACATCTAGTCAAATTGACTATTTTGTCATCTTCGGTTGTTCTGTTAGTTAGTTAAATCCAAAACTAACGAAGTTAGTCAGAAATCTAACGAAATATGACAAAACTAATGAGCTTTTATCAAAACACAAAGGAGAGACAAAGAGTAGTGTTATCATGAATATTGAGTTCAAAATGGGGTGTCTATAGAAAGACTGACCATGATCTTTGCTGTTGGGAAAGATGATGAATCTCTTTGATTATCAATGATACCAAATGAAAAAGACGTTAAAGATCAGTTCAGCATGTGACATTTCCCTCACTCAAATAGAGAATGTGACAATGATTATTCAAAATATAGAGACATGATTTCAAGATCTAAACCATGCTTTGATACCATGATAAAGTATGGAGTACAAAGTATATTATTTATTATTTTTGTCTCAAAGTTTACAGAAGGTAGAGAGCTCATATTTTCACACAAAACATATGCGTCCTAATTCAATTAAGATTTTAACAAATCTTATTATTCTAATAGTAAATATAATTATAATTGAAAATAATTCTAACTAATGTAACTCACTAAGTTGGCTCAATAACAAATTATGTAACTAAATACTTTTTTTCATTGAAAATACCTCTCAATCTGTAACAATCATGATAAAATATGGAGAGCAAAAAAATATATTATGTATTATATCTGTGTCAATTTTTACATAAACCAGATAACTTATATTTATACATAAAACATATGAGTTCTGATATAATTAGAATTCTAACAAATCTTTTTATTATAACAGTAAATATAATTATAATTGAAAATATTGTTAGGAAATTTAACAGAAAAATGTAACGACTTCTTTAAAAGATAACGGAAAAAACTAACGGACATAATAACAGAATGAAGATTAAGACGAGGTTTGTGTTTGACACAATCTCCGTAAGAAGTATTGCCCTGCACTGGTGCTGACGGTACTCTGACAATCTCCTCATAAGACGAAACGACTTTACAATTGTTAGTAGAAGCACTTCAAACTAACGACTTCGGCGAACAAACTAACTGTTTGGAACTTATGGACTTAAAAGGAATATTTATGCTACAATATGCTTTCTCTCTCTAATTTCTATTGAATGCTAAATCACTGAATGATTGGAATGAATGAAACTGATATTCTGGGGGTTATTTATAGATTCTGAAGAGATGGGGTGCCTTTTGGGATTAGACACTATTGGTACCTGGTGGATTCAGGACCGTCTGATCAGATTCTGGTGAAGGGCTCAGATTTGCTGGATCGGACCCGCCCATTCCTAAGGGGCACGGGTCGTGCCTTTGTCCATCTGGGTCTGATCCATGACTCCCCGAGCGGACACTGACCAGGTTCAGCGAACCTGACTGCCAGACCTTCCAACTGGGCCTAGGCCCATCAGCGCTCAATGCCATTTGACCACCACACACACCTAGACCAAGCCCAAGATGCCTAACCCACGCGAGCCAGAGACTGGACACCCGAACCTTGATTGATTTTCTAAAAAATAAAGGCTCCAATAGCTCCTAGCGAACGTGCAAAGTGCAAAATGTGCCTCTAAAGCGCCCAATGCGCCCTCCGCGGGCTTCGCGCGCTTCGCGGGTGTGGTTCAAATTGAGCCAGTACAAAACTGGCACAATTGGGCTATTCCTTGCATGGTTGGCCCAAGGAGGAACAACTTGATGACTCCTTCTTGTTTGCATCCACTTATAAACTAGCATTACTTTACATCTCAAAGCAATGTGGGATAACTCTTTCATATCCCATAACCTCTTCATTTTCCCATTTCAAGTTACAATCTTTAGCCATTAATTTCTCATTCACCCGGGAATGGTTTTTGAGTAAATAAATGCAAATTTCACACTTGTCAGTTGAATCGAATTTATTCATAGGAATTAATTCTTGACTCACTAACTTCTTAATTGTGTTGTAATTCACGTGACCTAATCTATCATGCCATAGATTAGGACTATCCAACAGGTAGACATAAGAAACAAACTTTTCATTCTTTGCTTCAAAGCGGATAATATTTCTTACATTTATTTTAAACATGCCCTTTTCAAGGTACCCATTTTCAAGAAACATATCATTCTTGGTCAATACAAAGTTTTCTAACTCAAACACTACTCTAAATCCAACCATGCTCAACAGCGATCCGGAAACCAGGTTCTTGCGAATGTCTGGGACATGCAACACATTCTTGAGACTTAGCTCTTTGCCTGAAGACATCTTCAGTATAACCTTTCTAAGTCCCATGACATTGGAAGTGACACCATTTCCCATACACACCTTCTCTCTACTGATAGGAGTGTATGATGAAAAACAAAATCTATCAGCACATATGTGGCGGATAGCTCCAGTGTCTATCCACCATTTATTACTGGTGTCTTCAAGATTTGTTAAGGTGGATTCAAAAGTTTCACACACCATTGCTTCTAAATCAAGCCCATTCAGCCTTTCAATAATGGTGGCTTGATTTCTGGAGTCAGTCTCTTGAATCTTGTAGACCCGTTCCAATGAGTTCCACAACTCCTTGGCTGTCTCCACGAAAAGTACTCCTCGTATATGGCTTTACTTGGCCCACTCAATATGTACATTTTACATATGAGATTTCCATGATTCCATGCCTCTGTGGCTATCCATCCTTGCGGATCTGAATCATCATCCCGACTAGCGGGGATACCTTTTTCAACGAACCTCTTCAAACCGAGGTTGGTTAAGAGGTACAACATCTCTTGTTGCCAGCTTTTGAAGTCCTCACCTTCGAACTTCGTTGTTTTCTTGCCAAGTCTTTGGATAATTACGAACCTAGGGTGACGGGCCTGACAATGCAGTTCGTTGCATTTGTCTGATGAGGGTGGGTAACCTCGAATAACTGAGAGGTTTTATTTTCAGTTGACATTTCCTTAAGAAAACGTATAATACTTCTTACGATTGTTAGGAAATTTAACAGAAAAATGTAACGGCTTCTTTAAAAGATAACGGAAAAAACTAACGGACAGAATAACAGAATGAAGATTAAGTCGAGGCTTGTGTTTGACACAATCTCCGTAAGAAGTATTGCCCCGCACTGGTGCTGACGGTACTCTGACAATCTCCTCGTAAGATGCAACGAATTTACAATCGTTAGTATAAGCACTTCAAACAACGACTTCGGCGAACAAACTAACTGTTTGAAACTTCTAAACTTGAAAGGAATATTTGCTACAATATGCTTTCTCTCTCTAATTACTATTGAATGCTAAATCACTGAATGATTGGAATGAATGAAACTGACATTCTGGGGGTTATTTATAGATTCTGAAGAGATGGGGTGCCTTTTGGGATTAGACACAATTGGTACCTGGTGGATTCTGGACCGTCAGATCAGATTTTGGTGAAGGGCTCAGATCTGCTGGATCGGACATGCCCATTCCTAAGGGGCACGGGTCGTGCCTTTATCCATCTGGGTCTGATCCATGACTCCCTGAGCGGACACTGACCAGGTTCAGCGAACCTGACTGCCAGACCTTTCAACTGGGACTAGGCCCATCAGCGCCCAATGCCATTTGACTACCACACACACCTGGACCAAGCTCAAGATGCCTAACCCACGCTAGCCAGAGACTGGACTCCCGAACCTTGATTGATTTTCTAAAAATTAAAGGCTCCAATAGCTCCTAGCGACGATGCGCACGTGGAAAGTGCGCCTCTAAAGCGCCCAATGCGCCCTTCGCCGGTATGATCCAAATTGAGCCAGAACAAAACTGACACAATTGGGCTATTCCTTGCATGGTTGACCCAATAGTCCACCTCGGTCGGCCCAAGGAGGAACAACTTGATGACTCCTCCTTGTTTGCATCCACTTATAAACTAGCATTACTTTACATCTCAAAGCAATGTGGGATAACTCTTTCATATCCCATAACCTCTTCATTTTTCCATTTCAAGTTACAATCTTTAGCCATTAATTTCACATTCACTCGGGAATGGTTTTTGAGTAAATAAATGCATTTTCTTAATCTACAATAAATGTAGATTATAATTTTGTAACTTATTTTATTAAACAATAAATGAAACCCATTTGAAAATTGAGTCAAAACTTGGTCAAACCTAGTTTCTTAACCCCATTTCCAACAAATATTGTTAACTAAGATAATTTTGCTAAGTTCATTTAATATTAACTTAATTAACTAAATATTTTATTTGCTTGATAATATGTCTCAAGTTGGTGTAACAATTTTGATGGTTCCTAAAACTGCTTGTGAATTATTTCTTCTTCTTCTTCTGTTCTGTTCCACTTCGGATAATAAATATTTAAATTTTACTTTTAACAAAAAGAAAATAAAAATTAAACATTGTCAATATTCATATTATATTGGGTCAAAGGGAGTGTTTTTTATTTCTTAGACTCATAAAAATATGTTAACATTATATCAAAATGTTTTGTTAATAAAAATTTATATAATTATGTGTTTCTACAATGGTACAAATGGTTCTAAATTCTAGCAGTTAGGATATTGGACTCTGAATTGAATTCAGTAACCCGAGTTCAATTCTCGGTAGAACCTTCACTTTTTTTTTTTTTCTTTGCAAGCTCACGTTTCGCAGGCCTCCGAAATCCTAAATAAATCTCTCTCCTTTCCCTCTCTTACATTTTTCTCACTCCAAAGCAGCCATGGAACCACCGAAAGCGGCGTCCGACCGCCTGAGCAGTATAGAGCAAACCGTACTCGAAATCCTGAAACATGCAGACATGGATACAGCTACTGAGCACAGTGTCCGTACCACCGTTGCCGAGCGCCTCGGCATTGACCTATCCGACCACCAGAGCAAGGTCCTGGTCCGTAAGACGATCGAGTCCTTCTTGCTCTCAACAGAAAATGTAGCAGGACCGGGAAACGTACAGGAGCAAACGGTCATCCGTGAAGAACAACCACAACATCAACTAAACAAGGTTTTTGTAAACGCCGATGCGGGACCTGCTCACGACGATATCGAAAATTGTATTTGCAAGGTCAATTTACATTTTAAACTTAGTCTAGTGTTTGAATTTGTTTAATTTATTGGTATCTTGCGTAACTAAGCTGTCAAGTAGCGATTCTTGCAAGCAATTTGAGATTGTTCGGAGAGCTTAATTCAACCGTGATTATATTGAATTGATAATTGTTAAACCATAAACCCTAAGTTAGTAGGTGTGAATAGTTAAATGATTGAGGATTCCAAATATTAATAATTGGCAAGAGTTAAACCCTAAACCCTAAGTTAGTGAGTTCAAAATGAGTGGGGATTTTGAATCTGTTTTTAGTTTTATGCATATTTGTTACTGGTACTGCTAAAAGCAGAAGAGGTTTTTCTCATTGTTGATAGAAGCATGGGAAACAAATCTTATTGAGATTTATTACTAAATTTATGGTGTGCTTATTTTGGATTGGCAAATGTTTAAACCTGAACTTTAAGTTTTGATTTCATCCTTATAATGTTTTCAAATTCAGCTTGTTAAAATTTTACTTATCTCCTATATGAAATCAGTAATTGTGCATTTGTGCTATTTGTGGAACACGATATCTTTTGATAGTCTTCTGTTTTTCTGGAATATTACTGAATTAGAACATCTAAGAAAAAGAATACCAAAGTTTGATTTAACCAAGAGTTGTTACTCAGTGAAAGAAGTAATGTACACTTGATTTGGTTAATGAGATAAATTAACTTTTAAAATGTTCTTGATTCCGTAATTTTCTGTTTTGTAGTTGTCTGAGAAGAGGAGGGTGTCAATCACAGAGTATCGCGGGAAACCTTTGGTATCAATCAGGGATTTCTACCAAAAAGATGGAAAGTTGCTTCCGTCCAAAAATGGTAATTTCATAACTTCTGTGGTCTCTGTTTTGTTACTACTCCTTTACTGCATATCATGTCTGCAATAATGGCCTCTAACCTCTTATTAATTTCAATTGTCCTAAACTTCATATATTTCTAGTATCGATGGATCCAAAATTGATTAACTCTGAGTTTTCTTTGCATTGGCTACCAAGAGTCATCTCAAGACTAAATGGATTTTGAGATCACGAAATTTCATTCATTAATTAAGCCGGTAGATTAGTTCTTTCTTCCTTCACCTCCGAAGAAGAGTATATACTAGTACTTATTTTAGAAAATGCACCCCCTCAAAAAAAGCACAATAATTGCTCACGTATGAGATGTAGTATAATGAGAATATTGAACTTCTCCATCATGTTTTGCTTGTTTTTTGAGATTTCTGTGAATTTGGAACTAGATTTCCATGATCAATTTTTTATATTGCTGTTGATTACCATACTTGAAGATAAATTGAGCTCTTTTTGTCAACTTCATCCATGTTTAATGCACATGCGTAAGAGTTCAGTACTAGCACCAGCTAATTTTTCGATCACCGTATAATTTGTAGGTCATCAATTTGACCATCAAACATCGAAGATTGCAAAGCTAACATTTATACTGTTAATTTACTTGCAAATGTCAAACCAGACCGATAACAACTGTTTTTTAGTTAACGGATTAGGCTGTTGTGTTTAAGTTGGACCCCACAAATGCAAGATCATCACTCACATGGCAAGATCTCGCTTTCTGTACGTGATCTCCTTAATCCTCCTTAAAAACGGTCCCGTTTCTGAATTAGGCCTCCAACCATGAGAGAGAAAAAAATTTGAAATTCCTTTAATGTGGACGTGGAAAACTTTCGCTGGTTTGACCTTTTATAAACAAGATAGGGTAGGGTGCGCCTGAAGTGGAATTCACTCCTTCCTTGCCGCTGATTGTGGAGGTAGGGTGTGCCTGGGCTAACGTGACAGGTGCTGTAGATGATGGGGTGATAGCGACTGCTAGGGCGGCCGTTAAGTTGGGGTCAGTGCAGCGGAAACCTTCTCGCCGCTGCATGAGTTGTATCACCCTGTGCGCAGATCTACATTTTTTAAATTGGTTAATCGTGAACCTGCATGAGGCAGAGTAAATCCTAGGAGTGTTTAATGGATGGCTGAGACAGTGATTCCAGTAACATTGGGCGAGGGCAGAGAAAATTTAGGGCGGCCGTGAAGGGTTAGTAGTGGTGATAGGACGAATTTATACTATCTATTTCCTATGTTTTTCGTCCCTATTATTCTTTATTTTCTTGTATTTAGTATAGGTTGGTTGTATTTTGAGTGAATTATGTATTGTGAGAAATTATTGAGAAACAATGTAATGCGAGGGAGATTTAGAGAGTTTTTACCTTGTAATTAAATTTGGTTCTCAAGGAGCTCAAGAACATCATCTCTACATCCATGGAAGCCAACAAAATCGAGCCAAAGAATCAAGAAAGGTCAAAGATTGAAGAATTCTGAAAATTGGCTTCAGGGGACGAGTCGTCCCAAGAACAACTAAGTCGTCCCCATCACAGGACGATTGAATCAGAGAAGCGACAATTGGGGACGAGTCGTCCCTCTAGGGACGAGTCGTGCTTCAGCCCGTGAGCGAACATCGCCGACGTGTTTTGTAATTTTTTTAGTTTTATTTTATTTCCTTTTTCCTTTTTTTCTACTTAGGTTTTGAAGAAGGGAGGATTGTTCTGAAATTCTGGAGTGTCAAGTGACCAAAGTGAAAAAGGGAAATTGAAGGATGATAGCACGCCGAGTCGTGCTACGGCGCTACAGTACTTGGTTTGACTTTTGAAAACCTTTTCTTTTATTTTTATTTTCTTTTTCCTTTTTAGATTAGGTTTATTGATGGGAGGAGTATATATACTACCTTTCCAACTTGTTTTAGGTTATCTTTTATCATATCTTTACATTAGGTTTTCTTAGAACAATTGAAGCTTTGATTATTCATGAAGGGCTAATCCCTACCACTTTGGATAATAATTCTTGATCTGTTTTGAAGATCAATTGAGGTTTATTTTTTCTATCTCTTTCTCCCTAATTATAATTTTACTTGTGCTTATTGTTAAATCTATTTCTAGGGTTTTGAAGCTTGATCAATTTCTTAATCCTTTTAATTGGTTTTTGCTAGAATTCCCTTTTATCGTGTCGGACTAGGGTTTTCATTGTAGCAATTTCATAATTCTTGTATGTGTCATCTTGAATTGTGATTAGGGTAAAATTAGCTTTATTTTCTATTTGAAAAATAATAGAATAATTCCTTGATCTTCATCTCTTAGAACTTCATCAATTAATATTTAGAATCTTGACCGTGTCGGCTTGATTTTTAATATTGATTAGGATTATTAGTTGAGTGTGTCGCCGCTAGTAATTAATAACAAAGAAGAGATAGAGATTTTTTATCTCGTGATCAAGTGATTAGGGGAAGAAAAGAAAGAATGAACTAATGATATTGATTGATAAACAGTGATAGTTTTATTTATCCAAGGTGCTTTTAAATTATTGTTTACAATCCAATCTATTTTCTTGCTTTAGTATAAATATAACAAACAAATCAAACAAACCCCCAAACTGGTCTGTGACTATTGCATAAACAAATAACCGTTCTTCAGTGGATCGATCCTGGACTTGTCCTTGCTGCAGTTTTGTAACCGATTCTTGGTAATTAATTTGTAGGCGTGAGACTTTAGCCTATCAAATTTTGGCGCCGTTGCCGGGGAACGGTGTTTATTTGTTGTGTTCTTATTTAATTCTGTTTTTTTTTTCTTTTATTTGTTTTCTTATTTATCTTTTATCTCTTAATTAGTTTCACTCTTGTCCCTTCGTGGTGTGGATCATTGTATGGTCCATACCCGTTCAACTAATAATCTTCTTGAGCTTCGTGATCCAGAAATAAAAAAGACTTTCGGGAAGAGAAGGAAAAATTTGTTGGTAGAAGAGATGGAAATTAATAATCCAGACCCTCCATCGACACCGAGGCGTAAAACCGCTCCTAATTTGGGAGCAACCACACGCAGCTGAAGTTCTTGCCTCGCTTGATGGTGTCACTTTTAGCCGAAACCGGCTATCAATCACCGCCTCACTTTCTACGGCTCACGGCGAGAATCCGACCGCACATTTCTCGCCAGGCAAATCGCCAGTATTGAAGCCAAGAACTCTTCCGATTGAGTAGCTGTTATTAAGAGCGTTTTCTTTCACCCTGAAAGACATCGCCAACACATGTTATTATCATCTGCCACCGAATAGTATCACCACATGGCAGCAGATGAAGGAGATGTTTCTTGAGGAGTTCTTTCCACCTGACCAGATAAACGTGATGAAGAGGGATATCAGCAATATGGAACAGAGGGCGAGATGAATCTTTTATACGAGTATTACAACAGTTCCATATGCTTTGTAGGAGCCGCCCATACCTACGGTTTTTTCCGAGGAGCAATTGGTCACGATGCCTACATGGTGGGTTGGATCGCTCTAGATAAAAGGTTGGTGGATTCATGTTGTGGAGGAAGCATTCTAAATAAGACAACGAAAGAGGCGCATAAACTGTTAGAAGATTTGGCTAAGATCACGAGAACACAGGGCAAGAGGTCCAGTATTAGACAGGTCAATGCAGCAGATTCTAGCAGGGATTTTCCAAATAAGCTTGAGACGGAGGTGAAGGAATTGAAAGACATGGTGAAGGCTATGATGATAAGCAAACAAATTTGCTAAAGCTGGTCTTTCTATGACATCTCACGCGATCGACGCCCGCCCTTCGTTCGCACCGGAGAGATTGAAGAAGATAAGACAGCAGGATTTGGTCAGCCTCGAGCGTGGGGGAATTCTCAAGGTTCTAAATGGGGTACTCCACATGCTTTTACACCTTACAGGTCATCATCTGGACCACCACCACAGCAGTAGCAGCAGTCTACAGATGATTTGGTTCGTTTACTAGCTCAAAGTATGACCACTATGAATGTGAACATGCAGCAGTATCAAAAGAGGACCAATGCGAGCATTAGTAATTTGGAGAGGCAAATGGGTCAGATTTCAGAGGCAGTGGTAAGAATAGAGGCTAGAGAGGCAGCAAAGACTGAGCAACCTCCGAAGCAGAATGTAAGTGCAGTGTATGTGAGGAGGAAGAAGAATGTTGATGGGCAAATTGTGTCTATAGAGCCTGAACAACAGAAGGTTGAAAAGAGTGCTGAGCCGAAATTGGAGGTTGAGAATACGGGAACCGACAGAAAAAGTTTTGGAAGAAAAGGGTACTACATCTGAGTCAGTGCCACCAGTATTTGAGCCGGTGGTGCCGTTTCCTCATACCTTGAGAGAGTCGAGGAAGCCGAAGCCTAAGCCTGAGCCTGACAAGGCTATTTTTGATACTTTCAAGAGGCTAGATGTGAACATCCCATTCTTGGACCTTCTTCAGACCGTTCCGAGATATGCTAAGTTTCTAAAGGAGTTGTGTACCACCAAGAGAAATCAGAAGCTAAGGAGTCAGAAAAAGGTTAAGGTAATTGAATATGTTAGTGCAGTATATCAGAACAAGATGCTTAACAAATGTAGTGATCCGGGCATGTTTGTGGTTCCGATATCATTAGGGGGTAGCTTAGTTCAGAAGGCTATGCTCAATTTGGGGGCTTCCATCAATACAACAACAACAACAACAACAACAACAAAGCCTTAGTCCCAAAATAATTTGGGGTCGGCTAACATGAATCCTCATATGTTATCGTAAAAAAAAAAAAAAAAAAAAAAAAAAAAAAATCAACCCCCACACGGATTTTCGCCCTCCACTCCGGCCTCTTCAACACCATACTTTCATCCACTCCAAGTAAATTCATATCATTTTCAATTACTCTAATCCAAGCTTTGCTTCGGGTCTTCCCCTACCCTCGCCATTTTATCATTTCTCCACTGTTCCGGCCTCCTAACCGGTGCATCACTCGGTCTCCTTCTCACATGTCCAAACCACCGTAGACGATTTTCCCTCATTTTATCCTCAATGGGCGCAACTCCTACTTTACCTCTGATCACCTCATTCCCCAACCGATCCTTTCTTGTATGACCGCACATCCATCGAAGCATACGCATCTCCGCCACATTCATCTTACGCACGGGACACTGTTTTACGGCCCAACATTCGGTGCCGTAAAGCAGTGCCGGCCTAATTGCTGTGCGATAAAATTTTCCCTTTAATCTATTGGGTACGCCGCGATCACATAGAAACCCCGTAGCACTCTTCCACTTCAACCAACCTGCTTTAATCCTACGAGTCACATCTCCATCTAATTCTCCATCCTTTTCGATAACGGATCCAAGATAGCGAAAAACTCGAAGCTTGGATAATATTTCCATCAAATGTGACCGCCCCGCCTCCCTACTTCCAACTCGCTAAACTTACACTCCAAATATTCGCCTTGCTTCGCTAATCGAAAACCTCGAGATTCCAAAGTGTGTCTCCACAACTCCAATTTACTTTCAACACCCTCTCTTGTCTCATCAATCGACAATATCATCTCGCGAACAAGATACACTTTCGTATATCATCTTGGATCGACCTCGTCAATTCGTCCATTATCAAAGCAAAAAGAAAGGGGCTAAGGAACTCGATGCACTCCAATCTTTATAGGGAACTCTTCAGCCTTTTCCAACACTAGTCTGTACACAAGTACTAACTCCATTATACATGTCCTTGATAATATCAATATATTTCTTTCAAACACCCTTCTTTGCTAATGCCCACCAAAGTACTTCTCTTGGCACTTTATCATACGCCTTCTCCAAATCAATGAAAACCATACGCAAATCTTTCTTTTGATCCCGATATTTCTCCATGGTTTGTCTCATAAGATATATTGCCTCCATACGATCTTCCCCGGCATAAACCCAAATTGGTTATCCGAAATATCCACAATTTTTCTCACCTTTGTGCAATCACTCTTTCCCAAAGTTTCATAGTATGGCTCATTAGTTTCGATCCCCGATAGTTGGCACAATCTTGGACATCACCTTTATTCTTATACAAAGGGATCGAGTACTCTTCCGCCACTCCAACGGCATTGTGTTAACTCTCCATATCTTCGTTAAATAGCGTTGCCAACCAATCTACTCCCCTCTCCCCGAAACATCTCCAAACCTCAATCGTATACCATCCGGTCCAACGGCTTTCTTCAATCTCATCTTTTTCATTGCCATTTCCACTTCACTCTTTTGAATTCTCCGCATAAAATCTCGATTAACCATACTCGAAGAGATATTTAAATCTCCAACATCCTGCTCTTGACCGCCATTCAACAAGTTATCAAAGTACGAACTCCATCTATCTTTTATCTCTTTATCCCCGACTAAAACTCTTTGGTCTACATCCTTCACACATTTAACCGTCCCAATATCTCGTGTCCTCTTATCCCTCATACGAGCGAGTCGTAGATGTCCTTTTCCCCTTCTTTTGTATCCAACTTATCATAAAGTTTATGATTCACCTTCTCTTGCGTCTCTTACCGCTTTCTTAGCATCTCTTCTAGCTTCCTTATACTTCTCATAGTTCTCGTCGCTCCTACATTTCCCAATAATTTGTAGCATTCTCGCTTGCCCTTTATCGCTTGTTTTACTTCCTCGTTCCACCACGATGTGTCCTTACTTGGTGGCCCATTTCCTCTAGATTCTCCAAGGACTTCTTTCGCCACCTCCTTTATGGTATGTACCATCTTAGTCCAAGTCGAATCTATATCCATATCCTCCATATTATCCGCCCAAATACCGGTATCGACCATCTTAGCTACAAATTTCGGTTGATTTTCCCTCAAGTCTCCACCACTTGATTCTAGGGTCTACCTGTGATTTTCTCTTCCTCGAAATTCTCTTAGTTCGAAAATCAAGTACCACCAGCCCATGCTGAGTTGCCGTGCTCTCACCCGAACAACCTTGCAATCTGTATAACTCTTTCTACAAGTATTTCTTACTAAGAAGAAGTCAATCCGACTCGCATTACCTCCACTCCTATAGACACCAAGCGAGATTCTCTCTTCTTGAACCAAGTGTTCATTATACTCAAGTCATACGCCAACGCAAAGTCCAGGATACTATTTCCGCTTCATTCCTCTCTCCAAAACCAAACCTCCATGTATGCTCTCAAAGCCATATCGATTAGACCCCCTACGTCCGTTCGTATCACCACCAATCACTAATTTCTCACCACTAGGTACTCGTTGCACTACCTCCTCCAAATCTTCCCGTAACACTTGTTTAATAGATGCATCCAACCCTACTTGGTGCATAAAGGAAATAATAGTTATAATCTCATCACGTATCACCAGCTTAATGCCCATAATTCGATCACTCTTCCCGTACACTTCCACCACATCATTAATATACTCCTTATCAATAATGATACCCACTCCATTTCTACCCTTATCCTTTCCCGAGTACCAAAGCTTAAAACCCCAAGTGCGATATTTCTTTTGCTTTCTCTCCAACCCACTTAGTTTCCTCGTAAACACATTACGTGAATCTTCCTCCTCCTCATAACTTCCACCACCTCTGCCGATCTCCCCGTCAATGATCCAATGTTCCAAGTTCCAAAGCGCATCCCACTACCCTTACACCTACCATGGACTAGCTTCTTTACTCCGCACTGCCCGCAATGCGGAACCCGCATATTTCCGACACCACCCCCGCGCGAAGAGATGGCGCGTCGCTTCCGGCGACGACCTAGCAACCTTTGCATACTTGTCACTACACCCAGGTCTTTGAAGTGTAGCCGCACCCGCATATTCGACACCACCCCGGGAGAAGAGATGGCGCGTCGCTTCCGGGCACGACCTAGCAACCTTTGCATACTTATCACTACACCCAGGTCTTTGAAGTGTAGCGCGTCGCTGCTGAGGAAACGCCCCAACGATATTCATAATCCGATTCATGTCATGTTAATGTGACAAAATTTTTACGCTGGCTGTCACATGCCTACCGCAACCCTCGCCCTTTATCCTGACTTGGGACAGGCAAGGATAAATCCTTGGTGGGTTTGGGGCTTCCATCAATGTGATGACATATTCATTATTTGAAGACCTTAAGTTGGGTAGGTTGGAGGATTTATTTATTCTTGACATGGAGAATGATTCGGAAGCTCCCATTTTATTAGGGAGGCCTTTCATGTCGACCTCGAAAACAAAGCTTGACGTGAAGAATGGCTCGTTAACCATGGAGTTTGATGGAAAAGTGGTGAGATTCAATGTGTTTGGTGATAAGACTTTTCCCAAGAACGTGCGCAAGGTTTGTGCCATGGATGTGAGTGAGCCGATTATCAAAGATGGGGTCAAGGTAGATGATATAGATATTGAAGCTCCAAGAGTAAAGTCGGAGGAAAAGAAGAAAGGAGAACCACCAAGGGTGGGGACGAAAGCAAAAGAGAAGAAGAAGGGGAAGCTGAAATGGTCTCCAACAGGGAGGCATGTCCTTGAGCCTAATCATCTTCTAAAGGTAACTTGTGAATATTATTTTCATTCCCCTTACATTGATGAGGCCTATTTTTGTGGGGCCTCACGTCCCATTACTTAAGCTCCTTGGTGCCCTTTTCCCCATGTTTTTTTTGTCCCGTATTTATTGTTTAGTGGCCATTGAGGACAATGTCTAGTTTAAGCGTGGGGGAAAGATGAATGTTGTATCACTGTTTATACGTTATTTTTGTTCCCATAAAAAAAAGAAAGAAAAAAAAAGAAAAAGAGAGGCTAGGTGAAAACCAGAAACGGCACTTAGGCAAAAGGTGAGGAAGTGAAATGTATACAATCTTTTATATCACCGGAGTTGGAGACATAAGGGAGGTTTGGAGTGTTGGGTAGGATCACTATGGAGTAGGAGGTTTGGATAGTGATGCCTAGGATTTAGAAACCCTCGTTCATTTTTGGAGTTATAAGGGGTGTTGGTGCTTTTCACGAGGTAAATCTCTGTTTAAGGAACGCAACCTTGGCAATGATTTCTTTTTATGAGGGTGTATGTAGTGTGAGCCAAACGTGGGGGAAACATATGACATATTTAGTTCCCCTTGGCTTTTATTCGTGTGGACCTTAGTTTGGATACCGTTTTATTATTGGAGTTGGTATCAAGCTAAGGTCATTATTTTCATTGTTTATATGTTGGTGTTATAAGGAGACAGAGTTTCTACTACTCCGATGGTTTTATTTTTCATTGACTTGTGTTGGCGGATTAGAGGAGACTAGGAATCATTTACCCTCCATGCGTCTGTTTTAGACCGGTGTTAGATTGGAGATTAGGATATTACTCAGGGACGAGTAATGGTCTAAACGTGGGGGTATTTGATAGGACAAATTTATACTATCTATTTCCTATGTTTTTCGTCCCTATTATTCTTTATTTTCATGTATTTAGTATAGGTTGGTTGTATTTTGAGTGAATTATGTATTGTGAGAAATTATTGAGAAACAATGTAATGCGAGGGAGATTTAGAGAGTTTTTCCCTTGTAATTAAATTTGGTTCTCAAGGAGCTCAAGAACATCATCTCTACATCCATGGAAGCCAACAAAATCGAGCCAAAGAATCAAGAGAGGTCAAAGATTGAAGAATTCTGGAAATTGGCTTCAGGGGACGAGTCGTCCCAAGAACAGCTAAGTCGTCCCCATCGCAGGACGATTGAATCAGAGAAGCGACAATTGGGAACGAGTCGTCCCTCTAGGGACGAGTCGTGCTTCAGCCGCCAGAGCGGAACAGCAGCGACGTGTTTTGTAATTTTTTTAGTTTTATTTTATTTCCTTTTTCCTTTTTTTCTACTTAGGTTTTGAAGAAGGGAGGATTGTTCTGAAATTCTGGAGAGTCAAGTGACCAAAGTAAAAAAGGGAAATTGAAGGATGATAGCACGCCGAGTCGTGCTACGGCGCTACAGTACTTGGTTTGACTTTTGAAAACCTTTTCTTTTATTTTTATTTTCTTTTTCCTTTTTAGATTAGGTTTATTGATGGGAGGAGTATATATACTACCTTTCCAACTTGTTTTAGGTTATCTTTTATCATATCTTTACATTAGGTTTTCTTAGAATAATTGAAGCTTTGATTATTCATGGAGGGCTAATCCATACCACTTTGGATAATAATTCTTGATCTGTTTTGAAGATCAATTGAGGTTTATTCTTTCTATCTCTTTCTCCCTAATTATAATTTTACTTGTGCTTATTGTTAAATCTATTTCTAGGGTTTTGAAACTTGATCAATTTCTTAATCCTTTTAATTGGTTTTTGCTAGAATTTCCTTTTATCGTGTCGGACTAGGGTTTTCATTGTAGCAATTTCATAATTCTTGTATGTGTCATCTTGAATTGTGATTAGGGTAAAATTAGCTTTATTTTCTATTTGAAAAATAATAGAATAATTCCTTGATCTTCATCTCTTAGAACTTCATCAATTAATATTTAGAATCTTGACCGTGTCGGCTTGGTTTTTAATATTGATTAGGATTATTAGTTGAGCGTGTCGCCACTAGTAATTAATAACAAAGAAGAGATAGAGATTTTTTATCTCGTGATCAAGTGATTAGGGGAAGAAAAGAAAGAATGAACCAATGATATTGATTGATAAACAATGATAGTTTTATTTATCCAAGGTGCTTTTAAATTATTGTTTACAATCCAATCTATTTTCTTGCTTTAGTATAAATACAACAAAAAAATCAAACAAACCCCCAAACTGGTCTGTGACTATTACATAAACAAATAACCGTTCTTCAGTGGATCGACCCTGGACTTGTCCTTGCTGCAGTTTTTGTAGCCGAGTCTTGGTAATTAATTTGTAGGCGTGCGACTTTAGCCTATCAAGTGGCGATGGTGTATTTTCTAACTAGATTGAAAGTTAAAAACGAATTTCATTTTTCCTATTATGTATGATTTATTGTTTTAATCGTATGTCTTTATTTCTATCTTTAAATTTTATTTTGTTACTTTGTGGTGAGCAATATAATTTTTATTGTGATAAATTATTTATTTTTATTATTAATTTCATGATTGATTATTTTTTAATTCTATTTGATTACTTTTGGAGGTTAATATATTTTATTTTCAATATTGCTGAGGCGGGATTCATGAATGCCACCTCATCAATTTCGTTAGATAATGTCTGTTATCTTATTAGGTTATATTTATAATAAAATCATTGGTATTGTGGTTACATTTGTAATCATTGAAGTTTGAGAGTCAAATTTATTATCTCCAAGCTGTATGATGGTATTTTCATCATTTTCGATGAAGCCAAAGACTCACTATGTTTTGGCTTGAGAATATGATGAAATAAAGCGAAATGGCTCACTAAACTATATGCACTTCTTTGTTATGAAGCAACAGTCATTTCATGCAATTTTTGACCCAATTTTCAGCATGGGTCATTCGGAAACAACCTCTATGTGCTTTATACGGGGGCAAGGCTGCGTACATCCGACCCCGCTTACCTCGCCGTAGGTGGGAGCCTTTGCGGCACTGGGGTAATTTTGTTGTTGTTGCAAGCCGTATGATGGTCAAAAAGTAGTTTACTCATTATGTATTTCCCAGAAAGTTAGAAGAACCCGGTGTATATTGGCCCCTAAATAAGTGTTCTTCTCAAAAGAAGAAGAAATTGTCCTTAATGAGCGTCAACGCAGTTACCAAAATCACCTTTTTCAACTGTTGTGTTTTTATGTACACTTGCAATGTTATTATAAAGTTGACATTAGGTTATATTTATAATAAAATAATTGGTATTGTTGCAACGGAGTTCAAGATATATTGTCTTTCATAGAGAATGTAGCTAGAGATGAGTATGCTATATACTATGTGAGTGCAAGCGCATATATTGCATAACGCCAGTGCTCTACTTCTCTCACAGTGTCAAGCATTTGGTAAAATATTACCCCTTATCCCATTTGTTTTCGGTCTTGTGTATGCACACTCACGTTACATGCTCACACACTGGAGTTCTGGAGCTCTTTGCTTCATTGTTCTTGGTGGATTATGTCATGCTGGAAGCTTTGGAGAGTGTAGCTCTCTGGGCAGAGACGGAAGGGCTTGATGGTATATCTGTTTGAGTTTAGCATACTCGATGTGTGCTTCATCATTGGTGTGTATCCAAAGGTGGCTTGTTTTGGTTACTTCCCGCACTTCATATAGATTCTTAATTTTGCTTTTGTGTTTGTATTTGACTTAATCGGCAAAATCCAAGCCTTCCCGTTGTCGCTATAGCATCCAACTCGCTAGGCTCTTTGCCTTCTGACAAGTTCCCTAACAACAGTGGTAAGCCTTGCATGGCTCTGGAGGTTTCCTTTGGAGATGTGATATTTGGCACTTCTCTTAATCAGAAAGAAAATAGATGCATATTTACTATACTTCCCCAATTGTTTACGTGATACTAATTAAGTGGTAACCTTGTGACTTTGCTGTTAATTTAGGAATTAGCTTGACACCCTACCAGTGGTCAGCCTTAAGGTCGAGTTTCCCTGATATAGAAGCTGCAATTGTGAAGATGACATCAAGGATAAGGTAAATTACCATCTCCCCCTTGGAATCAGCGGCTTTTGCTCTAGGATGGTCGCCTCCAAAGAAAAAATAATGTCAATGTAGTTGGATGAATAGAGCATTTCAAGTAGGTCTTAGCTTTTACTCCCTCTGTCCAAAAATGATCTTCCTACTTTTTTTGTCGTTAACGCGAAGGTACTTTGAGCAATAATTTTAGTTTGATTTGATTGTCCTAATGAATATCTAAAAATTGTTATTGATAGTATTTATAATTGTGTATCAATAACAAGTTTTAAATTTTCATAAGGATAATTAAATCAACCTAAAATTATTGCTTAAAATACCTTCGTGTTAACGACAAAAAAAGTGGGAAGATCATTTCGGGACGGAGGGAGTATATGTCAATATAATTTAGCTTTGTGTTTTATTTACATCAATTTTCTGGAAAGGGTTAGTCCATTAATTTTGAGTGCCTGTAAACTTGTCATGTAGTAGCAAAGGCACTGGAAAGAAGACTGTGGCCGCTAATCCTACTGCAGTCGCTGCTTTGGCCTCTCAAAGAAATATTCCTGCTGAAAGAGCAGAAGTTGAAGCTTTGGCCTCTGAAAGACTAATTCCTTCTGAAAAAACACGACTTGAAGCAGATGGGAAGCAGACTGAGACAGCTAATCCTACTTCGGTAACTGCATTGGCCTCTGAAAGACAAAGTTCTGCTGAAAGAACACAAGCTGAAGCAGGTGCAACTAGTTCAGCAACAGCTTATACTCCTCGAGCACTAATTCCTATTGCCCCCACCCGTCTTAATGGGAAAAATTACCATTGTTGGATGCATCAAATCGAATTCTTTCTGAACCAGTTGAAAATTGCATACGTGCTCACTGATCCATACCCCGGCACTTCCATTGCCTCAGAAGCAAGTTTTGAAGAAACTGTTAAAGCCAAACTGAGTGCACAAAAATGGGTTGATGATGACTATATTTGTGGTCACAATATCTTGAATTCGCTTGATGACCATCTTTTCAATAAATACTCGAGTAAGACGTACTCGGCCAAAGAGTTGTGGGAAGAGCTTAAATCGGCTTATGATGTGAATTTCAAAACAAAGAGATCTCAAGTCTACAAATACATTCACTTTGAGATGGTTGATGGGGTATCCGTTCTTGAGCAAGTAGAAGAACTCCATAAGATTGCAGATTCAATTGTTGGTTCTGGAATGCATTTAGACGAGACTTTTCACATTAGCACCATTATATCGAAACTCCCACCTTCTTGGAAGCAATTTCAGTTCAAATTGATGCAAGAAGACATTCTTCCCTTGAACAAGTTAATGTACAAGTTAAAGGATGAGGAGGAACTGAGAAATCGTCGTAAAAAGGAAGAATTGTTTAAGAATGCTCGTGTAGTGAACTCGAACAATGGTGATAAATTTGGTCCAAGAAAGAGAGATACGAAGATTGTTTGTTACAGCTGTAGCAAGGAGGGTCACAAGTCTATGAATTGTCCTCGTAAGTTTGATTCAAGGGAGCGTAGTATTGCAAGGGATAATGACAATGTAACTGTGTCTTCTGAAGTCAATACAGATGAAAAGGCTGTAAAATAGTTGAAGCTTAGCTTATATACTTCACCAACATGCACTCAGGCAATTATTGAGGTTAGAAAATGCAAGGTATATAAATTGTTGCAGCTCTTCTTTCTGTTCTCAACTCATAAAAACCCCTCCCAGAACCACATACATACCTGTTTTTTTATTTCTAGAAGGAATTTGAAATTGTTTTTGTCTCAGATAGACAGACATTTGGACCCTACACATAATGAGAGCTTTTATGGGACCAGGTTATCCTTTACATATACGTCTTTTATGTGGTTTTGTCATAAGCACATTTGGGTGTAAAATGTTTTGCAAGTAGACTTGGAGGAATTTTGGGTGTTAACTTTTAATGGAATGCTTAAGAAGACTTGTAGGCGTCAAGTTTGAATTCATATTTGTCTTTTAACATGTGAGTATGTGAACTACAATACTATCATTTATGACTTGTTGAGTTGGAAAAATTTGTGGGGTGGGGTGGAAATAAAAGAGGGTGGATCGCTGTTCATGAATGACCTGTACAGTACAAGTCGTTGTGCTTTTCTAGTGCTATTTTGGATTGCTTTCAAATTGAAGGTCAACTTAACGTGCTCACCAATCACCAATTTCCGGGTGGGCCTTCCTTTGCCACTTTTAGTTTAGTTGTGGGTATATTTTGTTTGAAGGCAAAAAACTGAGGGTGAATAATTATAATAAAGCACATGTACAAGTATACCTGAACCAGCCCAAGCTTAATCTTTTATTAATAATAGTACGGAGTACATGTGATTATTCTATTGAGTTCATGTTCCCCATTTATAACACTAACTAATACTCCCTCCGTCCCACTTTACTTGGCACTAATTTCTATTTTGGGTCGTCCCACTTCACTTGGCACTGCCCAAAATGGAAAAGAATATTCACTATTCCCTCCACTCATTCTCTCTCCTACTTCACTTTTACACTCACAACATTCTCTCTCCTAACTATTCCTCCCACTCATTCTCTCTCCTATTTAATTCTTCATACTCACAACATTTTCTTTCACTTTTTCTCTCACTTACTTTTCCTTAATCCCCGTGTCCAGAAATTTGGTGCCAAGTAAACTGGGACGGAGGGAGTATTTGTTTTTTTTTTTTTAACTTGAGCTCCAATTAGTAATGGTACTTGCCCCTTGACCCACCCCTGCAAACACTCCCTAGGTCTCGTAATAAATTAATTAAATGACGCAATTTCTTTACAGTCTATCTCAACGTAAATACTATCTTTCTAAATAAGAAATTAAACTTGGTACAGTTGCATCATTATACAAACAATGTATAAACTAATAAACATTGTTAAAAGCGTTGATAAATCGATTTTAGTGTTTGAACGATATAAACCGAGTTACGAACGTGAATCATAACCGGGCAAAATCAAAGGGATTGAGTCCAAAATATAGTAAATACAAGTCTCAAATACGACATATGGAGTGGGCCTTCCTACATATGCTCGTCAAGCCTACTCATCATTTCTCACTATTTCGACCTGCACATGGCATAGCGAACCAAATGATCAAGGAAACAATACTGATACATGACGACAAGGCACACTCTCATATGCCGAGCAAGACATCCATCAAAGCCGATGATGGATTCATCAAAATACGAGATCTTTCTCGCTCATCATCTAGAGAAATGGGCTTCCCAATCTTTGCTTCTCTCTTCCTAGGCGTTCATCATGTCGACCAAGCTTTATATGCCGAGGAGCTTGCCTCCTAGGCACACGTAAAGAAGCCAATTACCTAATCCTACTTAAACAAGAATTGTGGGTAGTTATAATCCGTAGGATTATAACCTCCTATCACACGTTTTCCTATTCAAAGATGGACTCTAAATCCTACACCTATAAATACATGTCATAATTCACATATTTTTGGTAACACATATTTTGACTCTCAACTCTTATCAATTGATTTCTCTCTATATCACACAAATACTTACTCACGCCTAGCAGGCCTCTCGCCAGGTGAAGTCCCAGCTTAGTTTACGTGTTTGTCATCTTTTTCAGGCTATTCAAACATCCATGATACAACCTGCCGCTGAATTTGGGTTGATCCGAACGTTTTTCGCATCATCAGTTTGGTTCCATTACCGGAAAACGATTCGTATTATCCATTGAATAGCTTGAAAAATTCTGCTTCACAATCCTAATCATAATGGAAGACGGACATACCGCAAGTATTACTCCTGATCCAGATAATATTTTGTGTAGGAGACTCATGGCAACGCTAGGACTACTTTTCCTCTTGCCAATGGGGAACTGCCACCTCTTACACTATTGATTGATGTGCTGCCACCCCTAGGAATGAATCCGCGTTCTAGGGGACAGCCAGTAACCGAGGTAATACTACCAAATCCTCATCGCCGTCGGTGCCGAGGAAGGCCTACTGCAGCCAGACGGGGAGGAATGCCGCCCAAGGGGGCATTGGGGCTTCCCCCCACAAGTTGATCGCAGAACTCTCTTACATCAACAGAGGAAAACTCTGCAACGCATTTATGAAACACAAAATACCTTGCTACAATTGGATCCTGAGCACTCCCTGGCTGAATTCATGAGACCTACGAGGACTGGAAATTCCGTTGGAGGGGAAAGTCATGTTGACCGGCGTGGTAGTCGGGAGAATAGAGAAAATCTTCCTACTGGCCAAAATCCCCCTCATCATGACCCTTCTGGTAGACCCAAGCAAAAACCTCTCCAACATGTCCCTCCTCGTCATAACACTCCTGGACATGGAAATATACGAAACAATAAGGATTTGAGAAATCATCTTAACTATTAGAGGGACCAGGAGGTTAATTCTCGCCGACTTCGCAGCAAGGCTTAGTGCAAGGCAAAATCCCCTCCTCGTTGTAATCCCTCTCCTCGACACAGATTCTGTTAGACCAAGGAGCCCTCCTCGTCACAGGTCTCCTCCCTATCCTAAAATGGCACTTAGAAGGGACAGAGCACCATCGGGACATGGGGACAATCACTAGGAACATGAGGAACACAGTAGATCGAATGGGCATAGAAAGAAAGAAATGACCCACCGTAGTTCTCATTTTAGTTCGGGGATCGATGCAATATATATTATCCTCTTGAAAAAGAGACTAGATGAAATGGAAATGGAGAGGAAGGAAGTGGATGAGGATGATACCAGTATCACTCGTCCTTTCTTCCAGCAGATTAATGATCTACCTCCTAATCCTGCTCTTCAAATCCCAAATTTTGAAAAATATGCGGGAACCACAGACGCACGGGACCATGTGCAAAGTTTTGAATCCACCGTGACCCTGCTAACCAAGGCAGATGATATTCTATGCAAGGCTTTTGCAAGTACCTTCTCCGGAACAGTTTTGTCCTGGTTTCGTGAGCAAAAGAAGGGAAGCATCGATAGCTGAAAAATCATGAGAAGGAGGTTCCTGGATCACTTTGCTACACCTGGAAAGAGAAAGAAAAGACTGACATACCTTGCTAACATTGAGCAAGGGAAAAATGAAACAACCTTGAGTTATTTCAATCAGTTTAGAGCTATGGCTGACCAGGTAGAGGAAAGCCTAACTGACCGGGAGGTGATCGTCTGCTTCAATTCCGGACTGAGATCCGGATTAATCTATGAACTCTCTGCCAGGGAGCCTAAGTCGAAATCTGATCTATATAATGTGGCTTACGCCATAGCTATGACAGAAGATAAAAGTAAGAAGAGGTCTGAGAAACCAGAAGCAGACGCAACTGGCATCAACCGGGCCTCGAATGGAAGTAACTACAAGGGGAAGAATAGAACTCGGGCTACTGAAAAAGCCGAGGTTTTCACCCCCATCACCAAACCTATAACGGAGATCATGTAGTTGGTGAATCTACCAAGTCACCGACCACTCGATGAAAGAACAAAGTACACCCGTGACAGCTCCAAGTATTGTGCCTTTCACAAGGATCACGGACACGACACGGAGAATTGCTTCTCCCTCAAGAGAATGATCTAGAGATGGGTAGACGAGGGAAAACTTGATCGCTACGTCATAAGAAAGGATAACAAGCGGAAAAGAAAGGATGACGATAACAAAGATGATGAAAGGGAGGACATGCCACGTAGGGCTAAAATCCATGTTATAAGGGAGGAGACTGTCTCCAATAAGAAACTGAAAGACCAGATACACGAGCTAAGTAAGGTCTACCACATCCCCGCTTGGATCCATAAGGAAGATGAGGTCATTAGCTTCTCTTCTAATGTGCTGGCTGGAAGCCGCGCAGCTCAAGAACAACCCCTATTAATCAAAGGGAGGATTGATAACTGTGAATCCGAAATGCTCCTCATAGACTCAGGGGCCTCAAGGGATATTCTTTACTATTCTACTTTCCAGAAGATGAACTTGAAAGAAAGCATGCTGAAGAGCCTTACTCTGGAAGACTAGAAGGCTTCACCAACCATAAAGTCAGCGCCATGGAGACTATTGACTTATTATTGGAAGTGGGAGAACATCCCTTCCGAGCAGAGGTCACAGTAACATTTGTGTTCATGAATCTGGCAAGTGACTGCCATACCATCACAGTCATTCCAAGTTAAGGCAAACTTGGGCTGGTCGCCTCCCTCCCTTACCAACGAGTTAAATTCTCTACTCGTCCTAGAATCGGATGCGTGAGGGCGACACCTGTAGACACCCCATTCTGAATCCATCGGAGCAGAGTTATACCACTCTAAGTCTCGCCTTTGAGTTAGGAGTCGAAATCCACCATTTCTTCATGCTTCGTTAAGTTTTGGCTAACGACCGTTAGTTTGGACTAAACTGCATACGAGTTAACGAGGGAGGACATAATTGTCCATTGAGCAGCCTTGTCCCGCGCGAGACAAGGCGTGTCTCGAGCGAGATTAAGCTTCTGTAGGAGTGCAAAATCAGTTTCCTCATTGGTTTCAACCTCTTTTCTTGATAAATCTTATCAAATCCGGATTTCTACCGATCTTAGAATTCTGGAAGCTTCCTAGAGTGGAATCCCAATCCACTTTTTCCTCTTAAACCCCTATAAATACTTGAAGACTTTCAGTATTTCAGGTCCCTGATCCCCGATCAAAAACACAATACACACACATTTTGTTGGTTTCTCTTCCTGAAAGATTCCTACAAAATCACCCTAAATTACCTAAAGTTCATTTATCAATCTTGTTGATTTACGAACACCGAGATTCAAGTCAAGGATTGAGGCGAAACTCTGTCCGCATCGAGATTCAAATCTGGGATTGAGTCGAAACTCTGTTCGAATCTCTTCTCAAACCAAAGGTAATCTTCCTTCTTTCTTTATTATTCTAATTGATTATTAGAGTGGTATATCATATTGAACCTAGGATCAGTCTAGGGCCTCTCCAAATCATGGAGACAGTCTCGAAACAATCGGTCCTATATTCCGTTTAACCTAGTTAAATGGATGTCCTTATTTGTTTCTTTTCTAAACGATTCTTCTTTGAAAATCCCCTTTTAGCAAGACCGATCTTCGGATTGGGTGGATGCGGTGTTCCTTGACCTTCCAAATCCATCACTTAAGTCCCAAACCCAAAATCTTTTCAAAATGGTTTTTTCTATATTTCCAATCAATAATATAGGTGACGACTCTAAAACAAAAACAAAAAGTCGGAAAGCCTGAATTTCCGCGCATCACATAGCCATGCATCTACCGGGGATTGATTTTAATATAAAGTGGCTTAGACTCAAGGCCTATAAGAGGGGTTTTCAAAAAAAATCATTTTCGTATTCGGGCCAAATAGTCTCGCATGAGACAACCCTTTGTCTCGCGCGAGACAAAGCTTCAGAATCTCGTTTTGTTTTCTAATTTTCCTTGTTCGTCTCGAGATTCGGAATGAGAGTCGAACATGCAAGGGGGATTCCAGATTACATTATCTGCAGAGTTCTTTTATCTTAAGGCCTCCCTTAAGATGTAGAACTCGAAACCGTATTTTGTTTAAGTAATTGATTATTTTTTGAACTGCGTGCGATAGGGTTTTGATTAAAGTCCTGCCTCATTTGGGATTCGGGAGTTGTAATTTTGAATTTATTATTTCTCTCTCTCTCTCTCTCTCTCTCTCTCTCTCTCTCCTTATGTGGAACTACGACGGCCCGAGTCTTCCTAAATTGGGAGAAATGTAGCAACCACTTGTGCGGCCATTATACTGTTTTTTCTTTTTATTTAACAAAAAATCTCTATTTTTCTCTATCACCTAGATTGACTCTCACACACGCGCACTCATATTATATCTGTCATTGCACTACATACCCTTGATAAACCCGAAACCCACACTAAGAACGAATGACGGTAACCACCTAGTCGCCGGTCTCTCCGAAGTTGGATCATCCCACTCCGCGTATTCAATCCACCTATATTATCATATCGCGGGGAGCCTAGCCTTCCAGCCCTGCATCGCCACATATCATGTAGATTGTCTTTCTAGGATCACTCCGTGACCGGTCGGTTTTGACCCGGTGATCTTTCTTTTCTTTGACAAAAATAATGCTAATGTGAAATTGACCATAAAGAAGGACTCGAAAAAGTTCCTTCGGAATGACCCTTTCGGATTTGTCCCTTCAAAGAAAAAAATAGTCCCGTTAAAAAGAGAAAAAAAATCCTTTCGGTCAATCTCACATGGCTTTATTTTACAAATAATGGACTGATTACTTAGTCGTTAGGTTTGGATAAAGACCTTAGAAACCCCTCAAAACTGATTCTCTGGTTTCAAGCCAAAAAATTTCAGGGTTAACAAAATCGATTTTTCGTGTGGTTGTCTCGCGAGACCGCTACTGTTCCCGCGTGGGACAATGTCTCTGTTTGCTGTGCTGATCTTGAACCCTTTAAGCCTTCTTCCGACTCGTTGGGGCTAGATTTGATCCTGATACAATCTCTGCATCTTCTATGTCAGTTTTCCGAAGCTGCATCAATCTCAAGACTCCCAACACAATGTCTACGGAAAACTACTTCGTCACCAAAAGAGACCTTGAACAGGAAGATCTGCGAGACATGACTAAGTCTCTCATCACCGAGATGGAGCATGTGGAAGGTTGGAGGGAAGCCTTCGATGTACCTACCACTCGGATTGCTAGGGATTTCAGGAGGATGGAAAGTGACTCCGGCAGTGAGCAATCATCCGTTCAAGAAGAGCTAAGTGACATCAAAGCTCAACTTGCCAAAGCACTGCGGCAAATTGACAATAACGACGCATGGCATAACTTGGAAGAGTCCATCCAAGCTAACAAAACAAAGATGCTGATTGAAGAGCTCGAGGAGGTCAAAGGCGAACTCGAGGCTATGACTCAGAAGTGCAATGCCCTCGAAGCCCATATTGAAGACAACATCGATGAGAGGGTCAAGTATTGCCTCAATACCCTTTACCGTGATCTCAAAGAACAGATGGAGGAAGACTACCGCTCCCGGCACAACACCTTTGTGCAACACTATGAGAACCATATCCAAGACCTCCATACTCAATTGGCTAAATGAAGGAAAGGGAGGACTTACACTGACATCGGAAGGATCTCTCTCGATCATCTCTTCAGAAGCCTTCACAAAGATGGGAAACTAAAGCCAATGGAGGGTTACCTTCCTAAAAAGGAAGGACGAGCTCCACACCTTTACTGCTACTACCATCAGTGCCATGGCCACCATACTGATGATTGCTCGAACTTGAAAAACGTAGTCCAAGACCTTATTAACAACGACATCATCAGAGTTTGTCCTAGCGGTGGCATAGTGTGGAAGAGTTAGAAGAGATTTTTCTTTCCTTTTCCGTCATTTTACCTTTTCTTGCAAGAAAAACGTTTAGTAGTCTAGTTTCAGTTTGGGTACTACTTGCCTAAAATTCTCATTTGTGGGCAAGAGTATCATGTTTCTTTTCAATAATAGTTTAGTCAGTATCTTTTCTTTTCAACATAGCACTTCTGATTACTTATTCAGTGGCTTTGAGATTGAGAAAGATAATACCGTAAATGTCAACGAAACTTGCAACGAAAATGACTACTCTAAGGCACTCTGGTTTTTCGGAAACCTTCCTATTTGGAGAATGATGCAAGCTAAGGGATACTTTCCTGGCTTGGGACTTGGCAAACACTTGCAATGGGTAATAGAGACATCGCCTGTTCCTCCACCGCACATGAAGCATGGCCTAGGATATATCCTTACCGTCCACGATGAAAGTGATGAAGAAGAGTATTCCCTTACTCAAGTCAAGTGGGAAAGAACTGCATACAGAAGTCACATTAACCCAAAGACCAAGGGCTGCAACCTCGAACCATACCAGAAGACGCTCAACAGCTATTTCGTTCGAGAAGGGGAAGATATCCCATACTTTATCTTTTCAGAACCATAGACTGACGATAAAGGAAAGTGCCATCTGGGCTTTGAAATCTTCAACGACTGCGACGCCTCTTCAGACGAAACAGAACCCGTCCCGCTAATCCCTAAAGATTTATGGGGCACGAAGGCAGAATTGACCAATGAATGGGACTTTGTGTTGGGAGAAGACATGCTGCGACAGTTCGAGAACCTGTGCCGGCTAGAGGACAGCCAGATCCATGCAATATCCAAGGGGGACGCTCCAACTATTGACTGCACGAAGCTAATCCATAAATGTGATGAGCCAATTCTAAACTGGCACATCACCGGGGGACCAGTTGTTGATGAAGACTTCATGATCAAAGAGCTTGGTTGTACTCCCCATCCCCGCAGGAAGATAGGCCCTATAGCTTTCACTTTAGAGTCAAGCTCTACCTCTGATGAGCCCACTCAATAGGAAATTGAGGCGGTAGCAGAGCATGTATTCCCCTACTTCCTTAATAAAAACTTTGATCTTTCCGAGTACCCTGAGATTGCTAACATCGTGAATGATGAATTAACTAATAATAATAAATATAACGAACAAGTTAATAATGAATCATACGATGAGATAGATCAAGAAAACGAACAAATCTTAAAAGAATTAGCAAAGCAAGTAGGTCGTTGTGGAAAGAATGGCCCTGTTGACAATGAGGAAATGCAAATGATTAATCTTGGGATGGCAGAAGACCCCAGAGAAACCAAGATCGGCAGCTTCTTCAAGGGGGAAGACAGAGAGATCCTAACGCAGCTCCTCAGAGAATATGTCGACGTCTTCGCTTGGTCCTACAAAGATATGCAAGGGTTAAACCAGTCGATAGTGGAACACAGAATACCGCTGCTACCTAACGCCAAACCAGTCAAACAGTAAATCGGCTGCAGAATTAAGCCCGAATGGTCAATGCAAGTGAAAGAAGAGATCATGAAACTCCTGAACGTGGGATTCATCAAAGTAATCAAATACCCGGAATGGCTAGGCAATACAGTGCAGGTGGCCAAATCAAATGGGAAAATACGAGTCTGTGTCGACTTCAGAGACTTGAACAAGGCATCCCCTAAAGTTGACTTTCCGTTGCCGAACATAGATATGTTGGTCGACGCTACCGCAACTTATGAGGTTCGCTCATTCGTGGATGGTTTCGCAGGGTACAACCAAATTCTCATGGCAGAAGAAGACCAACACAAAACAGCGTTCACCACACCTTGGGGGACGTTCTGTTATACGGTCATGCCGTTTGGTCTAAAGAATGCAGGGGCTACTTATCAGAGGGCAGTCACGACACTTTTTCATGACATGATCCACAAAGAAATAGAGGTGTACGTGGAAGACATGATTATCCACTCCAAAGGGATAGACGGTCAGCACTTCGTAGATCTCAGAAAATTCTTCAATCGACTGAGACAACACAAAATGAGGCTAAACCCCACAAAATGCTCATTTGGGGTAGTCAAAGGAAAAGTCCTGGGATACATGGTCACCGAACGTGGCATAGAAGCAGACCCCGCCAAGATAAAGGCCATCATAGACATGCCACCGCCTAGAACACAGAAAGAAGTGAAAGGATTCATGGGCAGACTCCAATACATCAGTCGATTCATCAATCAACTGACCATAATGTGCAATCTTATCTTCAAGATCCTCAAGAAAAACACACCCCAAGAGTGGACCGAGGAATGTCAAGAAGCATTCGAGGAAGTTAAGCACTACTTAACTACCCCACCCATCCTGGTTCCACCGCACAAGGAGAAACCCTTGAAACTCTACCTCACGGTTACTGACAATGCAATAGGGGCTATGCTTGCTCAAGAACAGCCAGCTTCGTACATAGAGAATGCAATATACTTTGTCAGCTGTCGATTCCAAGGCAGTAAAATCAACTACTCACCGCTTGACAAGTCTTATGCTGCTCTCGTCTGGGTAACGCAGAGACTGAAACACTACATGGAAGCTTTTCCAGTTCGTCTCATCGCACGAATGGATCCTCTGAAGTATATCCTAGACAAATCCAATTTGTCTTCACGCTTGGCCAAATGGTATTTCATGCTCACGGGATATGATATCACTTATGTCACTCATAAATTCGTCAGGGGGAGCGTATTCGCAGATCAGTTAGCCAAATTTCCTTGCGACAAAGTGAAGGGGGAAGACCCGCGATTCCCTGACATCATGAGTAAAGAGGACGAAAATAAGTGGCAACTATTTTTCGATGGCGCAGCCAATAAGAAAGGATATGGCATTGGAATGCTATTGGTAGATCCCAACGACATCTACGCTCCACTAGAAATACGTCTCGGCTTTGACGCCACTAATAACACTGCCGAATACGAAGCTTGTATAGCAGGACTCGAAGCTGCCCTAGAACGCAACGTGACTGAACTCGAAGTGTTTGGGGACTCCCAGTTGATCATCAATCAGACACTGAAAAAGTGGAGGATCCAAGATCCAACCCTTCAAAGATACAATGCACACCTCCAAGAGTTGGTGCAACAATTCCAAGATGTCTCGTTCCAATACCTCCTTAGAGACAAAAATTGATTTGCAGATGCATTGGCTACACTTGCTTCCTTGATCGAAATTCCTACAGGAAAGGCAGTAAAACCCTTCAAAGTAACTCGGTGAGCAACTCCTGCCTACTGTGCCATCATAGACCTCCATGACTGCAAAGATAAGTGGTTATCCAAATGCATCACCATCGAGACTCCGATAAGAAACCCTGGTACTATGACATTTGGCATTTCATCCTAGATGGAACCTTCCCGCCCGAGGCCGACAAGAAAACTCAGGTTTCCCTCAAAAGACTGACAGCTAAGTATGTCATCATTACTGGCCGACTATTCAAAAAGTACTCCCAGAGGAACCTCCTCTGCGCCACCAAAGAAGAGGCCCAAGAGATAATGGACCATGTTCATCAAGGAGTATGCGGAACTCACATGAGCAGAAACATGCTCGCCAAAAAGATCATCAGACAAGGGTACTTTTGGCTAACTATGGAAGGCCGATCGTACTAATATGGTCAAGAAATGCAATAAGTGCCAGATACACGCCAACCTTCAGCATGCACCGTCTTCCTTGCTATATCCTATGACATCCCCTTGACCATTCTCAATGTGGGGCATAGATATGATTGGAAAGGTCGCACCCATAGGAACCAACGGGCACTGTTTCGTTCTAGTAGCCATCGACTATTTAACTAAATGGATCGAGGCCGCCTCCTACAAAGTCTTGAACGCCAGAAAGGTAGCAGAGTTCATCAAGCATAACATCATTTGCCGATATGCGGTGCCACAAGAGATGATATCCGATAATGACTCCCACTTTGAGAAAGAAACCGATCGTCTCTTGACAGAATACAAAATCGTAAGGCACAAATCATATCCCTACAGGCCTCAAACGAACGGAGCCGTTGAAGCCGCGAACAAAACGATTGAAACCATCATCAGAAAAATGGCAGTCACTGGAAAATATTGGCCTGACAAATTACCTTTCGCACTTTGGGGATACTACACCTCAGTCCGAACAGCCACCGGGGAAACTCCATATGCCCTTGCATACGGAATGGAAGTCGTTCTACCTATAGAATTGGAAATACCTTCACTAAGGGTTCTCCTAGAAAACCAAGTGAATGAGGTCGATCGGTTAGAAAACGTATATGAAGAGCTAGCCCTGCTAGATGAAAGGAGACTGAGAGCAGCCGAGCACACTCAAGCCTACCAAAGGAGAATGGCAAGAGCTTTCAACAAAAAGGTCAAAATAAGGAACATACGGGTAGGCGACCTTGTTCTCCGTGAACACCACCCTGAACCTTTTAACCCTCTAGGCAAGTGGGGACCGAGATGGATAGGACCCTACATCGTAAAGAAGATATTCTCTGGGGGAGCCCTTCAGCTAGTAGACTTTGACGGAGATCAAATACCGAAGCCGGTCAACATGGACAAGCTCAAGAAGTACCTCGCGTGACTTGGAGCTTAAAAAGAAAAAAATCGCTTGCTAGGTTGAAAATACTGAAAGGGATGGCCTAGGCAAAAATTAGAGCTTGTACAAGAAAAGAAGCCCGCTAGATTGAAAACCTGAAGAGGCGATCTAGGAAAAACTCAGGTTGTGCATTTAAAAAAAAGGGGCCTTGTCTCGCGCGAGAATACCTCTCTGCCAGAAAATCGAATTTTTGTCCTTTTCTCTCAAAAATGAACTACGTCGACCTGAGCCTCTTATTTAATTGTTGTAAAAAGAGGAACTGTAAGTACCCAAATCTGGATCATGCCTTCCAATATAAGTCTCCTAGCAATTTCCCAAACTTTCATGAAATTTAGGGGCAATTCGAGAATTTTTCAATACTTTTCGAGCAAGGAAGGACTTATCAGGAATAATGAATCTGGACAGGACCTCGCTGGAAAGAGCCTTCCAGTCTGCCACCTTGCCTGTTTCTAGAAACAAGCTGACGCGATAGAAGATTTGGCCGGGCGGCCTCTTTTGCCGCAGGTTCGTGACGGGCGGCCTTATTAGAAGCACACTAGAAGCCTATAAATAGAGGCCTCCTCTATTCATTTGAAAAAAGGGATTTTCAGAGCACAGTTACTCTACAAAAATTAAGACTCGAATTACAGTCCCTAAAAATACACAAAATCACTCTCTCTCATACACTAATCCTACCTTAATCTATTCCTAATAGATATTGCCTAGGAAAACCTCCCTTGGAAGATAGAGAAAAACCAATATTGGTAATCTCTACTTCCCTCATCCTTAATACACTTCTATATACTCCTATTCTATTGTTACTTGTTGTTTATCTTTATTTATGTCATAAAGCTCTAATCTTTAGCAATGTAACTCTATATTTCCCACTCCCCTACACAAATGAATCAATGGAGATCCTCTCCCTATGATGAACAAGATTCCACAAGTGGCTTGTTCTAGGGATGATCTACCAAATGAGGATGTGATCCCCCTTTACATTTATGTATAAAAATGCAATCTTTATTTACTATATGTCATCCCCTTCCCTTGATCTATTTTTTCCAAGGATTGTCCACCTAATGAGGTACTAAGGACATATGAGAAGCCATGAAGATCATCCTTTATATTAGATTAATGATACTCCTTGTATTTCCATATTAAAAATGAAATCTTTATGTTAACATTGTTTCTCCCCATATCCCTAAAGTTGGAATCTTTCTCCAAGAATTGTTTAAAAGCCTACTAAGGCATCAAAAGACATAGGATGAACATAAAGATCCAATCTTTACATCCCATTCCCCTATTCCCATGGTTCTTGAGCATTCCATAGTGAGGATTGGTGTAAAGACTCCATCTTTATATCAATCCCATTACAAAATGCCATAATCTTTGTCCCTTTAGAAATCAATGAGTCTTGGTCTCAAAATCTCCGATAATCACTTGAGACAAATACAAAAAATGTCCCTATGAATCATCATTGTCTCAAGATGTAGGATTGATGGCAAAGATTCATTCTTTTCTAAAAAAGTCTCATTCTTGGACTTAAAAACAAGTTCCTCGATCACATTTGACTAAAATCGCCAAGAAATGTTAGATTAAGACATACCAAGATTCCTACGCCTATGTTGGCTGATTAATCTAATGGGAGGTTAGATAGGTCCCGTAATGATGATCATAAGTTCAAAGTGAGTATGAGATCAAAATCCCGAAAACACCAAAGTCCAAGGTATCCCGAACTAAAACCTTCTAAAAATGGTTCTTACGTTCGGATAATGAACTTGGCACATACTTTCTCTTTTCTTTCAAATCACACACGCACACAAACAAGCACAAATTTTGGACCTTGGAAGAGTGCAAGGCTCCTTGGGTGAACGCCAAACGTTCTTCCCAAGGAGTAACTTAACCTCCGAACCCTTTTCATTTTTTTCAAAGTTTTGAGGATAAATCAAAATGGCATGGCGACTCCGTTTTTCATAAATATGGTGTCTTCCAACTGAGGTGAACCCAGTCCTTTTTCGCACAAAATGGGGTAATTCACAGTTGGCGACTCCGCTGGGGAAATAAGTAAATGTTTTTCAATCTGCTTCTCTTATAAGAAGCTTTAGAGACATTTACGAGTGTTAGCCTTCCGTCTCGGGTCCAATTTTTATGCTTGTGCAATTTTTCTTTTTTATACATCCTTTGTGTTATTTTTGGATTGTGCATACTCTGAATGATAAACAGGTACAAATCTGAAGCTGAAAGTTGCCCAAAATCCCTGGAAAAACATTCTGGAATGGCAAAAATTTGAAACCTGGAAAACCGTCGGTTCCAATGTGCGGCTCGACCTGCCCCCCGGTACTGCGCCTCGTGCGGCTTTATCGCCAGCCCACCAAGACAGCTTCTTCTAGCAAGCTAATCCGGAAACCGCGGCAATTTTGGGGCCTGTTCGTCTGCACCAACCGGTTTCAGCAGAAAGTTTATGTGCTTATGTGGCGCATTATTTTTCCCCGTCCCAAAACATTATTTTAAAACACATGATGAAAAATCTCTATTTTAACTAAAAAAAGAATTTTTAGGAGATCGCACACTACGCGCACTATATCTCTTGTACACTTTTGCACGCACGTCCTTAACCCGGGATGGTTGTTCAGTTGCTGTCACAGACAGTGTTACGACCCTCCCGAGCACGCACGAAATCATCCCAAACTCCCCATGGCAGCCTGTGTCGACCACTGCACTAGTCCGTGTCACACTTTCAAAATCGTGACTTTTTGGTTGGTTTTTGTCTAGACCGTGGCATACAGCCTCGTCGTATACCCCCGTAAAAGTCAAAACTGAGCCCATGCTATGAGTCAAGATTCCTCGCGCAAGCGAAGCTATGCCAAAATTTCGTTAGGCAGAATTGGCAAAATCTTGACCCCGACATTGACATTGACTTTGACTTGCACGGAGTACATAAAAGTCAAATCCGAGCCCATGCTAAGATTCAAGATTTCTCGCGCAAGCGAAGCCCTGCCGAAATTCCGTTTGGCAAAACTGGCAAAATCTTGACCCCGACATTGACTTTGACTTTGACTTACGCAAAGTATGGAACAACGCTCAATGTGACGCCGTGTCATTCGATTTTTAACGTCCGACCTATGCCTATTATTTTCCTTGTACAACGCCGAAGTCAACATCTCTGGCGCAAGCGAAGTTCTGCCAAAATTTCGTTAAGGCTAAAGACTTGACTTTGACGGCATTGACATTGACTATAATCCGCATCCCTCGTGCATTAAAATTCCTATGATCCACTAGAACCTAGGACCGTTCTTCTCTCTCGGTCGGTGGGATCCGCTTGCCCTATAGGACCCTCGCCCGGGGCTGTCCACCCCGGGATGTCGAAATACAGGTGCAAAACGTGGGGCTTATAGAAGTAGTGATGGAACCCACTGATCCAGGATCTAGAGTAGTTTCGAAAAAGAAGGGCAACCTTTTCCAATCAAATAGAAATAATTAAAAGACAATGTTTTAAGTAAACTTGAAGATTCTTAATTGGATGTTACTTGAGCCTTCAGCCTAAACACCTACCCCCGAGTCTAAACCTTGGCTATCCCTTTCCCGCAGTGAGAAAGAAGTGGGTGAGAATACCGGGTCAACGGCTTTTCAGTGCAGAAATCTTGGGTTCAGACAGTTCGTCAGAATCATCAGTTTCGTCTACTCAAAGGTTTAGAATGGCAGATCTGACAGAAAACAGTGGTGGTGTTCTCATCGATGCTCTCCGCCATCATGGGGTTCAGATAGTAGTTGAAACAAACGGTTCTTTGGTCTGGTGGAAGATGAGACTCCAAAAATAGTGATTTCAGTCCCTCCATCCTACAACCAATGCCCTCCTCCTTCTACATACGATCCCTTACCAAGGACTACTCCCTTTCACTCTTCCCAAAGACTCCTCGTGCCATCGGGGCTCCATCACCCTCGCCTCCTCGTATAAGACCCGGCTTCGTTCACTATCAACAACAACGAATGCTACAGCCCACCCCAGCTTCTCGGGCCTCATCGCATCCCATAGGATTCACTCCTTCTCCTCAGTACGGACCATCCCAGCTGATTTCGAAACCTCAGAACCAATCCAATGATCTCCTAAACACTTGCCACGCAACAATAAATCTTTCATCTCCAGCCTTGCCAACAGGACCCCATGAGGCTCCTTACTCCTTCTTTTACCCCGGTAGCTATGGATCCAACCCTTATGCCTCTGGCCTGTCCTATGGAAACCAGGGACAAGGTCAAGTCTACACCTATTTCCCTCCAAAAGATCCTCAGGTAGTGGTACCAGCCACCAGTGTTCCACCTACTGTACCACCGCTCAAAACCGATAACTTTACCCCAAAACCAAGCAATCTGAAAGTGTCATCTGACCCTAACATGGCCTGGCTCATGGAGCAAGTCAAGTCCATGCAAGAGAAGTTTGGTGAAATGAACACTAAGAAAGCAGCCTATCAGATCACCGATCCAAGCAAAATTGTTCCCCTTCCTCCAAAATTCCGGATGCCTGAGATTGAAAAGTTCAATGGTACGGACTGTCCTCGAACTCACATCGAGAGCTACCTTCTATCTATGAGAGCCAAGGATTGTACGTATCATTAAATGGCTGACCATTTTCTAATATCGTTAAAGGGTTCAACTCTTAAGTGTTTCTTTCATGTAAAGCCAAAGGTCCGAGCCACATGGGACCATATTAAGGAAGTATTCATGGAAAAGTACAAGGCCAACTTGAACTGGGAAACTAGCAGAAATATTTGCAAGGAACTTTGCAGCCCCCGAATGAGCCAGTAGGTGAATTTTACAAGAGATGGAATTGGAAGCTTAGTGAAATGATGATCCCGTTAAATGAAGAAGAACAGATGGAAATCTTCCAGTCCTTCTTGAAGCCCCAGTTAAGGGTCCATATTGGCAACTACTATTATCCCGATCTCCGAGCAATGGTGAATGCTGGCACCAAATTTGAAAATGCCTTCAACATGGCACCAGTTACAGGAATCGGCAACCCCTACCGGTACAGAGCACCAACCTCGAACACTCCAGCCAGCGCCGTGAAGGGAAAAGAAACAGTAGGTGCGATCAATTATATCCAGAATGAGAAAGTCGAACAGAGCTCAGGTCAAGCTGCTGCAAAGCCAAGGCCTCGCCTATACACTGCTGAAGACTTTGGGATGCCATTGGAGAAGGTGTTTGACGGTTTGGTAGATGAGGGGCTTATTAGACCTCTGGAGAATTGGAAGCCCAAGAACTTTAACATTAGGTTGGACGAATCAAAGCATTGTCGTTTCCACAAGTACCATGGGTATACCACCAATGACTGCGTCTATTTGAAGCACCTGATCTCCCGTCTGATCGAGGAAGGTAAGCTTGAACGGCCTCGGGGCCCCAATACAGTCAAGAATGTGATTGAGTTCGGAAATTCAGAGCAGGCAAATGCAGTAGGGTTCGGGAATCCAAAGATTATAGACATCCTAGAATTCAACATTCCTTACGTTGAATTGCATGGGGAATGGAAATATCTGATTGATGCCTCAGCCATGTAAGTGCTCCAATTTGAGTTGTTAGAATTTTCGTTAGAAAATTAACAAAAGTTTTAACATTTCTAACATTTCTAACAATTCCTAACATTCCTAACAAAGTGAGGGTAGATTAGGGATTGAAATTTAAAGATAAACCATGGAAAGGAATCAAAAAAGCAAAAGAAATTGGAAAAATCCGAATTGGGCAAGTTGAAAAACATAAACTGCTGGATTTTTGAATTTTATTCTTCCTGTCCAAAGCCTGGAGCTGCATTTAATGAACAGTGCACGTTTACATAACCCTCCGCGTGGATCTGTTTGCTTCTCATAGTGGCCTATAAATTGAACCCTCCTCTCTCAGTCTACACAACACAATTGGCTCATAGAAGCTGTATTCTGGCGAAAAATAGGGAGAAAACAGTGGGAATTCACTAGAATTGCCACCATTTTCTCTTCAATCTTTCCCAAACCCCACTCACTCAAAATACTTTCAAAACAATCTCATACATACACCAATCCAAGCTCAAATCACCCCTTAGGAGGAGGATTAGAGAGAAAACATAGAGGACTTAAGTGTTATCTACTTGTTTTCTCTTTGACCAACTCTATCATCAAACCCTAAACACATTCAAGCCTTGAATCCACTCAAACACAAATCCAAACACCAAATCTTGATACTCCTCAAGTCAAACACCAAATATTGATACTCCTCAAGTCAAATTCCAAGCCTAGGAAGATAGGGTGTCACCATTGGTAAAGCCCTCCTTCTCTAAACCCTAAAACTCCCTTTTAACTTCTTGTTCATCTTGTTCTCCTTACTTTGATTTACTTTATGTCTAGTTTAACTTAAATCTTGACCTAAGATGGTCATCTTGAAGTTCATCTTCATGAATGACCATCTCAAATGGTCCACATTTTAAATCTCTAGTTGATTTTTCTCTTTAATTTCATCTATACAAAATTCCCCTTCCCAAGCAAATGAAATGCTTAAGTCCTAATGTACCCCAAGGATGGTTTGATATAGTAGATCACCACTAAAATGTCTAGTGACTACAAATCAAAACCTAGGGAAATGGGGACAAGCATGGATGCAAAACCCCCTTTAAAATCACATTTTCCTTCTTGAGAAGTTGCTGTCCAGTAGCAATTTTCTAAGACCTCAGTCCATTGTCTAAATTTTTGGACACAGATAAACTTGGAATTTGGTGTTGACTACAAAGTACTTTTTGTAGCCAACATCCATAGCTTTCCATAAATATTTTTACTTTATTTTTTTCGTGAGTAAAACTCCCTTTTTCAAAATTTCCTTTAAAAGGTCAGTTCATCAGTCTCTGGAAGTCCATATTTCACATCTGAGATTTCTAGAAGGTTTTGGGTCCTCAAATCTTCTCCAAAATGAAAAATTCTTTCACATAAATCTTATTTGAGGTGTCTGGAACAACTTTCATTCTCTGAGTTTTCTCAGATTATGATGTTTTGAAGCCCTTAAATCAATTTCAAAGTCAAGTGTCCACTGCCTTTTTCATTCTGGCAGAAATGGTTTTCAACTTCCAAAAATCTTTTGAGTACCAAAACTCAACCCAAAAATCACACCAAAAATCATGATATCTGTCCAAAGTCTAATAAAGAATTCCCAATTTTTACTTTCTTCAGTTTCAACTTATTTTGGCCAAAGTAACACACACACACACACACACACACAAACAAATGATTTTTAGCTTGGAAGACTCGTTTTACGAGGCATTCCGGGTGCACACTAACGTCCTTCCCGGCATGTAACGTGACCTCCGAACCCAAATCTCTAATCTCGGGCATTTTTCAAAGTTTTGGCCCTTAAAACAAAAATGGCGTGGCGACTCCGTTTGATTTCAAAAAATCGGGTACATCACAAGCCAGGAAAGGGCAATTTGGCCCTAAAGTAGGGACTGATTTCATTAATGTCGTCAAAGCAAGATCTCTTTTGGCAACATCGAGCCAGTTACCATAGTCAAGATTACCGAGGAGAGACTTACTTATGAAAATTGTGAGGCCGAAGAAAATCAAGCTATGACGGCGAAAGTCTCCCCAGAACCTTTCATCACCCATGGTGAACATAATGTGTTTGTAATGGCCCTTACTGCTTAGGAGGATCAGTCCCAACCACCAGCCTGGAGAAATGTGGAAAGAAGAATGAATGACCAAGGAGACTCCAATGACGGAGAAAGTTGTCTCTCAGATGTCAAAAGTGTAACTGGCCTCAGCACTCCAGAAATGCAAGTGAATGTGATCAAATTTAGAGAGGTAGCTGCACCAGCTCAACCGAATCCCCACATTTAGTATGATGTCTGCGACTGCGACAATTGCCTGGAGGATGCACATCAGGATTGGAAAGCTAGCAAATTTGCTTCTCCCCTAGACAGTAATAGTGAAGAGTACCTCCCTGTCTAGTCCAGTCAAACACTTTGTCATTAGTAGTATAGGTTTAAGAGTCTTCGAGTTTGAGTCCTCTGAGTCATTTGATGGCCTTACTGAAATTACCCGGATCGCGCGGGGCTGCGCGCGAGCGGTTGTTTTTCGCGGATGTTATGGACCTCGCTTTCGGGAAGGAGAGGAGTTGCCACGCGGTTTTGTATTTTGAGCCCAAACGTTGAAAATGGCTTGGAAAAAGTATCATTTTGTATTTTGAGCCCAAACTTTGGAAATGGCTTTGAAAAAGTGTCATTTTGTATTTTGAGCCCAAACTTTGGAAATGGCTTTTTAGTACCAGAGATTGATAGGTTCGGAGGTCACGTTACGTTTCGGGAAGAGTATGTTGAGATCACCCGAAATGCCTCGTATAATGAGTCTTTCTACCTTTCTCGAAATTGTGTGTGTGTGTGTGTGTGTGTTTGCATTTTGAAAATGGGGGCTTGAATGACAAGCTTAATCTTGGTTTGAATGTCAAACGTTGATTTTATGATTCTTGGGAAAAGCGAGCGTTTGAATGACAAACGTCGATTTTGGAGTTTTTTAGAAAAAAGGGTGCGAGTGACGAGTTTGAATCTTTATCTTAAGTGTCAAATGTTGACTTTTAAGAAAAGAGCGTTTGAATGTCAAACGTCGGGTTTTGAGTTTAAAAATGATCGTTTGGATGCCAAACGTCACCTTTGCGCTTTTTGAAAGAGAGTTCGAATGACGAACTCCGGTTTTGAACCGGGCATTACATTGTTAGCGATTTTATGAAAAAAAGCATTAAATGAGATGCGATCAATGAATCGTTTTGCGACTCGGACTTTGATAAGTAAATACTATCACGAGCCAAACAGCTCAGACTTGTAAATGATAGTATTTAAAATGCGGTATCGACGAAATCAAACGATCCGGACATTAAAGGTGCGATCAACGAGACAAACGGCTCGGACTTGTAAAGTTGCGTAATTTAAATGACAATATCAATGGATCAAACGATCCAGACTTCGTAAATAACTATCACGAACCAAACGGTTCGGACTGTAAAGTTGCAAATCGACGGATCAAACGATCCGGACCGTAAATAACATAAACGTAAAGAATGGGGCCGGAATGCCGTTTTAACCCGAGATTACTTGTTGGGTATGTTTATTATAAACCCCTCCTATTACTTGATTTGATTGATACCATCACCTAATTTATTTTTATTTTATATGGACTATAGGACATTATGTATGGAGCTTTACAACTTCAATTTTAGTTAAGTCCATTTTTATAGTTTAGTTATTAGGCTTGAAAAAGATGGCTCTTTAAAATTAAAAGGCAATGTTTTGATCACAAAGAATTAATTTGGACCACATGGAAGCTTTTAACCAAAACATTATTTTGGACCACATGGAATTCACGGTTGACCGCAAGCCTACACTTTTGATGTGTTAAACAACAAAGTATTATTTTTGGTGCTCAAGGAAGTATTGACCTCATGAAATGGTATTGACCTCAATTGCAATAGTTTTGATCTTCAAAGTATTGGACCGCATGGAGTAAGTTTTGGGCCTCAAGAAATTGCTATGGGCCACAAAGCAATGTTTTGGGCCACAAATGCTTGGACCGCATGGAATTGTTTTAGGACCACATGGAAATATTTTTGGACCGCAAGACCTTCTTGGCATCAAATCCGGCTGACCGCATGACATATTTATTTGGTCTCAAATTTCACGGTTGACCGCAAGTTCCACTTGAACCGCATGGAAAATATTAAGCCTCATTGTTTTGATAGTAAAGTATTTTTGAGTTCAAGGAAGTATTAATTTTTGAGCACAAAGAAGTATTATTTTTGGATCAAAAGAAGTATTGACCAAGGCTCCACTCGGTTGACCGCATGAAAGACTTTGGCCTCCAGCTCATTCTTTGGACCGCATGGAATCTTTCTTTGATCAAGGCAATGTATTAACAAAGCAATATATTGATCAAGATTTGGCCTCAAGCAATGTATTGACCGAAAATTGCTGTTGACCGCAAGAATGGTTTTTGAGCCCAAAGAAGTATTGACCACAAATGCCAAGTATTGACCACAAATGCCATGTGTTAATCATTTTGAGAAAATGAAATAGTTTTGACCACATGGAATTTATTTGACCACAAAATATTTATTTGGACCGCAAATAAATTGTTTTGATCGTGGTATTGAATTCTGGCCCAAGATAATCCTTGTCCACAAAATACAATGCTACCACAGCTCAGTGCTTGAAGATTGAAGATTTTGATGATGGTATAATGGACCACAAGATAAACCTCAGTGCAAACCGCAGACCTTGGCAGACCGCATCACATTCCGCATCACATAGCTTGCCGACCGCACTTCATCAAAATTGAGAATTTAACTCGATCACAACTCAGTAGTTAACTCGTAGAATTTTTACCGTTGCGAATTTGCTCCAAAATTCAAATTGGTGACAACCAGGTTATTTCGTACAAAGGACGCCGCACACCACCTTGCCACTAACTCGCAATGAAGGGACAAAAAGGACACGTGCTCCAATTAGACATCAACAAAGACATTGTCCTTGAAGCTTGCTCAACACGAAATTCCAACGGGCCACTAACTATGCAACATGGAGACACAAAGGACACGTGCTCCAATTATACATCAACAACACATTGTCCTTGAAGCTTGCTCAACACGAAACTCCAACGGCTATCTTCATCCCAAGGCTATAAATAGACCTTATGATCAAGCCTGAAGATATATATACAGACACAGACATATACAAGAGTGCCATATAGCTAGAGAGCCAAAGATTTACTGGAGAAGTAACTATAATCATCAAGAAGTGTTGAAGCTCAAAATTTCCAGAATCCTTCGAATCTTCAAACACTTCTTCATCTTCAAAAGCTTTCAAGAATATCACTTACCCAGAAATCTCTCAAGCCTTGTAACCACTCCAGATTCATCAAGCTCTATCATTTATATTATAAAGAGCTCTTGAATCTTGCACACACACACATACACTGGTTATTGTCTAGGATTTGCTTCATAGAAAAAGATAGTTAGATTTGAGATTGTTTGATTCTCACTTTGTATTCCTTGTAACAGCTACTCAAATCAAATATACTATCTCCCTTAGAAAATCCAAGACTAACCATCTTGGTAGAGGACGTAGATCTTTAACGATTGAACCTCTCCAAATATCGTGTCATTTACTTTCTGCACTTTACATTTCAAGTTCTTAATCTTTCATATTATTTCTTGTGTTTGATCTTCATAGTTATCCAACACCATATTGAATTGTGTTTATAGTACAAATCTGCCTAAGCTTATTTTCAACCTTGCGGTCGACCACACTTTCACTTTTGCGGTCGACCACACTCCCCCTTTACTACTAAGCTTTTATACTTAGAAACTTCCGCTGTGCATTTTACTAAGCTTGAAAGTTGGTTTTTACTTGACCACACTTTCAGCCCAAGTAAGCCAAGGTTGAATTTTCAAAAAGAGTAGAAATTTTTATACAGCTATTCACCCCCCCTCTAGCTGTTTTCATACTCTTGTTGTACCTTTGGGACCAACATTACTTCTCTCACAGGAGAGAAGATGATCTTGGAGTAAAACGTATCGGACCCCATAGACGGTGTTACGTCTACATTTCAAGGATTTTGACCGAAGCGGTTATAGAGTTTGACACGTAAACCGAGAGGAATGAGTGTTTAGGGAGAGAGAGTGTTACCTATGGCTAGGGGTTGACTCTTTTGGCTCGGTTGACGTATACGGGATACGGTTTAGTGTTTGAAAGGGTTTTTTGAGTTTGTTTGGTTCATGTTTGGTTGAAAAATGAGGTTTTCACGCAAATCGAGGCAAAACGGGGCTCGGGAGAGGGTAGGACGTGCTTATGCCGTGGGCTTTGGTGAAAATGGTTAATATTTTTCCTCCTAGATAGCCCTTGTATTTATAGGGTGAAATTGTAAAACAGTTCGAACGGACTTTTCCTTAATTTGGAGAGGTTTTCTGGTATTTTGGAAAATTGGGGGACTTGTTGGCAATTCTGAATTTTCTGTAAAACATTCCATCCGGATTGTCACTCAATCTCAGGGGCACTTTGGTCTTTTCCCTTTGAAATCTAATTGATGTTGATTGGAGGGCCTTGGCATGCGTGCCACGTGCCCCTGTGACTCACCTAGGCTAAGGTTTTCGTCTCGTTTTTCCGATTTTGTCCGTTTTTTAATTAACTGTCCGGAAAATGTCCGAAATGCCCCCAAAATGTGCCAAAAAGTGCATTTTTTGGGAAAGTTGTACTTTTACGTGTGATAACGAGTGTTGAGTACGCTTTGACATTGGGATGCACGGGACAGTCCCGGAACGTCTCGTTGGCTTGAGAACGGGGAGTTTAACGGGTTTCGGTTAACCTGGAAAGGGCCAGTTAACGGATTCTGGTTAACTTCTAACGGATTTTGACGATCCGAAATTAGGTACTTACAGTAGCCCCTCGACGATGTCACTTTCAAAGGAAGTGGGGTCGTCGAAATAAATAAGGATCCAAATCGGGGGATGCCTTACTTGAAGAGACTTGAGAGGTCAGCTGGCTGGACCCTTAGCGGAAGGATTCCTACGTATCCCGAGCGGGAATCAACCCGATCATAGTTCATAGGTGCAAGGGCCGCGCATGGGGACCTTGACTTAAGCGAGACTGTTGTGAGGCATCTGGACCTGAATGGAGACTATTGTGAGGCGTTTGAACCTGAAAGAAGACTATTGTGAGGCGTCTGAACCTAAGTGAGACCATTGTGAGGCGTCTGAACCTGAATGGAGACTATTGTGAGGCGTCTGAACCCAAGTGGGACCATTGTGAGGTGTCTGAACCTGAATGGAGTCTGCTGTGAGGTGTCTGAACCTAAGTGAGACCATTGTGAGGAGTCTGAACATGAATGGAGACTATTGTGAGGCGTCTGAACCCAAGTGGGACCATTGTGAGGCGTCTGAACCTGAATGGAGACTTTTGTGAGGCATTTGAACCTGAATGGAGACTATTATGAGGCATCTGAACCTGAATGGAGACTATTGTGAGGCGTCTGAACCCAAGTGGGACCATTGTGAGGCGTCTGAACCTGAATGGAGATTGTTGTTAGGCGTCTGAACCTAAGTGAGACCATTATGAGGCGTCTGAACCTGAATGGAGACTGTTGTGAGGCGTCTGAACCTAAGTGAGACCATTGTGAGGCGTCTCAACCTGAATGGAGACTGTTGTGAGGTGTCTGAACCTAAGTGAGACTGTTCCGGGTTTGACGGAAAGGCTTTCTTTAAAGGTCGTTGTGTGGGCTTACGTTGATTGGCCGCTCGTGTCTTGCCTGCTGGGGATATGGTTTTCGGGCTTACGATGATGACCGAAGAGGGATTGTTGTGCGGGCTTACCTTGATGGCCGCTGAAATGGGATGGTCGGGCTTATGACTGGCGGCCGATGAGGAGAGTGTTCACTTGCTGGAGTGAAAAGATATTTGGGCTTACTAGGGTGGCCGAAGAAGGATTTAATGTCCGAAGACAGAATTTAACTTCTGAAGACGGTTTGAGATTTAACGTCTGGAGAAGAAACGTTAGTGAAAACTAACGGGAAATTTAACATCTGGAGACGGAATTTTGATTTAACGTCCGAAGACGGTTTGAGATTTAACGTCTGGAGACGAAATGATAGTGAGAACTAATGGGAAATTTAACGTCTGGAGACGGAATTGTGATTTACGTCCGAAGACGGTTTGAGATTTAACGTCTGGAGACGAAATGTTAGTGAGAACTAACGGGAAATTTAACGTCTGGAGACAGAATTGTGATTTAACGTCCGATGACGGTTTGAGATTTAACATCTGGAGACAAAACGTTAGTGAGAACTAACGGGAAATTTAACGTCTGGAGACGGAATTGTGATTTAACGTCCGAAGACGGTTTGGGATTTAACGTCTAGAGACGAAACGTTAGTGAGAACTAACGGGAAATTTAACGTCTGGAGACGGAATTGTGATTTAACGTCCGAAGACGGTTTGAGATTTAACGTCTGGAGACGAAACGTTAGTGAGAACTAACGGGAAATTTAACGTCTGGAGACGGAATTGTGATTTAACGTCCGAAGACGGTTTGAGATTTAACGTCTGGAGACGAAACCTTAGTGAGAACTAACGGAAAATTTAACGTCTGGAGATGGAATTGTGATTTAACGTCCGAAGACGGTTTGGGATTTAACATCTGGAGATGAAACATTAGTGAGAACTAACGGGAAATTTAACGTCTGGAGACGGAATTGTGATTTAACGTCCGAAGACGGTTTGAGATTTAACGTCTGGAGACGAAACGTTAGTGAGAACTAACGGGAAATTTAACGTCTGGAGACGGAACGTTAGAAATGTCTAACTGGGATTTAACCTCGGGGGAGGGGGTGTTAGAAAGGTCTAACTGGGGAAATTTTACACTTTTGAGGGTCATAAGGGGTAAAACTGAAATTATGGGAAGCTGAGGGACCAAAGTGGCAAAGAAACTTTTAGGCTGTAAAAGAGTCCGGCCGGACTAGGACTCAATTTGGACAGATTTTAATCAGTGCCAAGGCCGACGCAAATCAGTCCAACTTCCATTGTTTCAGGCGAGAGAGAAGAGAGAAAAGAGAAAAGAGAGAAAAATCTTCCCCCTTTTGCGAGTTTTGTTCGAATCTTTGCGGGTTAATCATTATGGACGCCGGATTAGGGCCACGGGCTCGTCACAGGAGGACCGACAATGAGAGATCGAGGTTGAGGAGGACCGTGCGGACCAGCGCTCTTCCCATGGATCCAACCGAGTTTTACCCGGCTCGAGACACTCATAAATCCAAGGAAGGGATCGCGAGACAGGTAAACATCCTCTAAATTTCGTTAATTTTCAGAATGTGCATTCTTGAATATTAGGAATTTGATTAGGATTGAGTTAGGGCTTTTGGTGCCCAAATTGGGGCTTTTGACTTTGCGACATGCCTTTGTCGAAATTGACTAGAGCTTAGTTCAATTGACATTACGGGTAGATAACATAAAAATTTTGGTTGCAAAATTCCATGTCTAGGGGTGTTTTACGAAATTAAAGTAAGTTTAATTCGGGACAGAGTAATTCTTTGAAATGTTTGAAAGTTCCGACTTCGACGGATTTTTCGAAATGTTTGGAAAGTTCCGAATTCGACGGATTTTTCAAAATGTTTTGAAAGTTCCGAGTTCGACGGATTTTCCGAAATGTTTTGAAAGTTCCGAGTTCGACGGATTTTTTGAAATGTTTGGAAAGTTCCGAGTTCGACGGATTTTTCGAAATGTTTTGAAAGTTCCGAGTTCGACGGATTTTTCGAAATGTTTTGAAAGTTTCGAGTTCGACGGAGTTTTCGAGATGTTTTGAAAGTTCCGATTTCGACGGAGTTTTCGACATATTTTGAAACTTCCGATTTCGACGGAGTTTTCGAAAGGTTTTGAAAGTCTGAACCATGAATATTCTGACTGGGACAAGAATATTTTTAGGAGAAACTAGCCATATCTGTGCTTCATCATCTTGATATGCGCCTGTGCATTCTGTACATGTTATCTCTGTAATAACGTACTTTTTGCCGTGTTCACCTGCAGAGGAGAGGGCGGGTCGATGTACGTAACTTGAAGAGTAGGGGAGCCTTTGAGGCGGTCCGTGCGCTGTGGGAGATACTCCCAGACGAGGCTCGGGATGGAGAGAGGAGTCTATGGCAGTTTGTGGTTGACTCCAGCTTGGCAGGATTTATTAGCGCGGTAGCCGCGGTGGCTTCAACGCAGAGGGCGAGGGTTCTGCATGTCGCTTTGAGCGAGTACTGGTGGGACATAACCCATATGTTCCATTTTAGGTGGGGGGAGGTGACGGTGACTCCCACTGACTTTGCAGCGATTACTGGGTTGCCATTCTGGGGCAATACTGTTGTGTGGGTGGATGGTTACACCCAGGAGCAGTTGTCGGGGCTGCTCGGTTTTGACATTACCGATGCCAGGGGCTTGGGTATTCGGTACGGGCCGATGGAGGCTCATCTGAGGAGGGGCATTGAGGCGTATTTGGCGAGGTCACTGAGGATGAAAGCAGAGCGCCTGGCTCGAGGATTTTTATGGTTCGCTTTGTCAGCTACCCTGTTTCCCACCGCTGACACGTCATGTCATTTTCCTCTACTCGGCTCACTGACTGATCTGGAGGCCGTGAGAGGGTTTGCATGGGGAGAGGCTGGTCTGGCCGAGCTCTACCATGCTTTGGATAGGTTCTCGCGGGGAGAGGAGAACACCTTAGGCTGCTTTCAGTTTGCCTTGGATGTGAGTTTCTTTATTTTTCTCTTCCTTGTCTCATTTGTACTCGTATGTATCTGCTTTGTAGCTGATATAACTTTCCATGTGTTTGACAGGTGTGGTTCTTGGAGGTGTTTCACCCGCAGAGGTGGGAGACCAAGGAGGAGTATGCGTCCTTGTTCCCTGCCATGTTGATTTGGCAGAAGGAGGCGAGGAAGCCGGCAAAGTCGAGAGAGAGCACTCGACTGACTTGCGAGGAGGTGTCTTTGGCCATGAGCCGAGTCTTTTCTCTGCGGATCCATCTGACTTGGTGGAGTCAGATTGATGCTTTTGAGGTGCATGCCGCTAGGGATGTTACGCGTCGGCAAAAGCTACTGGTGGGGCTTCATTGCGACGTGATGTACTTTGGTGAGAGGGTGACTTATCACCATGGTCCGGGGTCCTTTCCTTTAGTTCCTATGGACCCGCCTCCTCACATGCAGCGTCCTATGTTGATACCGATGGAGGATTTGCAGCGGTACAGGTAGGGCGTGTCCTACGCCAAATTTATCATGGAGGATGGTGATTATGAGGTTTTCCTGAGAACGAGGCTGAGGAGCCCGCAGATGTTGCACAGAGAGGGCGAGGGCCCTGCATATCCCCGGGACTACCCGCTCCCTCGCACACGGCTGGCGTATGAGGGGCCTGATGGTTCTCGCAGGCGACTGACGGTTCCCATTTCGGAGGAGGCGAGGCCTCGGTACAGAGTGGATCCCGATGCTTCGGTGAGTGCTTTGTTTCAATTTTCTGTACTTGATAGTAGCATTCTGCAAATGTTGCATCTGTGATGTCTGTTTGTCTTTTGACGGCTTTCCTGATTTGCAGGTGTCTGGCCGTACTTACAACCAGGCTGTGAGACGTATGGATGGAATAGCCAACTACGCCAGGAGACTCGTGGAGTTCCTGCGGTGTAGTTCCCGGAGGAGCGCGGCTGTGCATGAGCCGATGCCGTCTAGGCCGTCTGCAGCGAGAGACTCGTCTGCCTCCACGACTGGTGGGGCAGATTTTACGCAGGGGTTCAGCCAGTTCTCTGGTGAGACGGCGGGGTTCGGAGCTCGTCACTCTTCGTATTCGGGACACGAGCGAGTAGAGTCCTCGGGGACACATGCGCAGAGGCGACATTTCTCGTATTCTTGCCTTGAGGAATTTGGAGATTACCTGTCCTCTGTGGATCCGCCTGCGGCGGGGCAGTATTACGAGTGCTCGGATGACGAGCATGACTCCAAGTAGTCCCCCTTTTTTTAGACAATTAGGTGTATTGTCCAAATGATTTGATTTATATTTGAAAGGGCCTTTGAGGCGAACCCTTGAAATTTGAATATTTATTTAGTGATTACCTTCCTTTATTTTTGGCAAATAAGCAAGTAGGTTAATAAAAAATAAATAATAATGAGACATGCATAGAAATTCAAACTGGTCAAAATTTATATCTATATGCACTGTTATTTAATTAATTGCACGAGCCCGGGGCGGATGTGATGTCGGCAGTGGTTGATTAATCATACGGATGCATGGAATTTAGACAAGGCTTGAACAGGAGGCTGTTTGGAAATGTTCCTGAGTTTTGAGGCGGGGCCGCAGAGTTGACCAAGTCAACTGAAAAACCGTCCTGACTGGGACTCGGCCCAGTTTGTTTTAAATTGCAGTCCAGTTTTTGCAATTTTGAAAATATTACGTTTGCTTCTGATCAAAGCTGATTTCTCCTTTGAATTCTTGGAGGTTTTCTTTGTTTTTCATGGCTCCATTTCCCAGGTTATCGTCTCAGATGCAATAGCGATATTTGGATAGTTTCCAGTCGTGGGTACGGCACCACACGAGGCAAAGCAAGGGATTTTTCGAGGGTTGTTATAGGATGAAAGCGGTTTGGGCTTTGAAGGAGCTCATGCCGGATTGGGATCTCTTGAGAGCTGAGGCTCGTTTCTGGGACCTAAGGAGGCACATGTACAGATTTTCGTACAACGAGATTATGCCCACATTTGAAGATTTCCGGGCCATTCTTGGAGGACCGGAGGCGGAACAACTGGTTCTTCCTTTGACGGGCGGCATGACCACCGTTGAGAAGTTAGTGTCCTTGCTTGGCGTCTCAGCTGAAGAAGCATACGGGATGCTAATATCGAGCACGAATTATGTTGACATTTCGGGGCTGCCCGATAAATTTGCCGGTGTTGAAGGGAGCGTTTTTGTGTGGGACGCTTTTGCTCTGTGCGCAATTGCCACTTTATTCACGTTCACGTCCCTGGGTGTGTGCCATCACATCGCACTAGACCTGGTGAGGCTGTGACGGAACGGAGGAGACATCGTGCCTTTGATCTTGGGCGAGATGTTCCTTGGCATAGGTCGGATGGCGACCGACAGCCGATACATGTGGGGAGGGAGTCTCGCTGTGCTTACTCTGTGGTTGAGGGAGCGATTGCAGATGGTGCCCGAGGTGCCAGTGTCATGTGATCCCTGGTCCTTTTCTCGACGTCCTTTGGTGATAGGAGGCGATCAGGCTGAACTGGAGCTTTGGATGGCCAGACTCCGCACACATCATTTGCGATGGTGGGTTCCTCATTGGAAGTTACAAATTTGCCAGACCGCTCAGGATTGTCAGGGTCCCGGGGGTGACCCAGACTTCTTTCTATATTCCATCATTGGTGCTGCGACAGTTCGGGCTGGAGCAGGTGCCGTTGACGGGTTTGGATAATGCTGCTACCTTCGAGGTGGGATCTCTTCTGATGGAAGATCCTTCGGCGCTATTGCTTCTCATGGGGCTGTGGCAACATATGTCCTTTCTTGCCAGGGTTCTCTTTCACCGGAGAGGGGGCATTGTTCTGTCCACTCAGTATTTGAACTGGTATAAGGAGTGTATGGGGGAGACACAGATGGCTATTTTGTGGAGACGGAGGGAGTTGTTGGGCCTTGATTACCCTGATGGCTCGACATTGAGGAGGGCCGAAGCGGCGGCTAATCCTCAGGATTGTACTGGGGATGACATGGCTGATTATGAGGCCAATGCTAGTCGGGCGGCCGATCAGAGCATAGAAATGATGACTCGGAGAGAGGAAGCTCGTGATAGAGCTAGAGAAAGGGCTGCATTGGCAGCTGCAGGTTTGACGGAGGCGTCGGGAAGGGTCCCTGAGCCAGGTAGAAGGACTACAGGGATATTCCCTGTGAAGGTGAAGACTACCCATCGTGGAAAATGGAAGGGGAAGAAGGATGAAGGACCAAGTACGGGGGACTAGGTTGACCTTGCTGTCCGGAATATCCACCCATTATCATTGCAGACACATTAATTGATTAATGTTTATTGTACTTTTGCTAGCGTGTAGCGAGTCAAGAGTTGACCGTGCTTGAACTCATCAAAGATTGTTTTAACCGTTATTAATCTGTAGGTTAATTTAAAGAGTTTTTTTGAAACACAAGCGATTGGTGCTTATTTGTTTTTTTATTTTTGAGACCGAACTAATGATGGCTGCCTACGTTCTCCTTTTACAATTGGACTAAGGGGCTCAGGTCACCGTAGTTCGACACTTTAGGTGAAATTTGAGAAAAAAAGACAAAAGAAGTGCGACCCTGTTTTTTACCTAGATCATTATCGGGAATGTATCCAGTTGGGTATTACTCTTTTAGCACTTTAATTTTACTGAGGGGTGGAGTATGGGGAAGGAGAGTTGAGTCGTGCTCTTCCTCAAACGAAGTATCTGCGGAGCTTACTTCCGTTCACGGGGTTAACGAAAGGGTTTCCATCCAAATATTCTAACTTCATGGCTCCTCCGGAGAAGATTCTTTGTACCACGAACGGGCCTATCCAGGTAGGCTCCCATTTTCTGAGGGGATTGGTCTGCATAGGAGGCTTTTCCTTGAGCACCAAGTTGCCTTCTTGTGAATGTGTGCCCCAAAATTTTTGTTTGTTTATTTTTGGAAATTCACGCGAGTTTGAAGACATCCGGTTTAATTTGAAAAACGGAGTCGCCACGCCATTTTGATTACCTCAAAACTTTGAAAAAAAGGTTTTATGGGTTCGGAGGTTAAGTTACCCCTTGGGAAGAACGGATCGTCGTTCACCCAAGGTGCCTTGCCGGAGCAAGTCTCCCAAGATCCCATTAATCGTGCTTGCTTGCGTGCTTTCTTGTGTGCATGTGTTTGAAAATAAAGGAGGGAATGTCCCAAGTCGTCTTCTGGACGTACAAACCATTTGTTGGTTATCGCTCGGGATTTCTTGGATTTTATGTATTCGGGATTATGATCCCGTCCTCATCTTGGACTTGTGATCATCGCATTTTTAGACCTCGGGACTTGCGTGATCGAGAGAATGACTCCCTTTATAGTCAAAGATGAGGTTCTTTAGAAAAGGAGGGTCCTTAGCCCATCAATCCTACACTTTAAGATGGTCGAGCTCGTATAGATGCTTCATACTCATCTTAAGTGATAATCGGAGATATAGGGTTCAAGGGTTGTCCCTTTCTAAAGAGATTATGAAACCTTTATGGAAGGAACGATGTAAAGATAGGATCTTTTACACCGGTCCGTTCCGAGGTTGCTAATGGGGACATGGGGGAATGCATGTAAAAATGACATTTTTAATGAAAAGATGACATTTTTGGGTTGCAAAGGATGCATTTGATTTAAAGAAATGATCTTTATTTGCAAATGATGCATAAAGACATGATTTTTATGCAAAGGATGCATTTTTATGAAGAAATTGGGATTTAAATATGCAAAGGATGCATAAAGATTGTTTTTTGAAAAAGCATAGGATGCTAATTTAGGATAAAGATATGATCTTTAATGCCTAGGATGCTTGAAAAAGGATTTGAATGCAAAGGATGCATTTTTATTGTAAAGATTGGATTTTTACATGCAAAGGATGCATGAAGATGACATTTTTATTGAAAAATGGGTTTTTTAGGTGCAAAGGATGCACCTTTTATTCAAAGATTACATCTTTAATGGCAAAGGATGTCTAATGCATGCAAAGGGGGAAAGGGGGATAAAGATATGATCTTTAACTATGAATGCCAAGTCCCAAGCAAGATAGAAGCAATATATGAATGCAATGAGCAAATATGGTCACATATAGCAATTTAAGATGCAAGGTTAGGGCGTGCGAGGTTACCAATGGCTTCCTCTTCTTCTTTGGACGGAGCTAGGAGGAGGACTTGATCTTGGGATCTTCAAGGAGGAGGGAGGTGACTTCTTGGCCTTCTTCTTCACCTTCTTGGACTTCCAGCAGCTCTTTGGGGGGACTTCTTCGTATTATGAGTGAGTGATGCTTTTTGTTGATGATTAAAATGGGTAGAGGAGGGCTCTATTTATAGGCAGTCTGGAAATCGCCAATGAAGCCGTGCGGCTAGGGACCTTGAGCTAATGCAGCCGTGCGGCATTATCCCTTGTGACTCAGCATTTTTCTAGAACCATGCAAGGTGGCAATTTCTAGAAGTTTCCCAAATTAAGAAAAACGTGTTTCTTAATTGGGAAGCTTCCCTTTCACCCTTTATTTGATTTAGAACAGTTCCGGAATATTTCCGGAACACTAGGAAGGTCCGGGGAATTACCGGGAAACTTACCGAAATTGCCGGGAAATTTAACCTAAGGCATGAGCCAGATTTGGGTACTTACAGAAGCCCCTCGGCAACGTCACTTGCAAGGCGAGTGGGGTTGTCGATAGAAAAGGATCCGATCTGGCGAATGCCGAGATGGATTGAGAGACCGAGGTGGTCGAGTGGCTGAACCTCTGGAAGGCTACCTACGTATCCCGAGTGGGAATCAAGCCAGGCCGTAGTTCGGAATAGATCCGCTGAGGAATGGAGAAGAGAAACTGGTCTCTTGCTGGGGAAGTAGAAGAGAAAATGACCTAAGAGGTCAAGCAATTGATCCTACTGGGGATATCCTAGAAGTGACCGATGTGGTCAGACATCTAAACCTCTATGAGGGGTTACTTCATCACTGAGGAGTAATGAAGGAGCAGGGTGACCAAAGTGGTCGGATGGCTGGACCTTTTATGAAAGGCTACCTACGTATCCCGGAGGAATCAAGCCTTGATCGTAGTTCAAGCATCACTAGATAGTTAGGAACGATGTCTAGGATCCTTGAGGGTTTCGACAATTAATGGAGGCTGTCACCTGATTGACAATTAATGGAGGTTGTCACCTGATTGACAATTAATGGAGGTTGTCACCTGATTGAAACTAGAGCTTACGTCACTATCGAGGAGATATAGGTAGCTAAAGTTTGGAAAACTTAGCATACTTCACTATTCGTGATAGAGGTAGCTTAAGTCAGAAGAACTTGAGCGTACGTCACTATTCGGGATAGAGGTAGCTTAAGTTTAGATGAACTTTAGCATACTTCACTATTCGGGATAGAGGTAGCTTAAGTTTAGATGAACTTTAGCATACTTCACTATTCGGGATAGAGGTAGCTTAAGTTAAGAAGAACTCGAGCATACTTCACTATTCGGGATAGAGGTATCCTGAGTTTAGATAAACTTTAGCATACTTCACTATTCGTGATAGAGGTAAGCTAAGTTTAGAGTTCTTGACAATTCAGAGGTTGTCACCTAGCGTTATTCCGTTATAACAGAATTAACGGAGGCGACTGGGAAGAAAGCTTAATTGCTTAGGAGATAAGGGATATCTTCTGAAAAGGGTGTTATCTTAGTTAAAGGATAACGGGAATTGTAGGCCCAAGTGGAAAGTCCAGGGGCAAAATTGTAATTTCTGCTCAGAGCGAATGAGGCCGCCCGACATTAGATGGAGGCAAAAGAAGCCGTACGGCTAGAAGCTTGATTTTTCCAGATTATTTAAAATAGATTTGAACGGGCATTGGGCATTATTGACGCCCAAGAACTGCCGAGGAAGAGAGAGAGAAAGGAAGAGAGTTTCTTCAAGAATCCCTCAATTCCCTTGCTTCTATCGATTGGAATGGATCCGGATGGCAATCCTATGCCAAGGCAAGCAAGAAGAAACATCTCCGCGGCCGCTCGGAGGAGGAGGAAAGAACTCGTTCAAACGGAGAGAAAGTATGACTTTCTTACGCCTCCATCGGAGCTTTATCTGGGTAGAAGAGAGCACAAATAGACGAACCCGCGATCGGTTGGGGTAAGCGTTCTTATTTGACTCGATTCCGTCGATTTTAATTGAATTTTGATTGATTTAGGGCTTGACCCGAATTTTAGGAATTTTCTAGGATTTTCCTAGGATTTTTGAATGATTTTGAGACATTGATGATGAACCTATGAGGCATAAGAAAATGCATGTGCAATTTATTTGACAAAAATAATGGGAATGACCCACTTTTTTTTCGAAAATAAAGTAAGAATGATAACTGTTTAAAGTGAGACGGAGTTCTTGCATGTACTAGAACTAGGTCAAAATTTTGATTATCAATGAGAAACAAGAATTTTGGAAGATGAAAAGGATTCATGCATGCCATTTTTTGAAAAATGATGTTTATGTGCAAAGAATTGTGAAAATTGTGATTTTGTGCTTTAGGAAAGCAATGGGGCTTGACACAATGTGTTTCAAGTGATGAAAGACGTGTTGTTTGTTTTTTTTTATATACAAAGGATGCTAGAAAAATTTTTATGAATGCTTTTCTTTTGAAAACATGTGCACCTCTTGAATATATGCATGCTTTTGAAAATGATGAAGGACTGACACACTTCTTTGTTGTGCTTGTCTACAGGAGAACAAGTCTAGAGGACCATCTGAGATAGCGGTCAGGCTTTATGAAAGTATGCCTGATTTCGAGAAAAATGGGGTAAATCCCAAGTAGCTGGTGCGGGCTACCGGCCTAGATTTATTCATTGAGGCGATCGGCAGGGGGATCCACATCACCTCTAAGAGCAAGGGCTTGGTCCAGGCCCTATCTGAGTTTTGGTGGGATAGCACTCATAGCTTCCATCTGAGCTGGGGAGAGTTGACGGTGACTCCCGCTGATTTCACGGCTATCACTGGTCTACAGTTCACTGGGAGGCCCGTGACTTGGAGGGACCATATTACAGCTGAGGAGTTCCGAGCTTTGGTCGGGTTTGAGATGATTCCCAAGGGGCTAGGGATGGAGACACGAAATGTCGAGGTGGCAGTCCAGAACTGCATACGGGACTTTGCCGTTAGTGATGTGACTGCCCAGCAGCTGGCTAGAGCCTTTGTGTGGTTGATGCTGTCGGTCACCATTTTTGCTAATTCTGGGACGCTGGCCATGACTTGCCTCCTCGACTCTCTGGAGGATGTAGATGGGATTGGGACGGTCTCTTGGGGAGAGACCGGATTGGCGGAGTTGTACTTCTCTTTGGACATGTACAGTCGGAACAAGGCTGCTTCCATGGACTGCTTTTCATTTGCCCTTGAGGTAGTCTCGCTTTCTTTTCTCTTTTACTTTCTGCCTTTGAGACTTTTTATGAAAGAGAAATGACCCTTTTGATGTTTTGAACATGCAGGTCTGGTTCTGTGAGGTGATCAGGTTCTTTCTGTGGAACTAACAGAGCGATATCGCCATCTTCCCTGCTATGATCCGCTGGAGGGGAGATGCGAGGGATAAGTTCACGGGAAAGACCCGGATTACTTTTGATTACAAGATGGTGAGGCCGGTCATCAATAGGGATGGGCCTGACGGAGTGGACTTCTACCCTTGGGGCAGGTATTAGGAGATTTTGCTGGGAGAGGCCATTGAGGCGACGAGGCAGAGGAGATGGCTCACTGGGCTGACATGTGATGTCATATATTTAGGGGACCATTTCTCGAGGCAGCATGGCCATGTCCCTCCCTTGGACGCCATTACTCCCCATGATCCTCCAGTACGGATGCTACAGCCCAGGGATTGGCAGGCGGATGAGATTGCTAGGTACCAGGCAGGCGTGGCCGCCGAGGAGTACTTTGACATGGATACCCCGTACGCTGTGTTTGTGGAGCAGCGCCTGAGGACGCCACAGAAGCTAGTGAAGTTGGCGGTCACTCAGGGATATGGGGAGGATGAGCCTACTGACCCGCTGATCCCTTCTGCGTGTTGGTGTTATGCCCTAGGCCTATGATTGATAGACTTATGTGTTGACATTATTTATTATTATATGAGATGTTTATTATTTGATTATTATATGTTTTGTATATTTGTTTATAATAATCTCTGTCCCTAATTATTAAGAGAATAAATTAGTATAATTGTCAATGGATAATCATGTGATGATTATATGCATAAGAGATGCACATTGAAATTATGGGTACTTGTTAGAGAACAAGTGACTGGACATGACCCGCATGAGATTTATGTCATGGTCAAATGTCATACTTAAATCTCATACGGTTACTTCATTTATTTCCTAGACCTAATACTATCATAACCTTACATATGATGAAAGTCATGTTTGATTTTAGTCAAACGATATCTTAACACGATATCTATAAAGGCTATCATTGGCATGATCGGATTCATGATGGGAAGGATGATAAGTCAAGAAGGAATTTGTCCCTCGGAAGAGAGATGTTATGCTTGGGGCCCTCGATGAGTGATAATGATGAAAGTGTATGGCCGTACCCCAATATGATTGGAATTATCATTATACTCAAGAATCGAGAAAGCATTGAACAATAACAAGTTGACAAGGACCATGACTTGTGTTCAAATATGACATCGTGAGACAAAGGGAGAAATGGAAGTACACCATTGGAAACGTGAACTCTTACGTTACATCATTTGGGTAGACATAATGGCTTGCTAGAGTCCGCTTATGTCTTATGAGGTTCGATATGATCGAACTCATTGCCAACATGATGTAATCCTATTGGGTCACACACAACTAGAATGAATTGGTTAAACCGGAGGAAGAATGATAGAGAGGCTCGAGCGCTACTTATGTCACGCGACATATCAAGCCAATGGCTTGATATACCGCGCGACATAATAGGCCAATACGCGTTTTTGACAGCTGTCTCTCCTAATTCGATTAGAAGAGGTATTTACACTATTGTAGTATAAATACAAGGGTTACATCAAGACCTAAAGGTCTAGCCGAAATTTTAAAAGCAAAATTCACAATCAAATTCTCTCAATATTCTTCAAGGTTTTAGATCTAGCAATCATCAAGAAGTTGTTCTTGAATTCATTCAAAGGTGTGGATACCGAAAGAGGGTCTTCGCTCGTTCATCGATCAAGGCCTAGAGTTCAAGCAAGTTGAAGAACGAAGTTTGTGATTTGATATCACATAATCAAATCGTTCGATAGCTCAAGACCGGAAAGCGTTTCAAGGTTGGTTTAATTCTATCTCATAGGTATTCAAATTAATTGTATAGAACGGATCCTAGGGCTTCTTGGGTTTTATGTTTTTAATGCTTAATTCCGCTGCGCATGGACCCGTAAAACCCAACAAAGTGGTATCAGAGCCCCGTTCGTATGATTAAGTTTGAATTAACATGCTAGGTTTAAGATATAAATTGTTTATATGCTTATTGCATGTTTTGTATGTGATAAGAATTTTTAATTGTTTATGTGAAACAATGTGAAAATCGTTTTCAATTTATGCTGAATTAAATCTGTAAAAAGGCTGTTTTATGTGATTTAATTGGCTGTAATCTGTATTGGTTCGAATCTGGAAATCCTGTAACCTGGCTGCCTATGTCGTGCGACATATCGAGCCATGTGGAATTCAGGTTAAGCGCCTGTTACGTCGCGCGACATATCAAGCCTCTGGCGTGTTGTCACGCGACATAATAAGCCAAAACTGGGCGAATCTGTTTGTTCAATTTTTCTGCTATTCTGTGATTGTGTTTACAATCTGATATGTTGATATGAAAATCTGGATGTTATAAAATTGAGTTTATAAGTCCGCGATAGATTGATTCATTGATATACATGATTAATTGATTAAAATATGATTTTAATAATTATTGCAATGTATATGAAAAATGGATGTTATAAAATTGAGTTTATAAGTCCATGCTAGATTGATTCACTAATATGCATGATTAATTGATTAAAATATGATTTTAATAATTATTGCGATGCATGTTTTATTTGTTCTTACATGTTAAGAATATTTTTTTTTAAATTAGATGTTTAGTTGAAACATGATATTTAGTTTCCTAATATGTTTAGATTTAGACATTGTAAATTTTGGATCTTATGATTGTTTATGGAAACAAGTCATAAATACGCGAAATTTAAAAGGAAACTGATTGTTTATAAAAGGTAGGGATTATGTTGCCTAATCGTAGTTGATTTCTAATTATGCATGTCTAGGAGAGTTCTGTCAAAGGAAGAGTTGGTACTTAAGAAGTCCTTGTGGCTCACCTATCTTCCTGGGAACTTACCTGGTGCATGATTTTGACTATCTTTCTGACATGCTTATAATCTACCTTTAAAGAACCTTCATTTAACTTTTAAGTTCTTTATGCCAATTCATGATTAAAAACACTTGAGACCATTCAGATAGTTTTGGGTCGGCTTGCCATAGCAAGGTGCTTTGATTCTATTCGAATGCGAGCAAGATGAGGAAATGGTGGTTCCTATACGTTTTAAAGTGAATGAACTTAATTGGGTTATCAAAATGGTTTTGGACCCAAGGCATAAGATGAGATTAAAATATGCCTAGACTTATGATGTCTTGAATTCATCTCATAAAAGATCTAAGAGTCATATATGTGATATGATTGATGTTTTCTACCTAATTAATTTAATTTTGAGCGGTTTGCCATAGCAAACTTGAAATTGAATTAAAGTTGGATCTTAGCCCATTAAATGTATATTATGCTTATTTGCATTTGAAGGTGTATAATTTAGTGGGAGCATTTATTTAAATGCACTATACTTCTCATATGATATGTTTACTTATATGTGTTCATATTTTATGTATATCTTTTTGTAGAATAAATGGCATCAAACAATAATCACTTTTCACTGCGATCTGTCCTTGAGAAGGAAAAGTTGGAAGAGAATGGTACAAACTATATGGATTGGATCCGTAGTTTGAGAATTGTTCTCAAACAAGAGGAGAAACTGTACGTTCTCACTGAACCTATTCCACCTGAACCTGCTGCCAATGCTGCTAGGGCAATAAGGGAACAATATCTGAAGCACAAGCGTGACTCTACAGATGTTAGTTGCCTTATGCTCTCCGCCATGTGCAAGAGTCTTCAGAAGAATCTTGAGCACTTGGGGACAGTCGACTTAAACAATCGGCTGATGGAAATGTTCCAAATTCAAGCTAGGCAAGAAAGGTACAACACAGTTGCATCCTTGACCTCATGCAAGATGAGTGAAGGACAAGCTGTTGGTCCCCATGCTCTCAAGTTAAAGGGCCACATTGAGCATCTTGAAAGGCTCGGTTTTCCAATTAGCCAAGAGTTGGCTACCGACATAATATTGAATTCATTACCTAAAAGTTTTAGTCATTTCATAATGCACTATAACATGGGTGGAATGAATAGAAACCTTTTCGAGTTAGTTCAAATGTTGACTACTGCGGAAACCAGTATTGTCGAGAAGAAAACCGATCAAGTGCTAATGGTTAACAAGGGGAAAGGGTTCAAGGGTAAAGGAAAAGCAAAGGTTGCTAATCCTAAGGCAAAGGTTGCCAAGCCCAAAGAGGCCTCCAAGCCTAAAGAGGCTAAGCCTAAGTCCCAAGAGGACGCAATCTGCTTCCATTGCAATGAGATTGGACATTGGAGGAGAAATTGCGCAAAATACAAGGAAGCACTGAAGAAGAGCAAAGGAGTTGCTTCAACTTCAGGTATCTTTGTTATAGATATATTCCTATCTACTTCTAGTTCTTGGGTATTGGATACCGGATGTGGAACTCACATTTGTTTAAATGTGCAGGGTCTAAAGAACAGAAGGATGCTTAAGGAAGGTGAAGTGGACCTACGTGTGGGGAATGGAGCAAGAGTTGCTGCATTAGCCGTAGGAACTTATGAAGTTACTTTACCTAGTGGGCTAATACTTGTTTTGAACAATTGTTATTACGTTCCAGCTTTAAGTAGGAATATTATTTCGATTTCATGTTTGGATAATGAAGGTTTTAATTTTCTTATATGTGATAAGAAATTTTCTATTCACAAGAGTGATATGCATTATTGTACTGCTGTTTCATTCAATGGCCTTTATGTTCTTGATATTGAAAATCGTGATAATGATGTCTATAACATTAACAAGAAATCTAAACCCAATGATGTAAACCACACTTACTTATGGCATTGTCGTCTTGGCCATATAAACGAGAAACGCATTTCTAAACTCCACAAAGATGGATTTTGGACTCACATGATTATGAATCATATGAGACATGCGAATCTTGTTTACTTGGCAAGATGACCAAGGACCCATTTACCAAAACCGGTGAAAGGGCGGGCGACTTATTAGGACTCATACATACCGATGTATGTGGGCCTATGAGTAGCGATGCTAGGGGAGGATTTCGGTACTTCATAACATTCACTGATGATTATAGTAGATTTGGATATGTTTATCTAATGAAACATAAGAGTGAATCGTTTGAGATATTTCGAATATTTCAAAATGAGGTGCAAAATCAACTTGGCAAAACTATTAAGGTACTTCGATCCGATCGAGGTGGTGAATATTTGAGCCAAGAATTTGACAGTCATCTTAAGAGTTGTGGAATCGTTTCTGAACTCTCTCCACCCGGAACACCACAATGGAATGGTGTGTCTGAAAGGAGGAATAGAACTTTGTTGGACATGGTTCGTTCTATGATGAGTCAAGTTGAGCTTCCTTTATCCTTTTGGGGACATGCACTAGAAACTGCTGCTTTCACTATAAACAGAGTTCCTACCAAATCGGTTCAAAAGACCCCATATGAGATGTGGCATGGAAGAAAACCTAGTTTGTCTTTCATGAAGATTTGGGGTTGTGATGCATATGTCAAGAAGTTAACTTCGACAAGCTAGCACCTAAATCTGATAAATGTGTTTTTGTGGGATATCCTAAGGAAACCAAAGGATACTATTTCTACAACCGAAACGAGAACAAAGTGTTTGTTGCTCGAAATGGTACTTTCTTAGAAAAGGAGTTTCTTCGCAAAGGAACCAGTGGGAGTAAAAATAGATCTCGAAGAAGTTCGAGAACCCGAAAACAACATTGAACCAATGGTAGAAACTGAACCAAGTTCACAAACCGTTGTGGAACCGGTTCAAGATGCACAAGTTCCTCGCCGAAGTGGTAGATCACGATCCGAACCCGAGAGATATGGATTTCTCATTACGGAAAGTGATGAAGTGGAGTTAATCGAAAATGATGAACCCACTTGCTATCAAGAAGCGATGTCCGCTCCGGATTCGGAAAAATGGCAAGAAGCCATGAAGTCCGAATTACAATCCATGGCTGATAATCAAGTTTGGAACTTGATTGATCCACCCGAAGGTGTAAAAACCATAGGGTGCAAATGGGTTTTCAAGAAGAAAACCGACATGGATGGGAAGGTGCACACCTATAAGGCTAGGCTAGTAGCTAAGGGATATAGGCAAACTCATGGCATTGACTATGATGAAACCTTTTCGCCTGTAGCTATGCTTAAGTCTATTAGAATTTTACTTGCCATAGCCGCATATTATGACTATGAGATATGGCAAATGGATGTCAAAACAGCTTTCCTTAATGGGAAGTTACTTGAGGATGTATACATGATACAACCTGAAGGTTTTGTCGACCCGTAAAATTCTAACAAGGTGTGTAAGTTGCGTAAAATCCATTTATGGATTGAAGCAAGCTTCAAGGAGTTGGAATCTACGTTTTGATGAAGCAATCAAGGAGTTTGGCTTTATCAAGAACGAAGATGAACCTTGTGTATACAAGAAAATTAGTGGGAGCGTAGCACTATTTTTAGTGTTGTATGTCGACGATATCTTACTCATTGGAAATGACGTTCCCGCACTAGAGACTGTCAAGTCTTGGTTGGGAAAGTGCTTTTCAATGAAAGATATGGGCGAAGCCGCATATATCCTTGGTATCAAGATCTATAGAGATAGATCCAAGAGGATGATTGGTTTAAGTCAAAATACTTACATTGACAAAGTCCTTAGAAGATTCCAAATGGAAAATTCTAAAAGAGGAAACTTGCCAATGTTGCATGGTATATCTCTTAGCAAGAATCAAAGTCCTAAGACTAATGATGAGCGAAAGAGAATGAATGGTATTCCATATGCTTCGGCAATTGGGTCTATCATGTATGCTATGTTATGTACTAGACCCGATATCTCGTGTGCTCTAAGCATGACGAGTAGGTACCAATCGGATCCCGCGAACCACATTGGATAGCGATCAAGAATATCCTTAAGTACTTACGAAGAACTAAGGATGTATTCTTGGTCTTTGGAGGAATGGAAGAAGATCTTGTAGTAAAAGGCTACACGGATGCTAGCTTCCAAACCGACAAAGATGATTTCGAATCGCGAGTCTGGATTTTTGTTTACGCTTAATGGAGGCACCGTGAGTTGGAAAAGTTCCAAGCAAAGTACCGTCGGCGATTCTACAACCGAAGGCGAGTACATAGCGGCATCCGATGCGGCTAAGGAAGCGGTTTGGATCAAGAAGTTCATTAGTGATTTGGAAGTCGTTCCAAGCATCAAAGACCCTATTGAACTTTACGCGTGATAACAATGGTGCCATTGCACAAGCAAAGGAACCAAGATCACACCGAGAGATCCAAACACATACTTGACGTTTCCACATTATCCGTGAGATATGTGAAAGGGAAGACGTTAAGATATGCGAGTAGACAACGATGACAACGTGGCGGACCCACTAACTAAGGCTCTCTCGCAAGCTAAACATGATGGTCATGTTAGGTCCATGGGTATTCGATGCATGGTAGATTGGGCCTAGTGCAAGTGGGAGGCTGTTGGTGTTATGCCCTAGGCCTATGATTGATAGACTTATGTGTTGACATTATTTATTATTATATGAGATGTTTATTATTTGATTATTATATGTTTTGTATATTTGTTTATAATAATCTCTGTCCCTAATTATTAAGAGAATAAATTAGTATAATTGTCAATGGATAATCATGTGATGATTATATGCATAAGAGATGCACATTGAAATTATGGGTACTTGTTAGAGAACAAGTAGTGGACATGACCCGCATGAGATTTATGTCATGGTCAAATGTCATACTTAAATCTCATACGGTTACTTCATTTATTTCCTAGACCTAATACTATCATAACCTTACATATGATGAAAGTCATGTTTGATTTTAGTCAAACGATATCTTAACACGATATCTATAAAGGCTATCATTGGCATGATCGGATTCATGATGGGAAGGATGATAAGTCAAGAAGGAATTTGTCCCTCGGAAGAGAGATGTTATGCTTGGGGCCCTCGATGAGTGATAATGATGAAAGTGTATGGCCGTACCCCAATATGATTGGAATTATCATTATACTCAAGAATCGAAAGCATTGAACAATAACAAGTTGACAAGGACCATGACTTGTGTTCAAATATGACATCGTGAGACAAAGGGAGAAATGGAAGTACACCATTGGAAACGTGAACTCTTACGTTACATCATTTGGGTAGACATAATGGCTTGCTAGAGTCCGCTTATGTCTTATGAGGTTCGATATGATCGAACTCATTGCCAACATGATGTAATCCTATTGGGTCACACACAACTAGAATGAATTGGTTAAACCGGAGGAAGAATGATTGAGAGGCTCGAGCTGCGCTACTTATGTCACGCGACATATCAAGCCAATGGCTTGATATACCGCGCGACATAATAGGCCAATACGCGTTTTTGACGGCTGTCTCTCCTAATTCGATTAGAAGAGGTATTTACACTATTGTAGTATAAATACGAGGTTACATCAGACCTAAAGGTCTAGCCAAAATTTTAAAAGCAAAATTCACAATCAAATTCTCTCAATATTCTTCAAGGTTTTAGATCTAGCAATCATCAAGAAGTTGTTCTTGAATTCATTCAAAGGTGTGGATACCGAAAGAGGGTCTTCGCTCGTTCATCGATCAAGGCCTAGAGTTCAAGCAAGTTGAAGAACGAAGTTTGTGATTTGATATCACATAATCAAATCGTTCGATAGCTCAAGACCAGAAAGCGTTTCAAGGTTGGTTTAATTCTATCTCATAGGTATTCAAATTAATTGTATAGAACGGATCCTAGGGCTTCTTGGGTTTTATGTTTTTAATGCTTAATTCCGCTGCGCATGGACCCGTAAAACCCAACACTGCGCACCTGTCTTATGTGGTCCACGGAGTACCGAGGAGGATGAGGATTCCTGTCCCCGACACTAGGGAGCCCCAGTATACCCTGCCGCCTGACAGCACTGTAAGTATACTTTTAGGGTCTTTCCCTTTTCGACTTTCTTTGCTTTTTGCAATTAGAGATTTTTGAGATTTTTCTCCTCTTTTTCTCGGAGTTCCAGCTCGCACCTATGACAGATTGGTCGGGCGAGAATAGGGGCTGGAAGGACATGTGCCGGTCCCTTCGAGGAAGGCGCTGCGCTTCAAAGGCGACAGCGGATGCACGAGGCCGGGCGCAAGAGAAGGCATGTCGGGGAGCACGGCGTCTACCTCATCGGCCTCGGAGTACTCTTCCGAGTGCCATGCCTCGGGGCGGGGACCCAATGCGACATTGCAGGCAGTGGCTGAGTACGGGCACGATAATGTCCATCTGTCTGATGTGAGCGACCAGGAGGACTTGATGAGGGAGGCTAGCGTCTACGAGCTAAGCAGTGATGAAGAAGAGGAAGGATCGGAGGCCTAGGAGGTCTCTAGAGTGGAATTAGGAACAAAACAAACAATGGACAAATTTTATGCACACTTTGTTTATTTTTGCTTTATTTGGGCGCCGATGGGGCGAAGACATTGTAGTAATGCTTTATTTACTTTTCTAATTTATGCTTTTTAAATTTGCATATTATCTGAGCCTCGGGGCAGTTTTTGCTTGGAATTGGGGCTGAAACTGGGCCAAAATGATTTATAATGGTATATAAATGCTTGAATGGCTTCTGGACATGTTTTTGTACAGGTCTTGGTTGAGAAAGTGGGGTGAAAACTCCCTTGGGCAGCAACTTTGGTTGCTGCAGATTTTCTGCGAGATGGCAAATGAGGCCGTGCGGTTTGGTCTGAGGGCAAATGAAGCCGTGCGGCTCACGGTTACATGCAGGCTGGTCATTTTACGAATAAAAGCAAGGCTTGGCCATTTCATTTCATTTTCACTCTAGACTTGTCCCAATTGTTCCCAGAGCACATTTTGGACTTAAAGACACCATCTTTGGTCATTTTGCGATGGAGAAGCCCGTCGGATTGCAAAGGGAAGCGAGACCGTTTTACGTCCGATCTTCAATCTTGGGTGAAGCACAACTTTCAATCTCACAAGGGGCTGCTTGATTCTTCCTTCAAGATCAAGTCTTTATGGCATTTGAGGGATCTCCGCCCGATTGGGACCTTTTGAGGAAGCGGCAAGGTTTTGGGACGTCCGGAGACATGTTTCTTGCTTTTCTTACAACGAGATTGTCCCAACGCATGAAGACTTCCGAGCCTTGATTGGGGGTCCCGAAATTGAGGCTATATCTATTCCTCTGATCGGAGAGCGTGCCGGTGGCGGTAAAGCTTGCATCTTTTAGCGAGATTTCTTTGGAAGGGGTGAGGGATGATGATAGCCCGGACGGGATTGACCTTTACGATATCCGGGCGGGTTTGGGTCTCCGGCTATGGCTGCGACCACGGTGGCTATGGATGCCTTCATTCTCTGCATATTTTACGCTTTGTTCACCGGCTGAGTCCATGGGGATGCTGTCATGGTGGTCTCTTGGACATGGTCGAGAGGCTGCGGGTGGGAAGGACATTGTCCCATTGGTTTTGGGTGAGACCCTTCATGGCATTGACGGGATGGCTAGGGAGACCATTTCATGAGGTGCAGGAGTCCAGTGTGTCGACTTTGTGGCTGCGGGGAGAGGCTCGGGGCTTTGCCGGGGGCTTTGCCGACTCGGTGCCCTTGGGTGATTTCTCGGAGAGGTGCGCGAGGCAACGGGACCGGGGTAGGCTGGGAGGCGACGATGGCTAGGCTATCCACTTCGGACATCCGTTGGTGGATACCTCACTGGAGATTGCGGACCAAGAGGATATTTCAGGAGTCTTATGCTTTGTGAGGGTTCCGAGGGTTCTGCTGGTCGTCCTTCTACATTCCTGCTTGGTATCCGGGCGGTTTGGGGCATTACAGGAGCCATTGAGCGATTGGGAGGACATACGGACCATGGAGGTGATGCCATTTGATATGAGAGATCCAGCCAGCTTCTTGTTTTTCGCGAGGGCTTGGACATATGCTGCTTTCCCACCCGGGGCTATCTTCGGGAGCGGGGAAGAGTACCATCTTGACCACTTTGTCTACTTGGGCGAGTACGAGAGGGAAATGGGAGCGACTCGGGTTACTCTGGGAGAGACGTCGGGCTTTATTGGGGGCGGCGTGACTCGAGTAGGACTGCTGAGGGAGGCGAGGCTAAGGCGAAGTCACCATAATCGGTCGGGTGACACGATTAGTGATATGGAGGCTCGATACAAGAGATCGTCCGAGGTCGCTCCTTTGACTGAGACTCAGAGGGAGGAAGTGCGGACTCGTGCTCGTGTAGAGATGGCACTTATTGACACGGGTTTGGTAGAGGCTCCAGTGAGGATACCGGAGATCGGGATGAGGGATACCGACCTTATAGAAAAGAAGAGAAAGAAAACTCAACGGGGTCGAGGTAAAGGGAGAAGACCAAAGAAGACTCAGCGAATGACGACTGACAGATCTTTTCTTAGGATTCCCTTATTGCCATTTTGCAAACACATTAGTTTATTTAGGCATTTTTTTGTATTTTGGATCTTTGTAGCAGATTAGCAGAGTCAAGAGTAGACCATGCTTGAACTCATCAAGAAGTTTTTAACTTGTAATGAACAAGAAATATTATCTTAGAAATTAATCAAGACACATTTCATGGAAATTCAAATTTCTTATTGATTGGGACCCATTTTATGAAAACTGAAATACCCTTTATTTTTTTAGGACGCACTTCATGGAAGCTTGCTTGCCCTTTTTTATTGTTTAGACTGAACCATATATGGCTGCCTACGTTCCCTTTTTACAAGAAAGACTAAGGGGCTCAGGTCTTCGTAGTTCATTCTGGTGAACTATTTTTTTTTTTTATGTGCGACCACTGTTTTTGCCTAGACCGCCCTTTTTGGGGTTTCGGCCTAATTTGGGCATTACTCTTTTTGCACTAAGATTTTTTTTTTTTTTTTTTATGTGCAACCACAGTCTTTTGCCTAGACCGCCCTTTTGGGGTTTCGGCCTAGTGGGTATTACTCTTTTGCACTTTCTTTTTTTTATATTTTTATATTTTTATTTAGACATAGTATCTTTTGAGCTTATCACCGTTATTTGGGTGGACAAAGGGATTGCTGTCAGTGCAAGCTTCATGGCTCCTCCCGATAGTATCTTACGCACCACATAAGGGCCGATCCAAATGGGTTCCCATTTTCCCGAGGGTTGTCTCTGGTAGGGGCTTCACTTTCAACACTAAGTCACCCTCTTTGATGTCTGGCCTTAAGCTTTTTGTCGAACGCTCTAGCCATTCGCCTCTGGTAGGCTCGGGTGTGTTCCATGGCTTTTAGCCTTCTCTCATCAAGCAGAGCCAACTCATCATGCCGGCTGCGTAACCATTCTACTTCATTGACACTATTTTCCAGGAGGACCCTTAATGACGGGATTTCCAACTCCATTTGGTAACACTTGCTTCCATCCGTAGGTTAGGGCAAAAGGAGTTTCTCCTGTATTTGTTACGACGGCGTTACGTAGCCCCGAGTGCCGAGTGCGGCTTTTCGGGCCAATCGCGACCACGGGTGGCAATTTTCCGGATGATCCATTCGAGCGTCTTATTAGCGGCTTCCACGGCTCCATTAGTCGAGGTGCATGCGGAGATGACTTGTGGCGAGTGATTCTAAATTCGACGGCAACCTATCGCAGTCCCCTTCAAAGTGCGACCCATTATCGGAAATGATCTCGTTGGGCACCCCATATCTGCACATTATGTTTTCTTTGATGAATTGGGCAACCTTCTTGGAAGTGAGGACCTTGTAGGACTTGGCCTCTACCCACTTGGTGAAGTAGTCGATGGCTACTAGCACAAATTCATGCCCATTGCTTCTGTAGGGCTATTTTCCCTATCACGTCAATACCCCAAGTTGCAAACGGCCAAGGAGTCGTCATGCGGTACGGAGTCATGAGGCGGGAGATGGTTGAGGTTGGCAAACCGGCGGCACTTGTCGCGTGCTCGGACATCTTTGGACACGATCTGTTTCCATGGAAATCCGGTAGTAACCCATTCGAGGATCACTTGCATCGGGGCTCTGGCATTCATATGAGGACCGCGGGGACCATTGTGGACTTGATCATCAACTCTTTGGCCTTTTCTTGAGTGACGCACAAGAGGAGTGGTCCTTGGTATCGCTTCTTGTACGGGTTGCCACCTAGAATGACATAATGGGAGGCCAACCTTTTCAAGGCTTGCAAGCTCTTGGCTCGACACCTTCTTTCGGTCTACCTTCTTCGTCTCTGAAAGCTAACTCTCCATCTTTGAGAGCTGGTAAATTTGATTGTACCGGGGTTCCTTTATAGGCTCGGGTCCTAGGTCTACTTCACAACGAAGGCTGGGGCTTCTCTTCTACCCACTCGGAAGGGTTTTATGGCTTTTCCTCGGGGATCTCTACCAATGAGGCTAGAGTAGCTAGGGCATCTGCGAATCTGTTCTTTTCCCTTGGCAAGTAGTGGAAGGTCACTTCTCTGAGCTGTCCGATCCAACTCCTCCATATGGGCATGATACCGCTGCATATTAGGGTCCACGGTCTTCCATTTGTTGGAAACCTGGTTGATGATCGAGTGAGTCTCCATAAACTTCGAGCTCCTTGACATTCCTTTCTAAGGCGGCTTCCAAACCCGGCAATGCGAGGCTTCGTACTCGGCAACATTGTTCGTGGCGGGGAAGTTCAACTTGAGGAGCTATGGGTGTATGCTCATCTTTCGGATCGACCGGTAGCATCCGATGCGTTTCCTCTTTTGTTAGCGGCCCAGTCAAAGAATAATTGCCATCGGTTTTCGGGCTCGGCTGCAAGATCCCTTTATGCAGGAATTGGGGTTCGGGCCCTCTGTCCTCATTCTTGGGGAAGTTTGCCGGGTGGTCGACAACGCTTGACCCTTGATGGCCTTTACGGTCACATAGTTGATGTCTTACTACGCTAAGAAGAAGGACCACTTTGCTAGACGCATCGAGAGGGAAGGCTTATCAAAGATGTACTTGATGGGGTCCATTTTTGAGACCAGATTCACGGGGTGGGCTTGCATATAATGCTTCAACTTGCCGACTACCCGGACCGATCACACGGAGTCTTTTCACATCTTTGAGTAATTGAGCTCACTTCCACTGCGCTTAGGTGACAAAGTAAATGGCATTCTCTGCAGAGTCTTTCTTCTCTGAGCAAGCATAGCCCCATTGCCGTATCGGTGACGGTGAGATAGAGCGAGAAGAGGTTTGTCTATGTGGGGGGCATAGCCTTTGGAGGATGTACCAAGTATGCCTTAATGCGGTCGAAAGCATCCTGGCATTCTTTGGTCCATTATGTGTCTACATTCTTCTTCGTGAGCTTGAAGATGGGCTCGCACATAGTGGTCAAGCTGATTGTGAAAGCTTGGGCGATGTCTTTGCGGTTTTCCCATAAAGCTCTTGACTTACATGCAGGTTTGAGGTGGCCTCATATCCATAATGGCTTTGATCTTTTGGGGGTCAACTTCGATACCTCGCTCCGTGACCATATACCCAAGCACTTTTCCCCTTGTCACTCCGAAGGTGCATTTGGCGGGGTTTAGTCTCATGGAATGTTGTCTCGGCCTCTCGAAAAGAACTTCCGCGAGGTCAACAAAGTCTTGCCCATTCTCGCCTTTGGAGTGGATTATCATGTCGTCTACATAGACCTCAATCTCCTTGTGGATCATGTCATGAAAAAGCGCGGTCATTTTGCCCTTTGGTAAGTAGCCCCGGCGTTCTTAAGCCCAAATGGCATCAGCGTATATGATAAGTTCCCCACGGTGTGGTGAAAGGTACATCTTTTCTTGGTCTTCCTCGGCCATCTTGATGCAGGTTGTAGCCTGAAAGCCATCAACGAAGGATTTGACTTCATAGTTGGCGGTGGAGTCCACCGGAGATGTCTATGTTTGGCAAAGGGTAATCGTCCTTGGGGGCGCCTTGTTCGGATCTCGGAAATCCACACGGCGGCGCACCTTCCCATTGGCCTTGGTAACGGTCACAATATTGGATAACCATGTCGGATATTCGATGACTGCGATGAATCCTACCCGCGGTAGCTTCTCAATCTCTTCTTTGACAGTAGAGACCACTACGGCTTGATCTTTCTCAATTTACGCTGCGGCTTAGCATACGGTGCTAGAGGAATTTTGTGCTCTACTATCGAGCTGTCTAGCCCCGGCATATCCTGTATGACCATGCAAACACGTTGACGTATTCTACGAGAAGATCGATCGGTCTGTCTCGTTCGGACCCCACTGGAAGAAGTTTCCGATCTGTGTCTCTTTAGGTTCCTTGACGGTACCCAAGTTCACACTTGTCAAAACCTCCTCGGCGGCTTGGGCCCGGTTTTCCTCTTTTACGAAACACCTTAAAGATTTCTCTAATGTATTGTTCATTTAGTGTGTTTGCATCTTGTTCAAATGATTCATTATTAAGCTTGTTGTTAAGTTTTGAGTTAATTTATCATTTGTTAAGTTGGCAATAAGAGGATACTCGGAAAGATCTGTCATTTCATTCAAAATAAGGGGAAAGATGACATCAATTACATTTTTGATAGTCCTCGGGCGTGAGGCCTTCGGATGACTCGGAAGGGTGGAATTCAAAGATTCTGACTCAAGCTGTATGGACAACGGGGTGTTTGACACGGCCCAGGTTGAGAAGGACGGAGTACCAATCCAAGCTCCGCGATCATTTGCTATCGGGCTGGCTATCGGTCTGAGAACGTCTCCCAATTCTTTAACGGCATCTCTGTCTTAGTTACCAAAGTGCGGGGATCAAAGGATTTTCACCACCATCTCCAATTACGGCAACTATCTCATCATCGAGCTGAAGTTGATGAAATGCGGGATACGTGCTTCTTCATTAAACAAGCTGTAGCAAGCCCCACTCACTGTCTTCACTCTTGGCGGCTTCTATCTGGGCGATCTTCGGAAGAGCTAACTTGAAGGCGGAGAAATCCATTACCCTGGATGCGACTCTTTGGCCATTGTCGAGTTCCCTTTGAAGACATACTCGTTACGAACGGTAGTGGTAGCCCCGGGAATGTACGGCAAGTCAAGGAACATTCTTCGAACAGGATTGGCTGGCTTTCCTCTCATTTTCTCAAGATTTTCCGAAGGGTTTTACGCAAGGAGATGCGGTGATCACTTTTATCGTATTGTGTCCGGCCTTTTGTAAAGTAATGGAGTCGGGGATAAAGCGTAGGGATGGAGCTGGACCCCTTTAGCTTTTACGCCATTCAGAGAGTCGGTTTGTACCCCAAGCCGTATGCTGGTAGTCTGTTCCTTTACATCGATGATGGTATTGCTACCACTGAAGTCTTCTACCCAATCAAGTCCCGGAAGATAACCCATTTTCTCATCATTCTCATGGCGGGAGGGATTTTATCGGAAGTAGTGGTGAGGTCGGTGCAACACACTTGTGCTTTGGAAGGAGCTACATAGAATCCTGTCAATGCCAACCCTTCATCATCATGTTTGATTTCTAATATCGGGATATCTCCGGTCTTTGGTTCCTTCTACCGTGACCTTTGTCTCGGTAAATGGTGGTGATAGTACCATCATTCGGCGAAATTTGACGCACTAGTGCAAAGTAGAGGCTACCCCATTTATGCGGTGGATCCAAGGCCGTCCCAGCGAGAAAGCGGTAAATGAAATCGGAATATCAATCACTTGGAAATCAACGTCCATGACCTTTTTCTGAACCACGGCTTGAGAGTAGCAATTCCCAGGCGGCCAGGTGCGGTGGAGTCATAGGCCTTAATAGTCGACTAGAAGGCTTCAAATCTGTTGGCTTCAAGTCGATAAGTCCATCATCTTGGGCGGCAAGACATTCATTGCGAGACCCTCCATCGACTAATACCCGTGGCAATCGATGCTCCTCTAAGCTGGATTGTGATGTAAAGAGGTTCGTTATGACTAGCCCCATACTTTGGCGGGTCCAAGTCGGTGAAGGTAATGATGTTTACATAATGGATACTTCCAATCATTTGGACGACCTCATGCGGGGTGACATCTATGGGCACCGTGGTCTTGGCCAAACTTTCTTCTAGCTTCAACTTATGAGGGTATGAGGAGGTTAACGGGGACCACAAGGAGATATTGGCTTGGGTACACTTCAGCGAGTCAACACTTTGGATCCTCTTTGTCGAGTCTGGTTTTCTACTTCCGGCTTATAAGGCCTCTTATCTGTCTTTGGCTCAGAGACGGCATTCCTTTTGTCACCCTTAGAGCTGCTCAATACTCATCTGTCCGGGCCGAGTCATCACATAGACATCGAGATTTTTCGGGTCATCATTCCTCTTTTGGAGGATTACATTAGCTCTTTCAAAGTCGAGAGGTGGGCTCTTCTTTGGCGTATGGCCAAATCTGGCGATTAATCGATTAATAGCGCTCTTTTGGAGGCATAAGGCGCTTCTCGAACACGATCCCAAGTTAACGGCTTTACGAACTTCTCAAGGTTCGACTCTGCGATTGGCTTAGCAGTTGGCTGGTTTCGGCTTTACCTTCTCCGTTTAGAGCCTTCACAGTCTCATTCAAACTTTTCAAAGTCAACATGCAACAGGAGTTATCACTTTCAGGGTTTGGAACCTGGCGAATGGCTTTCTCATCCGGGCCCAACAATTTTTTCAACATAGTGGGATCACATTCCTCATCACTGTCAAGCATGTCCCTTCTTTCTCTAGGGGTCAGCCTTCTGACGGCATCTTTGACGTTGGCCAAACATTTTCTGAAGTGAGAAATTCCATCATCAATAAGGATTTCTACGGGGTCAAACCTCATGGCGGGTTTCTGTTCTTTACTGTCGGGAAGGTTTTCTGGGCTTTTTGTCTTCTGGGCTAACCACTCCTCTACTGTTCCTTCCGGCACTTCGACTGTGTCTTCATCAGTATCACTGAAGTAACTCTCGTGGGAACTTTCGTCTTGACCTTGATGACCAATGAGGGTAAAAGCAGGTCGGGATACTTGACGCCATATAAGAGGTATCTTGGACTCCTCCTCTGACTTGGGAATTACCAAGAAAACATCGTTGTCATCACAGGACATAAAGGGGACTGGGGTCGCCCCGAGACTTAAGACTCTTTCCAGGGCATCCATACACTCTTCTTCAGACAAGGTCTCAGGAGTGACTACTAAAACCGTAACAGAATCTACTCTTCCTAATGAGAGTTTGGCTTCAGCGACGCTTACGTTTTCCAGATCGGCGGGTGGAGCCCACTTTCCTCTTTCAGCTAGGGCTTCAATTAAGTCTCTCCATTCACCGACCAAGTTTTTGTAAGGAGTATTGAACTCTAGGATGTAGGACTCATATACTGCCTCATCTAAGCTAGCATCCTTTTCCTTTTCTGAGCCTTCACACAGGCTGCAAATACACTTTGAAGTGATTTCATCCCCTATTCCAGGTCTATGGTTTTCTACCTCATCTTGCCCTTTAGGTTTCACTTCCGCTGACTCTAAGTCCATTCCTTCTACTGAACTATCATCATCACTGTAAATCCATCCATTCCTATTCTCATTTCCGACCGATTCTTCACTACCACTGTCTGAGAGATAGGCAAATTCACAGGCGTTGACGAAATTAGAAAGGTCAGGGTGAGTGCGGGATTCCGGGGTAAGGAGATTTGGATTAGGGTGAGAGGAGGAAAAAGAGTCCCACGGGGAATGCAAAGGCTGCAAGGGTGTCGGGACCCTGACGGCTCGGGATGTTGGGGAAGACTGAAAAGGGACAGTCTTTAGCAATGGATCATATGTGGATGGAGGAGGGGATTGGCTATAGGCTAGCTCTTCTTCCCTAGTCATCTGGTTACCCAAACCAGTGCTGTTCTCTGTCGAATCGGACATTCTGACTCTCTGGGTGACCAAAGCGAGGATTCGCGAGCGTGCGAGAATTACTGCGCTAACAAGTCGGCGGACCCGGTGTTCTCACCCACTTCTTTCTCGGCTGCGGGAAAGGGATAGGAAAGGTTTAGACTCGGGGTAGGTGTTTAGGTGAAGGCTCGGGCAATATGCAAATTTAGAATCTTCCGAGTTTACTTAAAACGTGTCTTTTATTAATATCTATTTGGTTGGAAAAGGGGATTTGCCCTTCTTTTTCGCAACTACTCTAGATCTGGATCGGTGGGTTCCGTCACTACGTCTATAAGCCCCTCGTATTCCACGTATTTCGACCTTCCCGGGGTGGACGGCCCGGGCGAGGGTCCTATAGGACACGCGGATCCCACCGACCAGAGTAAAGAACGCTCCTAACGGGTCTAGCGGGTCATAGGAACTTTCAACGCACGAGCGATGCGGATTATAGTCAAGGCAATACCGGGAAAGTCTCGTCTTTCTGCCTTGATAGAATTTTGGCAGAATTTCACTTGAGCGAATGACGTTTTGACTTTCGGTAATGTCCGAGAAGATAATAGGCATGGGTCGGGCAGCAAAAGCCGGATGACACAGTGTCACATTGAACTTCGTTGTATACGCCGGGCGTGAGTCAGAATCGAAGTCAATGCCGGGTCAAGATCTTGCCAATTTTTCCTTGTCGGAGTTTTGGCAGAGCTTCGCTTGAGCGAAAGATCTTTTGATTTGTTGGCAAAGACTTGGTCTCGACTCTTACGCATTCCATGCGGGTCAAGGTCAAAGTCAATGTCGGAGTCAAGATCTCGCCAATTTCTCCTTGTCGAAATTTTGGCAGAGTTCCTCTTCCGTTATGAACTAAGGCTTGACCTTTACGAGGGTATGCAACTGGGCTATATGACACGGACTAGATCAAAAACCAACCAAAAAAGTCACGGTTTTTTGAAACGTGTGACACGGACTGTGCATTGGTCGACACTGGCTGCCATGGGGAGGTTGGGATGATTCCGTGCGCGCCGGGAGCATCGTAAGGCTGTCCGTGACTGCAGCTGGAACCACCCTCGGGTTTGAAGGACGTGCGTGCAAAGTGTACAGGATATATCAGGTGCGCGTAGTGTGCGGTCTCCTAAAAATGTTCCTTTTTGAGTTAAAACAGAGATTTTCAGAAATGTGTTTTAAAGGAATGATTTTCGGGACGGGGAAAATGCAACACGTAAGCACGTAAATTTTCTGGGAGCCCCAGTCAGTCATGGAGCTGAGTAGCCCCAAGCTGCTAGGGGCCCGGATTAACCATGATTTTCTGGTGGAATTGCCACGAGGTCGCCCGGTCAGAATCCAAGGAGGATTGAGCCGTACGACTGCATGGATCAATTTTCCAGGTTTCACTCCTTTTGCTATTTTTTGGGTTGTTTCCCGTTCAAAGTATGCACAGATTCCAAGATGCAAATGATGCAATGCAAGGTAAAGAAAGCAAACACGATTAATGAAATCAGCGACAGGAGTCTAACCCGCTCAAAGGGAAAGGCTTTCTTTTATTTTTTTTTCAAATTTTTTTTTCGAAAAGGGATACTGGTATGTGGGATTGTTAAACCACCGGTTATCCCAACTCCCACATCAGGGAGTGTACAGGAAGGGTAAGTGGTTTCCACCTATATACCGTGTATCGATTTTTTTTTGAAGATAAAGCTTTTCTCCTTTGGGATTTCCCCAGCGGAGTCGCCAAACTGTGAATGTGTGCCCCAAAATTTTTGTTTGTTTATTTTTGGAAATTCACGCGAGTTTGAAGACATCCGATTTAATTTGAAAAACGGAGTCGCCACGCCATTTTGATTACCTCAAAACTTTGAAAAAAAGGTTTTATGGGTTCGGAGGTTAAGTTACCCCTTGGGAAGAACGGATCGTCGTTCACCCAAGGTGCCTTGCCGGAGCAAGTCTCCCAAGATCCCATTAATCGTGCTTGCTTGCGTGCTTTTTTGTGTGCATGTGTTTGAAAATAAAGGAGGGAATGTCCCAAGTCGTCTTCCGGACGTACAAACCATTTGTTGATTATCGCTCGAGATTTCTTGGATTTTATGTATTCGGGATTATGATCCCGTCCTCATCTTGGACTTGTGATCATCGCATTTTTAGACCTCGGGACTTGCGTGATCGAGAGAATGACTCCCTTTATAGTCAAAGATGAGGTTCTTTAGAAAAGGAGGGTCCTTAGCCCATCAATCCTACACTTTAAGATGGTCGAGCTCGTATAGATGCTTCATACTCATCTTAAGTGATAATCGGAGATATAGGGTTCAAGGGTTGTCCCTTTCTAAAGAGATTATGAAACCTTTATGGAAGGAACGATGTAAAGATAGGATCTTTTACACCGGTCCGTTCCGAGGTTGCTAATGGGGACATGGGGGAATGCATGTAAAAAGGACATTTTTAATGAAAAGATGACATTTTTGGGTTGCAAAGGAAGCATTTGATTTAAAGAAATGATCTTTATTTGCAAATGATGCATAAAGACATGATTTTTATGCAAATGATGCATTTTTATGAAGAAATTGGGATTTAAATATGCAAAGGATGCATAAAGATTGTTTTTTGAAAAAGCATAGGATGCTAATTTAGGATAAATATATGATCTTTAATGCCTAGGATGCTTGAAAAAAGGATTTGAATGCAAAGGATGCATTTTTATTGTAAAGATTGGATTTTTACATGCAAAGGATGCATGAAGATGACATTTTTATTGAAAAATGGGTTTTTTAGGTGCAAAGGATGCACCTTTTATTCAAAGATTACATATTTAATGGAAAAGGATGCCTAATGCATGCAAAGGGGGAAAGGGGGATAAAGATATGATCTTTAACTATGAATGCCAAGTCCCAAGCAAGATAGAAGCAATATATGAATGCAATGAGCAAATATGATCACATATAGCAATTTAAGATGCAAGGTTAGGGCGTGCGAGGTTACCAATGGCTTCCTCTTCTTCTTTGGACGGAGCTAGGAGGAGGACTTGATCTTGGGATCTTCAAGGAGGAGGGAGGTGACTTCTTGGCCTTCTTCTTCACCTTCTTGGACTTCCAGCAGCTCTTTGGGGGGACTTCTTCGTATTATGAGTGAGTGATGCTTTTTGTTGATGATTAAAATGGGTAGAGGAGGGCTCTATTTATAGGCAGTCTGGAAATCGCCAATGAAGCCGTGCGGCTAGGGACCTTGAGCTAATGCAGCCGTGCGGCATTATCCCTTGTGACTCAGCATTTTTCTAGAACCATGCAAGGTGGCAATTTCTAGAAGTTTCCCAAATTAAGAAAAATGTGTTTCTTAATTGGGAAGCTTCCCTTTCAGCCTTTATTTGATTTAGAACAGTTCCAGAATATTTCCGGAACACTAGGAAGGTCCGGGGAATTACCGGGAAACTTACCGAAATTGCCGGGAAATTTAACCGGAAGGCATGAGCCAGATTTGGGTACTTACACTTCTCTGATGTCTCGGATCTTGACTTTCTTATCAAATGCTCGGGCCTTTCTGCTTTGGTAGGCACGAGTATGCTCCCTGGCTTTCAATCTGCGCTCGTCGAGTAGAGCTAGTTTGTCATGATGGCTCTGGAGCCATTCGACTTCATTGATTCCGTTTTCCAAGATTCTTTGTTCCACGAACGGGCCTATCCAGGTAGGCTCCCATTTTCCGAGGGGATTGGTCTGCGTAGGAGGATTTTCCTTGGGCACCAAGTCGCCTTCTCTGATGTCTCAGATATTGACTTTCTTATCAAATGCTCGGGCCATTCTGCTTTGGTAGGCACGAGTATGCTCCCTGGCTTTCAATCTGCGCTCGTCGAGTAGAGCTAGTTCGTCGTGACGGCTCTGGAGCCATTCAACTTCATTGATTCCGTTTTCCAAGAGGACTCGGAGGGATGGAATTTCCAATTCCACTGGTAATATTACTTCCATTCCGTACGTAAGTGCAAAAGGTGTCTCCCCTGTGGCGATTCTGACTGATGTTCTGTATACCCAGAGCGCTAGATGTAGCTTCTCGGGCCAATCCCAACCTCTGACGGCCATTTTTCTGATTATCATTGCGAGAGTCTTGTTTGCTACCTCTACTGCACCATTAGGCTGTGGTCTGTAGGGAGAAGACTTGTGGCATGTAACTCAGAACCCGGTTAACAGTTGGTCACAATCTCCTTCAAAGTGGGTCCCATTGTCGGATATGATCTCGTTGGGCACCCCGTATCTGCACATGATGTTCTCTTTGATGAACTAGGTCACCTTCTTAGAATTCAATACTTTGTATGATCTGGCTTCTACCCATTTGGTGAAGTAGTCGACTGCGACTAGTATGAACTCGTGACCATTGCTCCCTGCGCGGAGTGATTTTGCCGATGACGTCGATTCCCCATGTGGCGAAAGGCCATGGCGTAGGCATGCAATAGAGCTCGTGAGGAGGAATGTGATTGAGGTTGGAGAACCGTTGACATTTGTCGCAGCTTCTGACGAACTGGATGCAATCTGTTTCCATTGATACCCAATAGTAACCCATACAGAGGATGATCTGTGTCAATGCTCTGGCGTTCATGTGCGGACCGAAGGTTCCGTTGTGAACTTCGTTCATTAGCTCGTTGGCTTTTTCTTTATTTACACACCAGAGGAGTGGTCCTTGGTGGCGCTTCTTGTACAACATACCCCCCAGAAGGATGAAATGGGATGCTAGACATTTTAGTGCCATCATGTTTTTGGCTTTGATCCCTTCTTTGTATTTTCCATCTTCATTTGTGAAGGAAGCTTCTCTATTTTGGAGGTACTGGTAGATTTGAGTGTACCAGGGTTCGTCGATCGGTTCATGTTCAACTTTGATCTTGCAGCAATAAGCGGGTGTTTCCTGTCTGCCTATTCTGAGGGGTTTTACTGATTTCCCTTCGGGAATTTCGACAAGAGATGCTAGGGTAGCCAGGGCATCTGCGAAGCGGATCCTGTCTCTTGGCAAGTAGTAGAAAGAGATGTCCTTGAACTGAGCAATGAGCTCCTCCATGTACGTGTGGTACTTCTGGAGGCCAGAATCTATTGTCTTCCATTTGTTAGACACTTGATTGATGATCAATGCTGAGTCTCCGTATACTTCCAGTTCTGAGATATTACGCTCAAGAGCGGCTTCTAGGTCGGCTGCACAAGCTTCATACTCTGCTGCATTGTTGGTTGCTTCAAAGTTCAGTTTGATGGCTATGGGAGTGTGCTCATCTTTAGGATCGACCAAAAGCATTCCAATACCATTTCCCTTCTTGTTGGCTGCTCCATCGAAGAAGAGTTGCCAGCGGTTTGCGCTTTCGAGTGAGAAAATCCCGTCATCCGAAAACTGCGGATCAGGACCCTTGAGTTCACTGCTTGGGAAGTCTGCCAGCTGATCTGCCATTACTCTGCCCTTTGTTGATTTTCTAACCATGTACTTGATGTCGAACTCAGCCAGGAAGAATGACCACTTGGCTAGTCTCATTGACAGTGACGGCTTGTCGAAGAGATATCTGACAGGGTCCTTCTTGGAGACTAGGAGCACTGAATGTGACTGCATGTAGTGTTTCAGTTTCCCGACTACCCATACCAAGGCGGTACAAGTTTTCTCTAATGTTGAGTAGCTGAGCTCGCTTCCCTGAAGCTTTTGGCTTACGAAGTAGATTGCATGCTCAATTCTGGAAACTTTCTGTTCTTGCACCAACATTGCTCCAATTGACGTGTCTGTCACTGTCAGGTATAGGAGGAGTGGCTTATCTTCATGTGGCGGGCACATGATTGGGGGATTCACCAAGTATGTCTTGATTTTCTCGAAAGCTGTCTGGCACTCGAAGTCCCATTTGATGTCAGCATTCTTCTTCATTAGTTTAAACATTGACTCGCAGAGAGATGTCAACTGGTTGATGAAGCGACTGATGTACTGAAGTCTTCCCATAAAACTTTTCACTCGTGTCAGTGTCTGCGGCGGCTTCATGTCGATGATGGCTTTGATTTTCTTAGGATCGGTTTCGATACCTCTTTTTGTAACCATGTACCCCAGTACTTTGCCTCGCTTGACGCCGAAGGAGCACTTTGCAGGGTTCAATATCATGGAGTGCTTTATGAGTCTGTTGAAGAACTTTCTCAAATCTATCATGTGCTGCATGTCTGATCCTCTGGAGTGGATGATCATGTCATCGACATATACTTCGATTTCCTTGTGAATCATGTAATGGAAGAGAGTTGTTGCAGCCCGCTGGTAAGTAGCCCCAGCGTTCTTTAAACCAAATGGCATGACCGTGTAACAGTATGTCCCCCACGGAGTGGTGAAAGCAGTCTTGGCTTGATATTCCTCTGACATCTTGATCTGATTGTATCTGGCAAACCCATCCACGAAGGATTTTACTTTGAAATTTGCCGTGGTGTCGACTAGCATGTCGATGTTGGGCAGTGGGAAATCATTTTTAGGGCTGGCCTTGTTGAGATCTCGAAAATCCACACAACATCTGACCTTTCCATTGGCCTTGGTGACCGTTACAATGTTGGAGAGCCAAGTCGGGTACTCAATTACTCTGATGAAGCCGACGCGGAGCATCTTTTCAATTTCTTCTTTCACTTGCAAGGACCACTCTGGCTAGATCTTGCACAATTTCTGTTTGATAGGCTTGGATTCAGGATCCAGGGGAATTCTGTGCTCCACGATTGAGAGATCGAGTTCTGGCATGTCCTGATATGACCAGGCGAACACGTCAACATATTCTTTGAGGAGATTTATCAGGGCTTCTTTTTCTACACCGGCGAAGAAACTGCCCACTTGTGTCTGTTTAGGATCTTGCACTGACCCCAGATTCACTTTAGTCATAACCTCTTCGGCAGCTTGGGCCCGATTGTCCTCTTGGTCTACTACACACTTGAGAACTTCTTTAATGTATTGTTCATTTAGTGTGTCTTCTTCTTTATCAAGTGAGTCGTTATTAACGTCTTTTAAGTTGTTTGTTAAATTATCAATTGTTAAAGTGGCATTGAGGGGATAATTCGAAAGGTCAGACTTTTCATTAAATGCGAACGGAAATACATTGGTGGCTAAATTATCATAGTCTTCCGGCGTGAGGCCGTTGGACGACTCAGAGGACTGGACTTTGACAGGGACTGACTCAGAGGGTTTGAGACCGGGTTTATGGAGATGTGGGTGCAGGCCCAGCTTGTCTTCCATTTCTGTCTGGCTTGCCCTTGGTCCGGTGAAAGTTACCCAGTTTTTCAGTGGCATTGCTGGATGCTTGGTGAGGGTTCGGGGGTCGAGAGTGTAACGAATGTTGGTGTTTGCCATTTTTCGAAAGATTGGGTATTTTTCTCTCTTCTTTGAAAATCAATCGAAAAACATGGAGTCGCCACGCCATTTTTATTTTAAGGGCTAAAACTTTGAAAAATGCCCGAGATTAGAGATTTGGGTTCGGAGGTCACGTTACACGCCGGGAAGAACGTTAGTGTTCACCCGGAATGCCTCGTAAAACGAGTCTTCCAAGCTTAAAAACCATTTGTGTGTGTGTGTGTATGTGTGTTCCTTTGGCCAAAATAAGTTTAAACTGAGAAAACTAAAAATTGAGAATTCTTTATAAGACCTTAAACAAGTCCCATGATTTTTGGTATGATTTTTGGGTTGAGTTTTGGTACTCAAAAGATTTTTTGAAGTTGAAAACCAATTCTGCCAGAATGAAAAAGGCAGTGGACACTTGATTTTAAAACGGATTTAAGAGCTTTAAAACTTCAAAATCTGGGGAAAGTCCGAGAATGAAAGTTGTTCAAAACACCTTAAATAAGGTTTCGGTAAAGGATTTTTTCCATTTGGAGATGATTTGGTGGACCAAAACCTTCTGGAAATCTCAGATATGAAATCTGGATTTCCAGAGACTGATGAACTGACCTTTAAAAGACAATTTGAAAAAGGGAGTTATACTCACGCAAAAAATAAAGTAAAAATATATCTGGAAAGCTCTGGATGTTGGATACAAAAAGTGTTTTGTAGTCAACACCAAATTCCAATTTCTTCTGTGTCCAAAAAATTAGACCATGGACAGAGGTCTTAGAGAAAGGCTACTGGACATCAACTTTCTCTTGAAGAAAAATATGATTTTAAAGGGGGCTTGGCATCCATGCTTGTCCCCATCTCCTTAGGCTTTGATTAGTAGTCACTAGACATTTTAGTGGTGATCTACTATATCAAGCCATCCTTAGGGTACATTAGGGCTTAAGCATTTCATTTGCTTGGGAAGGGGAGATTTAGCTTTGAAATCAAGATTTTATGTATGAAAATGTTTTTTTAGGGTTTTGAAAGTATGTTTGTAAGAAGAGAAAACAATTTTGAAAGAAATGTTGATCCTTGTAGAGGATCATCCATGGAGATGAACTTCCATGGTGATCCTCTTGGATCTAGGGCAAGAAATGAGCAAGTTACATCTTCAAAGTATGAGATGCATGCATGGATGAGAGATTTAGGGTAGGGAGAAGGAGGTTATACCTATCTTCTTTTGTGTTTTGTGTTTGAAGCTTTGAGTTTTGAGAGTGATTTAGTGTGGTTTGATTTGGGAAAATTGAGAAAAAGGTGGCAATTCAAGGGAATTCCCACTCTTTTCTACAAGATTTTTGCCAAGGTGCTTGCTGTAAGTTGTTGTTCCTCTTTTTTTTTCTGAGACTGAAGGGCTTAATTTATAGGCCTCTGAAAATGGCAGAGTCATCCGCGCGGATCATTGTGGTAGCGTGCACTGTTCATTAATTGCAGCTGCAGGCTTTGGACACAAGGAATATTATTCAAAAATTTCAGCAGTTTGTGTTTTTCAGCTTGCCTAATTCGGATTTTTCCAATTTCTTTTCTTTTTTAAGATTCTTTTCTTGGTTTAACCTTAAATGGCAATCCCTAATCTACCCTTACTTTGTTAGAAAGGTTAGGAATTGTTAGAAATGTTAGGAATGTTAGCGCTTTCGTTAATTTTCTAACGAAAATACTAACGACTCAAATTGGAGCACTTACAGTAGCCCCTTGGCGACGGCGCTTTCGAAGGAAGCGGGGTCGTCGATAAGAGTAAGGCTCCATATTTGACAGGATGATCAAGTGATCGAGTTGGCTGAACCTAGCGATAGGCTACCTACGTATCCCGAATGGGAATCAAGCCGGTCGTAGTTCGGGTCTTTGACCCTGGAGTGACTGTTTTAGGATGTCAACCTGGTGAGCGAGTTCTGCAGTCGGTTGCCGAAAGAAACTTTGCTGGGGATGACCATTTTAGTCTGATGCCTGAAGTTGTATATCCGCTCTGCTAGGGATAGGAATGACCGTTTCGGTCTGATGGCTGAAGCTGTATATCCGCTCTGCTGGGGATAGGAATGACCGTTTCGGTCTGATGGCTGAACCTAATGATAGGCTACCTACGTATCCTTAAGAGGAATCAAGCCAGTCGTAGTTCGGGTCTTTGACCCTGGAATGACTATTTTGAGGCGTCATCCTGGTAATGATGGCATTTTAGGTGCCTTAGACCTTAATGATGGCGTTTTAGGTGTCTCGGACCTTGATGATGGCATTTTAGGTACCTCAAACCTTGATAATGATGGCGTTTTAGGTGCCTCAAACCTTGATGATGATGGCATTTTAGGTGCCTCAAACCTTGATGATGATGGCTTTTTAGGTGCCTCGGACCTTGATGATGATGGCTTTTTAGGTGCCTCGGACCTTGATGATAATGGCTTTTTAGGTGCCTCGGACCTTGATAATGATGGCTTTTTAGGTGCCACGGACCTTGATGATGATGGCTTTTTAGGTGCCTCGGACCTTGGTTTGAAATGTTTTCCCTTAATGGTTCGGGATGGATGGTCCTTCGGTGGACGTCGTCTGCTTCCGAAGGAGAGGGTGACCATTTTGGTCGGGTGGCTGGACCTATGGTAGGCTACCTACGTATCCTTAAGAGGAATCAAGCCCTTACGTAGTTCAGAAAGCTGCTGGGGTGGAATTGAGGGATTCCTTAACTTTCACTGGGAAAAAGGGCTTACGTTTTACAGCCGTTGATGAAATTGATGAAAGAAACGGGATTCCGTTATCTTTCTCGAAGAAATCGGACTTACGTTTGACTGCCGTTGATGATAATGAGGAAAAAAACGGGATTCCGTTGACTTCGCTGGGGATTTTGTTAGCTTTTGCTGGGGAAATCGGACTTACGTTTTACTGCCGTTGATGATTTTGATGAAAGAGACGGGATTCCGTTATCTTTCTCGGAGAAATCGGACTTACGTTTTACTGCCGGTTGATGATTTTGATGAAAGAAATGGGATTCCGTTATCTTTCTCGGAGAAATCGGATTTACATTTGACTGTCGTTGATGAAATTGATGAAAGAAACGGGATTCCGTTATCTTTCTCGGAGAAATCGGACTTACGTTTGACTGCCTTTGATGATTTTGATGAAAGAAACGGGATTCCGTTATCTTTCTCGGAGAAATCGGACTTACGTTTGACTTCCGTTGATGATTTTGATGAAAGAGACGGGATTCCGTTATCTTTCTCGGAGAAATCGGACTTACGTTTTACTGCCGTTGATGATTTTGATGAAAGAAACGTGATTCCGTTATCTTTCTCGGAGAAATCGGACTTACGTTTGACTGCCGTTGATGATTTTGATGAAAGAAACGGGATTCCGTTATCTTTCTCGGAGAAATCGGACTTACGTTTGACTGCCGTTGATGATTTTGATGAAAGAAACGGGATTCCGTTATCTTTCTCGGAGAAATCGGACTTACGTTTGACTGCCGTTGATGATTTTGATGAAAGAAATGGGATTTCGTTATCTTTCTCGGAGAAATCGGACTTACGTTTGACTGCCGTTGATGATTTTGATGAAAGAAACGGGATTCCGTTATCTTTCTCGGAGAAATCGGACTTACGTTTGACTGCCATTGATGATTTTGATGAAAGAAACGGGATTCCGTTATCTTTCTCGGAGAAATCGGACTTACGTTTGACTGTCGTTGATGATTTTGATGAAAGAAACGAGATTCCGTTATCTTTCTCGGAGAAATCGGACTTACGTTTTAAGGCCGTTGATGATTTTGATGAAAGAAACGAGATTCCGTTATCTTTCTCGGAGAAATCGGACTTAAGTTTTGCCGTTTGATGATTTTGATGAAAGAAACGGGATTCCGTTATCTTTCTCGGAGAAATCGGACTTACGTTTGGCTATGCCGTTGATGATTTTGATGAAAGAAACGGGATTCCGTTATCTTTCTCGGAGAAATCGGACTTACGTTTGACTGCCGTTGATGATTTTGATGAAAGAAACGGGATTCCGTTTTCTTTCTCGGAGAAATCGGACTTATGTTTGACTGCCGGTGAAGGTTCCTTTGAGAGGGGTTTAACTTAGGTTAACTTTGGTTGACCTTGTTAAGTTGAGGACTAAACTGCAGGGTCCTGAAATTTTAAAGGGCAAAATGGTCTTTTTGACCCTTCCATCTCATCCGCGCGGGCCAGAATGAAGCCCAGATTGAATTTTAAAAGGCACCGCCGCCCTTCTCCTTCTTCCTCACTATTTTGCAGTTTTTTGAGAGAGAGACGAGAGAGAAAAGGCAAAACCGCCATTGTTGGCCAAAAAACCTCAAAATCCTTTCGATTTTCTTCGATTTTTAAGCAATGGAACACGTGGGAGTTGCCATTCAAGGCCAAGGACGTGGCCCGGTAGCGGAGAAGCGATTGGAGCTTGTTCGGATGAGAAGGCATTACACACTTTCGCAATCGATTGCGGAGGAGCCGTACCTCGATGCGTGGCAACATTGGGCCTCTGATCCGAGTCTTCGTACGGTATACTTCGAATCTCTCCAATTTCTTTGTTGATTTTTGCTTGAAATTGATTTTTGTGATGATTTTTTTTTTTTAATATCCGAAAATTGGATGTTCTTGGCTTTGGATTTTGTCCTTGATGATTTGCATGTTGTAATGAGTATATGGGTAACTCAAATGTGCACTTTGTTTGAAAAAAGAATGGGCATTTTGCCAATTTTTTTTTTTTTAATGTCCGAAAATTGCAATGAAAATTATGTTCTTGGCTTTGAATCTTGATTTGCATGTTGTAATGAGTATATGGGTAACTCAAATGTGCATTTTGTTTGAAAAAAAGAATGGGCATTTTTGCCATTTTTTTTTTGAAATATGAGATGATGAAAATTTGCCCGAATCCGGGACGGACTTTTTGTCGCATGTAGGATTCTTGCAATGCTTCCATGAGTGATATGAATGTATGCATGTGTGCTTTTTGTAGAAAATATGTTTTTTTGTGAAAATGGGACGGATTTTTCGTTCCCTTGATTGGGTGAATGAATTGTAGAAAATTGCTTATGCATGCTATTTCATGAAAAATGGGACGGAGTTTTTACTTCCGTTGACTCAATGTTATTGACATGTTTTTTTTATATGCATGATGAATGATGGTTGTTGAAAATCTTTTCTTTTGTGCAAGAAAAATGGGGCTGAGTCCATTGTATGCCGTTATGCTGACCGATTTTTCTTCAAAATTTTATGATGCATGTGTATGCTTATGCAATTTTTTTTGACACATTTTTTTTTTAAAATGCAAATGCAAATTTTTTGACATTTTTTTTATTGCAGGGTGGAGATCGTTTTGTGACGGAGCAACTGAATATGCTGAAGACTCGAGGATCAGAGGAGTCTGTGGTCAGCCTGTGGGACCGGCTTCCAGTCTTGGGCTGAGGAGCTTTGATGAGTCCGAGACAGATCGTCATTGGGACTGGATTGTACGAGTTTATCGAGTGCCTGAGGGGATTGGTTAAGTTCTCCAAGAGCAAGGGCCTGATCTTTGCTTTGGCACAAAGATCGGTGGGATGCGACCCACACATTTCATTTCTTCTGGGGCGAGGCTACGGTCACACCCTCCGATTATGCCGCGATCACGGGCCTGTCCTTTAAAGGACGGAGCATTGAGTGGAGGGATGGCTACAGCGACCGGGAGCTGCAGGATCTTCTGGGCTTTACCCCCATTCCCAAAAAGGGGATGGGTATGGAGTATGATGTGGTCCACGGGAAGATCGTGGAGAGCATTGAGAGTTACGAGGCTGGTGATGAGAGGGTGGCTGCGGTGCAGATTGCTAGGGCTTTCTTGTGGTTTGCTTTTTCGAGCACACTTTTTGGACATGCCGAGGGGACGGCGATGTTTGCTTTGCTGAGGACGTTGGAGGATGTGGAGATGGCTGGGGAGGTGTCTTGGGGAGAGGCAGGGCTGGCAGAGCTATATTTTGCTCTGGATCGATATAGCCGGAAGGCTGTCAGCTCTTTGACGTGCTTCGAGTTCCCTCTGGAGGTATAAGCTTTTGCTTTTCTTGTCCTTAAGCACTCACTTTTCTTATCTTTTTTTTTGCGCTTGATTGATGAGATCTTTCTCTTTCGCAGGTATGGGCTCTGGAGTTTTTTCATGTCACGATGTGGCGGCAGCCGGCGGAGCACATCGGGGCATATCCGGCCATGCTCTCCTGGAGCAAGCATGCTCGGGAGAAGATAGGTTCTAAGGGGCGCACGACCCTCAAGTACAGGGATTGCAAGCCTTTGACGAGGGCTGAGACGGATGAGGGGATGGTTTTCTACCCCTGGGGCCGCTTCGAGGTGGAGCAGCTGAAGGGTACCGAGAGATGGACCGTGCAGCGGAGGATTTTGAGAGGTTTGACCTGCGACGTGTATTATCTGGGGGAGAGAGTGACGCGCCAGCATGGCGAGGGTGCGCCTCTGATGACACCGGTGGAGCCTCCCGCCGACATGATGCATCCGAGTGAGAGATCGGAGACCTGGGGCGACTATCGAGGTGGCCAGCACTTCTCGATGTTTGTGGCGATTGAGGAGTATTCGCGATTTATCTTGAGGAGGCTGAGGATGCCCCAGGTTCTCGAGAGAGAGGGGTTAGGGATTGTGCGATACCCTCGGACGGACTTTTCATATGTCCAGGATGGGGTCAGATTGAGGGTGCAGATCCCTCAACCTGAGCGGCTTCCACGAGCTTTCCGGCCTCGTCCGGGTATGAAGGTATGATTTTTTTTTACTGCTTCTGTCTCTTCTTCTTTTCTTTCATCATCTTTTTTCGCATCAATTTTTTTGACACTTTTGCTTCCATGCAGTTTCCGGAGGTGGTCGTGGAGAAGCTGATGAAGCAGGTGATCGGGGCCAAGAGGTTCATTAGGAGGATGGTTGCTTGTGGGGCTCCTCAGGCCAGAGCGAGGCGGGCACAGCCGGCGCCTGTCAAGCGGGAGGCTTCCCCTATTCCTTCGGAGCATTCTATTGAGACTCCTCTCTCTCCTCTCATAGATCCCGGCATGGAGCTGCCTCCGGACCACGTCATTCTCGGAAATTAGCACGGGCAGGGGCACGTTTGGCATCATGGTGGCTCTTCTTCGCATGTCCAGGAATCCGACGCGTTCACGTTCGGATACGACTTCTTCGCGGATCTTGGCTTGCCTTATCGCGGCGTTCCGGTTGATCCAGGCGAGCCTCTCTCTGGAGACGAGGACGATGATTCCGAGCCCGAGACATTCATGGCTACTGAGGAGGCAGGCCCGAGCCGCAAGAGGGATCGGGGGAAAGGGCCAGCCACTCAGGATTCTGATTGATTATCTTTGATTGATTTCGGGATTGTACCTATTTAGACAGATACAGTTTATTTTTCATGCACACTCTTTTTTTTTGTTTATTATTATTATATTTTTTTTTGGGATGTAATAGTCTAGAATTTCTTTTTTTTTTCTATTATGAATGCAATGTTGCATGAGCCCAGGTTTCTTGGCTAGGGTGCGAATGTATGGTATGTGAACTGTTTGGGCAGGCTTTGCACAGGTTTTGAGCGGCCGGGATGAAATATTCCTCCGTGGTGCAGCGGTTTGAGCTATTTGCAGATTTTTTTGGTTGTGACACTTATGTCCGCGCGGATGAGACAGCCTTCTGACACTGTCCTTTAATTTTGCTTCAGATCTGGTTTTCCCTTATTTCAAATTCAAACACCTTCTTCAACCACCAGTTCAAACAGCCATTTTCGGGGAGAAGGAGAGAAAATCCATGGAGAGAATTGTGAGCATGCAAAATCCATCCAAATTATCCCAAGATTCTCAAATGTCATTCTTCACCAAGTTTAAGGAGTGGTGCCGGGAGATTATGCATGCGAGGAGGTCATTCTTTGAAGAAAGGTACAAGATACGATGCTTGTGGTCTCTTAAGGAATTGATTCCGGATTATGATCTTTTGAGAGCTTCTTCCTCATTTTGGGACACTAGAAGGCATGTTTTTTGCTTCTCTTACAATGAAATGGTCCCGACTGTTGAAGAATTTCGGGCTTTGCTTGGTGGTCCCGAGGTAGAGGAGATTGCGATTCCTTTGCTCGGAGGAGCCTCTTTCGTTGATAGGTTGTGCAACCTTCTTCATCTTTCCCCGGAGGAAGCACAAGGTATGATCCGTGGTCCCGATCACTTTGACATTTCTGGTCTTCCTGATAGATTTAGGGGCTTAGGCTTGATTGATGATGCCTATTGGGATGCTTTTGCACTCTGCATGTTTGGGACCTTGTTTATGGTCTACTCTTTTGGGATTTGTCATCGGGCTCTGCTGGATGTAGTGGTTCACTGTCGTTTGGGCAGAGATGTTGTACCTTTGATCCTGGGGGAGACTTTTCATGCTCTCGACAGGTTGGCTACAGGGAGGCGGTATATGCACGGGGGCAGCCCGTTTCTTTTGACCCTGTGGCTGATGGAGCGTCAGGGGGTTCTTCGCGAGACTTCGGATATGATCAAGCCTTGGACATTTGCCAGGAGAGGGGTTACTGTGGATTTTGATGATCAGGGCTCGTGGGAGCGTTGGATGGCTGGTCGCCAGACTGAAGATATCAGATGGTTGGTGCCTCATTGGCGGGTGGAGACTCGGAGAGTACTTCAGGATGGATTTCCCGTGGTTATGCTTCCGGGGCTTTCTCAGTCCAGCTTTTACATTCCGGCTCTGGTTCTGAGGCAGTTTGTCTTGGAGCAGGCTCCTTTGGAGGACTTCGATGATATAGCCACTAGGGTGGTGGCTCTTGCTTCTATGGATGATCCTTCGGTGTTCCCATTTCTTTCCCGAGTATGGAGGTATGACGTCTTTCCTCCTTGGGTTATCCTCAGGTGTCCGAGACCTGTGTTTCTGACCACTTGGTACTTGGATTGGTACGAGAGGCATTTGGGGGAGACTCAGATGGCTATTTTGAGACGGTGTGAGGCCATTGCTGGTGCGGAGGACCTGACAGTTTCGGAGAGGAGGAGGGTCGAGGCGAGGGCCACCCTCATGACAGGAGCGGAGATGTTGTGACCGACTATGAAGCTTATGTCAAGAGACAGGAGTGGAGGACTCCTATGTTACCAGTTCGGCTACAAGAGATGAGAGATGAGGCTAGGGCTACTAAGGCCCTGACAGATGCGGGTTTGATAGATCCTGTCCCTACACCAGAGCTTGGTAGGAGGAAGACCGACATTTTTTCTGTTCAGAGGAAGAAGACCCGAAGGGGGAAGAAGAAAGGTGATGCCAGTACGAGCGGCTTGGAGTGACCTTGAGGTTTCCGAGTATCCCTTTCTTGTTGTAGCAGACACATTAGTTTGATTATGCATCTTAGTTTCTTTTAGCAGGTTGCCAGTTGTAAGAATGAACCGAGCTTAGACTCATCAAAGAGGTTTTAACTGTAATGAATATGTGAATTGTTTTAGGGTTTTTCGAGACGCTTTCATGGTCTGACAAAGTATGTCTTTTATTTGTATTTTAGACCGAACCGTTTCCGGCTGCCTACGTTCCCTTTGGACAAAAGGGCTCAGGTCTCCGTAGTTCGACCCGGTTAATTATTTTTGTTTTTTTTTTTGGTGCAACCCTGTTTTTTACCTAGGCCGCCCTTTTCGGGTTTTCAACCTAGTTGGGTATTACTCTTTTAGCACTCCTTTTTTTTGATATTTATTTTTTTTGTTGTTTTTTTTTTGTTGTTTTTTTTTGTTTTTTTTTGTTTTTTTTTTTTTTGACTCGGTGTTTTACGCGTAGTATTTGCGCGGCTTGTCACCATTCACTGGGTGTACAAAAGGATTTCCGTCGAGGTCTGCGAGTTGCATGGCTCCTCCGGAGAAGATTTTCTGGACGACATATGGCCCGACCCAAACAGGCTCCCATTTGCCAAGTGGGTTGATGCGGACCGGGGGTTTCTCTTTTAGAACGAGATCACCTTCTCGGATTTCCCGATGTTTTACTTTCTTGTCGAAGGCTCTGGCCATTCTCCCTTGGTAGGATCGGATATGTTCCATGGCCTTCAATCGGCGTTCATCTAGCAGGGCCAATTCATCATGGCGACTCTGGAGCCATTCGACCTCGTTGATCTGACTTTCCAACAGTACCTGGAGTGAGGGGATTTCTAGCTCGATCGGGAGCACGGCTTCCATCTCGTAGGTAAGAGCAAACGGTGTTTCCGCGGTTGCCGTTCTGACGGATGTTCTGTAGCCCCAGAGTACCAGGTGTAGCTTCTCGGGCCAATCTCGACCTCGAACAACCATTTTCCGAATGATGTTTTCTAAGGTCTTGTTTGCTGCTTCCATGGCTCCGTTAGTTTGGGGCCTGTAGGGAGATGACTTGTGACGGGTTATTCTGAACCCTGCTAGCAGCCTGTCGCATTCCCCTTCAAAGTGGGACCCATTATCTGAGATGATTTTGGCCGGCAACCCGTATCTGCATATGATGTTTTCTTTGATGAAGAGGGCTACTTCCCTTGAGTTGAGGACCTTATAGGATTTTGTAGGGCATCCTTTTCAGTTCCTTCAAAGAAACTACCAATCTGCGTCTCTTTAGGCTCTTCCGCAGTTCCCAGATTCACACTTGTCAAAATCTCTTCGGCAGCTTGGGCTCGATTTTCCTCTTTCCGAACAACCTGCTTAAAGATTTTTGTTCTCTTCTTTTTTTTTTGTTTTTTTTAATGTGTCTGCTTCTTTATCTAATGAATCACTATTAAATGTTTTTTTTTTAAATTATTAGTTAATTTATCATTAGTTAAAGTGGCAATCAAGGGATACTCAGAAAGGTTCGTCATTTCATTAAGAACGAAAGGAAATACAGTCTTGGCTACAATTTCGTAGTCTTCAGGCGTAAGGCCGTCGGACGACTCTAGAGACTCGATCTTGACAATGAGGGACTCGGAGGACTCTACCTAGATTGACACAAAGGGACGGGGGACCAATCCAAGCTTGGTGATCATTTCTTCTTTGGTCGCGGACGGGCCTGAGAGAGTTTCCCAATTCTTTAATGGCATTGCTGTCAGGGACGTCATGACTCGGGAATTGTACTGTTTTTGTCCTCCTTCCTCGATCATCGCTACCATCTCTTTGACTAAGCTGAAATCAATCAGGTCCGGCACCTGGACCTCTTCCCCGAATAACTGCTGCATAATCGGACCATCCCAATCATCTGAAAAGACTTCTGTGGCTTTGGCTTTCGACATTGTCAGCTCGAACTCAGGCTTTGGGCCTTTCTGGGCAGTAGGAATTGTGGTAGTAAGCTTCTCGAACTGCTCTACCAGGTTGGGCACGCCTCTGAAAGTATACCCACTCTTCATGGTAGTTGTAGCCCCGGGTATCTTAGGTAGGTCCAGAAACACTCTACGGACCGGGTTAGCTTTGGCTCCCTTGAACTTGTTGAGGCTATCGTGTATCTTCAGCCATCCTTCTGTAGGAGTGGGCTCTTTGACTGTGACATTACCCGGTTGTGTGGGACCCTTTACAAAGTAGTCAGCCAAATTAGGACTGAAAGGGAGAGATTTAGGGTTGTTGACCGGGACCCTTTCTGTGATAGCTTCTTTCCTTTGTAGAGCAAATTCTTTTTCTTTCGCGGTGTCCACTGAGGTGGCCTCATATCCCAGGCCGTGGCGAGTTTTCTGTCCTTTCACCTCGATGAGTTTGTGAGTTCCTTGTTGGTTCTTTCCTAGACCGAGGCCAGGTAGATAGCTCATCTTCCTCATCATTTTCAAGACCCGAGGGATTTTATCCCGAGTGATTGTCAGATCTATGTTGCAAACTTGGGCCTTAGGAGGCTCGACCGTGAAGCCTGTTAGCATGAGACCTTCCTCATCATGTTTGATTTCCAGAATAGGTATTCCACCTGTATCCGTGCCCTCCAAGGTGACTAGATCCACTGTAAATGGTTGTTAGATCTCCATCTCGAGACAAACTTGACACATTGATGGAGGCTCAAGCGACCCTTGACCCGATGCGGCCAAGGTCTTCCCGATAAGGCATTAAAAGTGATCGGAATATCGATAACACCGGAATTCCACAGGTATCAATTTCTTGCCAAACCAGAGGTCCAAAGTAGCAACTCCAAGGACTGCTCGAGATGTCGAGTCGTAAGCTTTGACTGTGAGGGAGGAAGGCTTCAAGTCTGTGGACTTGATGTTGAGCAGACTCATGATCTTTGCCGGAAGAATATTCATTCCGGACCCATTGTCGACCAGGACCCAAGGGAGGCGTCGTTCATCCAATTGGACTGTGATGAAGAGAGGCTCTTTATGATCGGCCCCGAATTGAGGGAGATCAAGGTCCGTGAAAGTGATTATGTTCTCGTAGTGGATGTTTCCAATCAGCTGTACTACGTCATCAGGAGAAGCGTCAATAGGGACCAACGTGCGGGCCAGGCTTTCTTCCAATTTTAGCTTATAGGGATAAGACGAGGTGAGTAGAGACCATAGAGAGATGTTGGCACTGTAATGTCTACTTCAAGCCCAGGTGAGCACGGGTCCTCTTTCTCACGGTTAGGAGCTTCGGGTGTCTTGATCTTGGGGTTACGGTTTTCTCACGGATGCTTGATCTGCTGCTACCCTTTTATCGCCTTGGGATTCCCTTGGAAGATTTGCCGGATCGGGTCAACGAGGTTAACTTCCTCATCAATTGCTTCTTGACTAGATTTCTTCAACGCCGCTAAGGTTAACGGGGAGCCTTTTGGCTATCGGCAGGGTTCGACGGAGTTTAGCAACGGTGAGGCCGAGCAGAGCATGCGCTCCTTCTGGGCGGCCCTTATAAGCTGCTTTCCAAGTTACGGGCTTTTGAGTGCGGGGTTGTGTTGTTGCCCCTGGATGGCCAGAACTAGGCGTCCTCCGATTCGCTCCCATAGCTTTGCCTTGCTCATAGTTATCATACAACAGAGTTGCTATTGTCGGGAGCTCGGCGGCTTTTTCGATTTCATCCCCAGATATAGTGCACCCATTACGGTTCCTTTCGTAATACTCGGAGCTGGAGATGATTATAGCACTACGTGTGGGAGCGCATCGGTATCATGCCGATTTCTAGGACTTCTCACGAGAGGCAAATACATTCGGGGAAGGTGACCTCTTCTTGGGTAACCACGGCTGACGAGGAGTGTTACTTTGTTTTGGGGCGGATTTGATCGACCATGGTTATCTTCTCGTTGGGGAGGATGGGAGTGAGTCTCCCTCTCTCTAGCAGATCTTCAACTATCGGCTGGATCGAGTGCTGAAAACCCTTTCCCAAGCATGGTAGGCGGTGTTGAACTCTACAAGACGTCCACGTGCTTTCGGCCCGGGGAAATTTCATTGGCCTTGCATATCCTCGGTTTCACTGTTGTCTTCAAGAGTTTCTTCGATCTTATGGCTATCGGCCTCCACGCGTCTCATCATACCATGTTCTTTCTTTCCACTTAGTAGGCGTAACCACAGTAATAGAAGGATAGGCCCAACGTTCCCCCTCGTAGTTCGATGTAGCGGCTCGATAGATGCGGGTCCCCGAAATGAGGAGCACACGGGGTCAGCTGGCAGGCAGCAGTGCAATTAGGAAAGCGTCGTGTGGATCCGCTGGAGTATGAAGCGTGGGGAGACATTTAGATCGATAACCCTTTTGAGTGATTGCCGAGGCACTCGCATTTGTGCTCAGCGGCTCGGTTGGTGACCCTTACCGGTTGTTATGCCGTCCAGTTTCTCTCGGGGAAAAGAAAGAAAAAGATCAGATGACGTTCACGAATTCGTCATCTTACAGTCGATTGAAACCTCCAGATTCTCGACCGGTGCTTCGATTCAGAACCTTCTCCGTTCGCGGCTAGGTTCTTATAAGGAACATGGTGTGCTACAAGATTTCGGATATGTACGGATGCAGGCGAGGGCAGTTGTCCACTCATCCTCACGGAGTATCCGGAGCCCAACGACCGCGAGGTGCATCTTACGAGGTGACAACGGGTTCTTGGAGGCCACATCCCGTATTGGCATTTGACTTTGCATTTTACGGTGGTTCTTAAATACCTTCATTAAACTGCGACAACCAACCATTGTGTCGGCTCCCATGGCATCATTTACGGCTCAGGTGTTCAGTTGATTCCGGATCTGGGGCCTCAGTTGACTCTTCGCTCTCGTCATCATCATCGCCATCGCTGTCATCAGAATCATCTTCCCATACTATTGGGATTTTGGCTGAGAGGGAACGCCGATCAAACCCGTTAGGGGAATATGGGTGCGTGCAACCGCAGAAATTGTCATATGCCCCCATTCCTGGAGGTGGTAATTGCGACTCAGCTTCTCCTCCCAGAAACTGCGGGGGAAGAGTGAGAGGGGGTGGCACGTATTTGACTCCAGGCATGATATAGAAGGAATCCTCCTCCTCTGATTCTTCGCTGTTCTCGGGATCATATTCAGCCTCTCCCAAAACCAACTTGCAGAAGTGTACTAGCTCCAGATGCTCTTCGGCCTCTTTCTTTGATAAGCCCGGTCCCGATGGCGTTAGCACGAAGCTTTCTTGCTTGATCCTTCTCGATTGTTCTAACCATCTTGTGTAAATGGTTTTCTCATGTTTTGACCGGAACATCCCCAATTCTTTAGTATCAGCTTTCCCTTCATCCGAGAAATAGCGGGCCTCGTATTCTTGCAAGAAATCTCTGACATGAGACCAAGGTGGGCTGACTTGTTCATCATCCTCAAGGTTGAGGGGAAATCCGAATTCAGGATCCTCGACAAGGTTGGCCCATGGGTATTTGGGGACCTTCATCGACATCTTCACGGGCATGCGAAGGTTCTCCGCATTCAATCATATTCACACGATTATGGTTCCTTGAGAGGATTTTTGGCCTTGTATTACGCCCTCGGGGCCTTCCAACTTTCCTTGCTCTATCAAGCCTTGGATCGCCTTTTTCGAGTGAAGCGGTTGTCAATCGGATGTCCGTGGGCTTGATGAAAAGCGCAATACTTTGAGGTATCCACGGGAGAGCATTCGGATTCTTGGGTTGGAAATTCTCCAAAGGCAGCAAGCCTTCTTTCACCGAGTCCCTAAAGATGTCATTCGGAGGCATTCCAAAGTTTTCGAGGTTCGCTGACCGTTGGCCGCTCAGATTTGGTTTTACGGGAGCAAAAGGAGTTGTGTTATTACATTCCTGTCCACGTAATTAATCGCCTCTTTGCCTTTAGCGGGAGCGGGAGCGGTGTTGGAAGGAGGAGCCCGATATTAGCGGAGTGCGGCGTAGGTTGTTGATTGTAAGCCTTTTCAAACTTAGCTGCGGAGTTAACCATGGCCCGTAAGTCTGAGTACGGGAAGTGACTGAGGGAGGCTCTCAGATGTGGTTTCAGGCATGACTGAAAGATGTCCAATTGTTCCTCTTCAGAAGGAGGGATGGCCATCTCATTTGAGTTTCGTATTCCACCGCTTGTAGAAATCCCCAACATTCTCGTCGGGACCATTTACTGCTTGTTGTCTGCGAGATCAACTCTATTTGTTTCCCATTCCAAGTTAGCTTTGTACTTTTACGTGAAGGCATTAGTAATCTGGTCCCATGTAGCCACGGCCTCGGGTTTTAGGCGGAAGAACCATTTTAGAGCACTTTGGATTTCAAGGAGAGATCAAATAGTCGACCAACTGCTGATTGGTGCATCCTTTGGCCTTCATTGCCAAGGTATACGTGTCCAGATGGGTTTTCGGGCATGCAGTACCATCAAAGAGGTCCAGATTCGGCATAACAAATTTGTGAGGCAGGGGAACGATGGAGTCCGGGTCCGTAGGCCGGAAGGCAGACTTCTTAGCGGTCAATTCGGCAATCTGCGCTTTCATTTCCTTATGTTGTTCCATGAACCAGGCCAGATGGGGATCTTGTGGTGGAACCATGGCGTTCAAACCGGTGACTGAGCTAGAGAGAGAGCTACCACCGGCGCGGACTGGGTGGAGGGAACGACCGATCCGGGACGTAGGTGAAAACCTCGTCCTTGGCCCAAATTGCCGGGGGAGCATGAGTAGGAGCACAGGCGAAGGGATAGAACCTTGCGGCTGCCGTTGATTTTCAAGCGGCAAAGTGGGTGGAGGCGATCTGATGTAGTACCGGGTAGCTTGGATTTCCGGAGTGAGACCCATAAGTAGGCTTAGGTGCGAGCTGCTTGTCCACGATTGTTGAATTGCATGGCATGCAGGGCGATGGTGTATAACCGGGGGAATGCTGCGGTCTGGTGATTCGATGAAACCGGGATGGAGGTTTGGTAACCCATCGAACCCCGAGTGAGAAAGGGATTTGTGAAAGCTGTGTGAGGAGCAAACGAGCTAGCATCATTACGAGGAGGGCTCCTGATTGCGGCCCCGAACCGGTATGGCGGCATTCCAAACTATTCTTGTGAAGGTCGCACCTATCGATTGGTTCCAAACTCGAGGCGGGATCCCAATTTCTTTGTGGCATTCCGAGGTATCCCCAACCATGAGAAGACATTTCGTGCGGCTTTGTCCCCACCGAGGCTATGGCCCGGCTCATCCCCCGTCAGTTGCATGGATCCAGTGGTCGGTAGTTGGGGTGGCCGACCCGCTAGGATCGAGAAGCATGGGCTCTGGCGGTGGTACCGTAGGAGGTTGGTGGTGGCATCCGAGAGTAGTCAGGGCGACCAAGATTAGGATTGGGGTCTTCCTCTTCTTCCACGGTGAAGGTGCCATCAGGATTGAGGGGCGACGCCAAACCGTACGGCTCTTAATAGCCTCCATAAGGCTATTCAATTTGTGCTTCTGTCGCAATCTCATACGTTCGCTAACCGATTCCACGTCGTTTCTGGGGAGTCCCAGGCGCGGAGTGATGTTGTCCCCATCGTTACCAGCTGATGCAGACATTCTGAAACCCGGAGTCGGAACAAACGGTGAAGCTGACGATGCGCTTGAATCTTCCCAACTGATCAAACGGTGACCCGGTGCCCGAAACCAAGCTTTGTGAGGAGCTGCGGGGGGAAAGATACGAGGGTTCAGATGTCTGGGAAGGAAGGAGGGTAGGTGTTTGGGCCTTGGGCTCATGCAACATGCAATTATTTGTTCTAGTTTACTTAAAACATGTTTTATTAACCTAATCGGTTGGAAAAGATTGCTCTTCTTTTTCGCAAACTACTCTGGATCCTGGATCAGTGGGCCCCGTCACTACGTCTATAAGCCCCTCGTATTTCACCTGTATTTCGACTTTCCAGGGTGGACAGCCCCGGGCGAGGGTCCTATAGGGCAAGCGGGTCCCACCGACCGAAAATGAAAATGATCCTAAAAGTCTGGCGGGTAATCGAGTTTTAACGAGCATTCGATGTAAATTACAGACAAAGCTGACGTCAAAAGTCGAGATCATGTCCGAGGGGTCGACAAAAAGTCGGCATGGTTTGGACTGATAAGCGTCCACAATTGATCTTGACTTGTCGTCAATTAGGCCGTAATTAGGCATGAAATAATCGTTAATTCTTGATGACTCAGTGTCATGCTGGGAGTCAGTGTATAATTTGTGCCAGTCAGAGTCAAAGTCAAGGCGCCAGTCAATATCTGGTCAAAGCCCGTGACGGAAAACCGGCAGGACTTCGACTGATTAGGGTCCCGAAAGATATTGACTTGGTATGCCGACTAAGGCTTGAAAGGAAAGGTCTATACACAAACAGGGCATGACACAGACCAGACTAAAAACCAACCGGGTCTCGGACAAAGTGTGTCACGGACAAGTGCATGGTCGACACGAGGCTCCATGTGATGTTTGGGTAGTCCCGTGCTTGCACCGAGAGGCGTAATAAGACCAAACGGGCCGCTACAGGGATTTCCCCGGGTTAGGGACGTAGTGTGCAGTGTAAGGACAAGTGCGCGTAGTGTGCAAGCAGTCTATCTTCTTTTTCTGAGTAAAATAGAAATTTTCGCATGTGTCTTAAAAAGTATGATGCATGCTCAAAATTTGAAAATGATTTTTTTTTGAAAATCTTTTTTTTTTGAATTTCTTTTTTTTTTTGAATTTTTTTTTTGAAAATCTTTTTTTTTTTAAAGCAAATGAACACATAAACACATAAGCACATAATTCAAAATTCAAGGCAACGGGTCCGATAGTCAAAATTTTGACTTTTCCGAGGCGACCAAAACAACACGAAAATGTGAAAAATCAACACACACACAACAAACGGTTTCAAATGCCGGGACGGAAGCTTGACCCAAAAAAATCTTTTCTTTTTTTTGAAAAGATAAAACTTATTTCGTCCCCAGCAGAGTCGCCACTGTAACGAATGTTGGTGTTTGCCATTTTTCGAAAGATTGAGTATTTTTCTCTCTTCTTTGAAAATCAATCGAAAAACACGGAGTCGCCACACCATTTTTATTTTAAGGGCCAAAACTTTGAAAAATGCCCGAGATTAGAGATTTGGGTTCGGAGGTCACGTTACACGCCGGGAAGAACGTTAGTGTTCACCCGGAATGCCTCGTAAAACGAGTCTTCCAAGCTTAAAAACCATTTGTGTGTGTGTGTGTGTGTTCCTTTGGCCAAAATAAGTTGAAACTGAGAAAACTAAAAATTGGGAATTCTTTATAAGACCTTAAACAAGTCCCATGATTTTTGGTATGATTTTTGGGTTGAGTTTTGGTACTCAAAAGATTTTTTGAAGTTGAAAATCAATTCTGCCAGAATGAAAAAGGCAGTGGACACTTGATTTTAAAACGGATTTAAGTGCTTTAAAACTTCAAAATCTGGGGAAAGTCCGAGAATTAAAGATTTTCAAAACACCTTAAATAAGGTTTTTGTAAAAGAACTTTTCCATTTGGAGATGATTTGGTGGACCAAAACCTTCTGGAAATCTCAGATATGAAATCTGGATTTCCAGAGACTGATGAACTTACATTTAAAAGACAATTTGAAAAAGGGAGTTATACTCACGTAAAAAATAAATTAAAAATATTTCTGGAAAACTATGGATGTTGGCTACAAAAAGTATTTTGTAGTCAACACCAAATTCCAATTTCTTCTGTGTCCAAAAAATTAGACCATGGACAGAGGTCTTAGAGAAAGGCTACTGGACAGCAACTTTCTCTTGAAGAAAAAACATGATTTTAAAGGGGGCTTGGAATCCATGCTTGTCTCCATCTCCTTAGGATTTGATTAGTAGTCACTAGAAATTTTAGTGGTGATCTCCTATATCAAGCCATCCTTAGGGTACATTAGGACTTAAGCATTTCATTTGCTTGGGAAGGGGAGATTTAGCTTTGAAATCAAGATTTTATGTATGAAAATGTTTTTTAGGGTTTTGAAAGTATGTTTGTAAGAAGAGAAAACAATTTTGAAAGAAATGTTGATCCTTGTAGAGGATCATCCATGGAGATGAACTTCCATGGTGATCCTCTTGGATCTAGGGCAAGAAATGAGCAAGTTACATCTTCAAAGTATGAGATGCATGCATGGATGAGAGATTTAGGGTAGGGAGAATGATGTTATACCTATCTTCTTTTGTGTTTTGTGTTTGAAGCTTTGAGTTTTGAGAGTGATTTAGTGTGGTTTGATTTGGGAAATTGAGAAAAAGGTGGCAATTCAAGGGAATTCCCACTGTTTTCTACAAGATTTTCGCCAAGGTGCTTGCTGTGAGTTGTTGTTCCTCTTTTTTTTTCTGAGACTGAAGGGCTTAATTTATAGGCCTCTGAAAATGGCAGAGTCATCCGCGCGGATCATTGTGGCAGCGTGCACTGTTCATTAATTGCAGTTGTAGGCTTTGGACACAAGGAATATTATTCAAAAATTCCAGCAGTTTGTGTTTTTCAGCTTGCCTAATTCGGATTTTTCCAATTTCTTTTCTTTTTTTAAGATTCTTTTCTTGGTTTAACCTTAAATGGCAATCCCTAATCTACCCTTACTTTGTTAGAAAGGTTAGGAATTGTTAGAAATGTTAGGAATGTTAGGGCTTTCGTTAATTTTCTAACGAAAATACTAACGACTCAAATTGGAGCACTTACAGAGAGGCTTGGCTTCTGCTGTCCCGATCATGGCGATCATGCTGTTTTCGGAGCCCAGGTCAATCAGGTTTGGCACCTCCATGACTTCTTCAAAAAGACTTTGTAGAGCGGGTCCACTGAGAGCGTCTTCTATGAATTTTGGTTCCTTCTGCTTTGGAGTTACCGTCTCGAATGTGGCCCTGGCGGCTGACCCAAATAGTCTGTTTCCCATGAAGAGTATCTCGAGCTGCTCTTCTATGTTTGGGATTCCTTTGAATGTGTACTCATGCTGAACTGTGGTGGCAATTGGTCCAGGTAGAGCTGTGATGTCGAGGAACGCTCCCCTTATCGGATTAGCCTTGAGTCCTCTGAAACGCTTGAGGTCCCGTGCTAGCTTTCCCATTCTTTCTGCAGTCTCTGTGCTGACTTTCCCTGCTTCTTTCTCATCTTCATCAGTTTCACTTTCGGTCCCCTCAGTTCTGCTGTCGGTTCCGCTGTCGATTCCCTTAGTTCTACCGTCGGTTCCCTTGTCGGTTCCCTTATCGGTTCCCTCAGTTCTACTGTCGGTTCCCTCAGTTCTGCTATCGCTTCCCTGATGAAGTAATGAGCGAGGTCGAAAATGTAAGGTTGGAGGTTGGGTGTGCGGTTGGAGGTTCCCCTTTTGCGGGCTGCTGCCTTGGTGATGGCGAGCCTTTTATTTTCTTTGTTATCAGCTGGTGTTGGCACATAACCGAGCCCCTGGACTGTAGTGTGGTCCTTGACTTCGATAACTTTGTGTTGGCCTTAGAACCTTTTGCCGAGCCCCAATCCTGGGATGAAGTTCATGAGTTTCATCATCTTCATGGCGGGAGGGATTTTGTCCCGAAATAGTGGAAGGTCCACGCTGCATATTTTGATCTTGGAGGTCTCCAATGTGAATCCAGTTAATTCCATATCATCATCATGCTTGATCTTTAACACTGGAATGCCGTTGATGCTGGTCCCCTCGGTGGTGACGCTTTCGCCATAGACTATTGTTAGCTCGTTGCCTTGCATGAACTTGATACATTGGTGAAGGGTGGATGCCACGCCGTTTATTTGATGCAGCCAGGGTCGCCCCAGGATGGCTGTGAAAGTGATAGGAATGTCCAACACTTGGAATTCAGTGGGGATCATCCGCTTGCTGAACTAGATATTTAGAGTAGCAACCCAGAGAACTGTGCGGGAAGTAGAGTCATAGGCCTTGACAGTGTGGACTGAAGGCTTCAGATCTGTGGGCTTGATGTCAAGCAGGTCCATCATCTTGGCGAGCAAGACATTCATTCCGGAACCTCCGTCTACCAGCACTCGGGGAAGGCAACGCTCGTCCAGCTGAACTTTGATGTAGAGCGGTTCATTGTGATCAGCCCCAAATTTTGGCAGGTCCAAATCTGTGAAGGTGATGATGTTGCCGTAGTGGATGTTGCCGATCATCTGAATTACTTCGTCTGGAGTTGCGTCCACGGGGACCATGGTACGGGCCAAACTTTCCTCTAGCTTGGGCTTGTGAGGGTATGAAGATGTGAGCAGGGACCAAAGGGAAATGTTCGCCTGGGTCTGCTTGAGCTGAGTGAGGATTGGGTCCTCCTTTATGGGACTTGTGTCTTTGGGCAGGCCGGGTTGCGGTTCTGGCTCCGTTGGCTTTCTGGTGGCCTTGGGTGGTAATACATGGATTTGACCCGATCGGGTCAGAACGCTGACGTCAGGCTTGGTCCCTTCTGAACAGGTTGCTTTGAGCTGAGCCATAGTCAGAGGAGGATTTTTTAAAGCATAGGGCCATATGTCCTCTCTCAATTCGTTGACTGTAGATGTGTTCCCGAAGGCTTCGGCAGCTTTTCCGGATTACTCCGTCCCCAGGATACCTTTGGTTTAGGGGCCTCCGTTCGAGCACGTCGGTGCCTTGACAAGTGGTTGCCGGGGCCCCGGATTGTGCATTTGGCGACCCTCCGGGGGAGGTTAGAGAGTTCTTGGTTCAAGCGAACGGTCTCTTTGATCTCTTCACGGTATACCGTACTTCTTTCCTTTTTGCTGACCATGCTCAGGGCATTCCGGAGTTGGGTTAGGTGATAGTCACGGTTTGCTAATTTTCCTCCACTTTTAGCCCATATCAGCTCTCTTGCAGTAGAGCCTGCGTCGAGAGTTAGCGCCTGCATTTCTTCCCATGTGAGAATAGCCAGTGCTTCCTTGAACTGTATGTGGCAATCTAGCTAAACTTCCATCGGGGAGAGCTTTCTCTCCTGCTTTAAGTGAGTGGCGGGTATGTCGGAAGGTGAGTACACGGCTTCCCGAACGTCTGCCCATGTGACTGGTTTTTGCCCCAGTTGGTCGTTTCTGTAAACGAATGTCGTAGTCTGTGGAATCTCCCTTAGCAGCTGCTGGAGATGTATTTCCATCTTTCTTTTCTTTTTGAATAGACCTTCCTCCTTCAGTTGGCCTTTTAACTTGAGGGCAGAAATGATCCGCTCCCATCCTCCCAGGACCCTTGGGACTCCGATTTTGTTGACTTCACGACCGGCTTGGAAGAGAATGGTTTCATTGTCTTCGTCGTTGCTTTCACAGAGGACTTTCTTTTCTCGGGGAGATAAGCGCTTGTATTCTTCATGCTGTTTGGCTAGGTATTCCTTGTGCTATGCCATTCCATCTCCTAGGTTTTTGGGACCGTTGACCGCCCTCCCTTGCCAGAGGGGGTTTAATAAGAAGTGATGGTAGTCCAGGAAGTTGCCATGGGCAAAACCTTTGAGGTCGAACTGGTCTAGAGTGGCCTCTAGTTTGCTGTCTGAAACTGCCTGTGACGCTTTAAGGGCTTGGTCCCTGTGAGTCTGCTGAGCTTTGTTTTCGTCCTAGAGGCGGTTCTCTTGAGCAGCTAGTTCCAGAAGGGCTTTCCTTGCGAGAGCTAAACAGTCTCCGTAGGTACGTGCCGTCTGACTGGTGTCTAGAACAGTAATCACATCCAAATCCCCGAATGTCAGAAACACTTGGATAATATTGACAAAGGAAGTCGAGCTGGGACATTCCATGCGGCCTTCCTTGATCTCAGTTACCAAGAAGTTTGCCCATATCTATTTGATTAAACCCACGGGGGTATTGAATTCTGCGATGTTGATGGTCTCGTGATCTCGCTGGATAGCCGGGTCTATCAGAGCTAGTAGTTTGCTGGCGGGATGCCTGAATCCGGGGCCGTGATGGCTGGGAGCAGGGTCAAACTTGAGCATGTTGATGCTGAGGTGATCATTCCTTTCTTCGGAAGAGGGGCTCGGCAGGCAATTCCTCTTGTAGGACATCCCAGACCATTGCCATACATTCAATACGAGTGTGACGGTGTTTGTTGACCTTTATCACGAAGATTTCTTCGCCTGGCGGGGCCAGAGAGTTGGCTTGGAGGATGCTGACAAATCCCCGACCGGAGACAGGGGGTTTGTGTGCGCGCATCATTGCGATGCTCAGGGTTTCTTTCAAGTCTGCGTCCAAGTTTCGGAAATGGCAGTTGAACTTGATGAATCTGACTGCTTCAGGATCTGCCTGTTCGAGGACGTTGACATAGTTAGCACCTCCGGACTCTGAGGGATTATGATGAGATTTGCCCCGATAGTCCCTTGGTTGGCTTGAAGGAGGTAACCCCGGTGCCTGGCTGCGGGCACGCTTGGCTGTTGTCTCGGCTTTGTTGCCTATGAGGAAACTATCTCCTCTGATGACTTCAAGATCGCCTTGCCGGTTAATGATCTTGACGCACTGGTGGAAAGTGGAAGCTATGGATTTCATGTGGTGTAGCCATGGGCGTCCCAACAGAGCTGTGAATTCGGACGGAATGTCCATCACGTGGAATTTTGCTGGCACCATTTGGGTTTCGAACCAGAGCTCCAGAGTCACCGTCCCCATAATGGGACAAGACGTGCTGTCGTAGGCTTTGATAGTTCGGGCAGATGGGATCATGTGGCCTTTGTCGATGCGTAGGGTTCGCATCATGCTGAGGGGGAGGACATTGAATACTGATCCATTGTCTACCAATACCCTGGGGAGAGAGATGGTGTTGAGCCGGAGAGTGATGTACAAAGCTTCATTGTGCCCCGAGGCCCCTTTTGGCAATTCTTCATCACAGAAGGTGAGCATACTACCATACAACCGGGAATCGTAGATCTGGTCTCTTTTCGGAGAGGGAGAGTCATCGAGCCATCCGTTTCATGTCTTCCTATTGAGAGGCAAAGCTTTTGGTGGTGCCTCGAGATTGTGTCGAGGTACCTTGTGGCGGTGGCCGCCCTTGGTCAGCACGTTAATTGAGTGCGAGTGCCAAGTTGACTTTGACTTTCCTTTGTCGGCCCGTGCTCTAAAGTTGGGCAAATTGAACCTTGGCTGATCCCGCGGGGGATTAGGATTCTGGCTGGCGGTAAGGTCGCCAAGATTTGAGGTATTCCGGTGTCCTGAGGCCTGAACTTTGGTGTCAGCAGGATTTTTCGGCTTTCCCACCCCTGTCTGCTCTAGAGCTGTGTGGCCTGAAGGAAGGGAGGACTGGCTGGAGTAAAGTACGTAGTAATCGAACTTCCCGGATGGCTCTCCGAGTGTACCCACGCTGGTGTCTCCAGCTTCATATCTTTCTTTCAGTTTCTGCTGAGAAGACTTCTTCTTCTGCTTTCTAGGAGAATCACCCCTGATCATGTCTTGAAACTCGTACTCAAGGCATTCGGAGCAGTCATAAACATTGTAACTGATGTGGACGTTTGATGAGGACCTGGCTGGAAGAGGCGGAGGAACTGGCTCTGCGGCAATCTTCTTTGGCACCCACTCAATGGAGTTCACACTGTTGTTGTTCAGAAAAGGGTTTCCGACTGTATTAGGTCCACTGGGATGCTCCAATTTTCATTCCTCTATCAAATTCTGGATTTCGTCCCGTAACCCCACGCAGTTGTCAGTGGTGTGGCCATGATACTGGTGGAAGGCGCAGTACTTGCTTTTATCAGCTTTGACTACGGGATTCTTGGGCTTGTAATTTTCAACAGGCTTGAGGAGGCCTTCTTTGATCAACCCTTTCATCATCTTACTCAGAGGCATGTCCAACTTGTCGAAGTGCATGGAAGGCTGCTTCGGGGTGGAGTTGTTGCTTTGCGGGACTGGGTCTCTGTTGCTCGACTGCTGTCCCTGATGGATGTAGTTGACAGACGTATCTTTCCCTTTGCCGGGGGCCGGTACGGGATTGAATGTAGGCTGGCGATGCGTATGCATGCCGGGCATGCTGTGGCTAGTTTTTCCTTGAGATCCTTTTCAAACTGTGAGCCGGCATTGACCATCGCTCGGAGATCTGGGAAGAAGTGATGGTTGATGAGCGTTCTGATGGATGGCCTCAAGCAGGACTTGAAAATCCGCATCTGTTCATCCTTGGAGAGTGGCTCCATAATTTCAGAGAGTTTCAAACTCCACCTCTTGTAGAATTCTCCGACGCTTTCATCTGTTTTCTGGTCGGTGGTGATTAAGTCCTCACGACTTATTTCCCACTCTAGGTTGGATCTTGTAAGTACCCAAATCTGGCTCATGCCTTCCGGTTAAGTTTTCCGGCAATTCCCCGGACTTTCCTAAAGTTCAGGGGCAATTTGGGAACTTTTCCAAACCTTCCGAGGGGCGAAGGACTTGCTAGGAATTAAAATTCCACGTAGTCCCTCGCTGGCAAAGACCTTCTAGAAGGCCACCTTGCATGGTTCTAGAAATAGGCTGAGTCACTAATGGATAAGACCGCACGGCTTCATTAGCTGAGGGTTACAGCCGCACGGCTTCATTAGCCATCACCAGAGTGCCTATAAATAGAGGCCTCCTCTATTCATTTTGGGAGAATTTTTAGCACTGTTACTCTGCCAAAATAACTCCACGAAATTCCAGAAAGCTGAGAGCAACCAAAATCACCTCCTCCCTCTTCAAAACCCTTCAAAAGTTGGTCCTTCCTTAGGCAAACTTCAAGGAGATAGAGGAACACCACCATTGGTAACCTCTCCTTCCCTTCTCTTTAAAATATACTTGTCATACTTGCTATATTGTTCTTTGCTTTATATATTTTCATCTACTTGCTTGGTATTTGATATATTGCCATTAAAAATCACATCTTTAGTCATCTAGATCATAATACCCCATTTCCCTTTATCACATGGGATTCATGGAAGATCCAACCCAAGGATGAACAATAAGACCTCAAAATGGCTTGTTTTAGGGTGGATCTCTCACATGATGATGTGAAAATAGCATCCTTTGCATATAAAAATGTCATCTTTTTCATTAAAAATGTCATCTTTATTTATGAATGTTATCCCCCCTTCCCATAGACCTTGCTTCCAAGGATTGTCCACCTAAAAGGTTCATAAAGGACATAGGAAAGCCATAAAGGTCCTCCCTTTACATTCCTAGTCCTATCTTGCATCATGTTCATTACATATGTTAGTATAAAAATGTCATATTTACTTTAAAATGCATTCCCCATGTCCCTCATGGTTGGATCTCTCTCCAAGGATTGCCTAGTGACCTTCATAAGGAACAAAAAGGCATAGGATGAGTATAAATATCCAATCTTTATACCCCTCCCTTAGTCCCCTTTGGTACTTGGAGCATCTTTTGAAGTATAATGGTGTAAAGGTCCTATCTTTACATCATTTCCTCCACATAAAGATGCCATAGACGGATTCTCCTTTAGAAAAGGATGAACTTGAGCCCCTACATCTCCGATCATCACTTGAGACGAGCATAAATGTCCCGATAAAGCTCAAATCGTCTCAAGATGTAGGATTGATGGGCAAAGGTCCCTCCTTTCTAAAGAGTCTCATCCTTGGACTATAAAAAAGGTGTCCCTATCTTGATCTCATGTGACCCAAGGTCTCATCATGATGATCATAAGTCCAAGATGAGAACGGGACCAAAGTCCCGAAAATATCAAAAATCCAAGGAATCCCGAGCGATAACCAACTCATGGTTTATACGTTCGGAAGACAACTTGGTACATTCCTTCCTTTTACAAAAAAAACACATCCCACACACGAAAATACAAATACAAGCATGAAAATCGGATCTTGGAAGGCTTGCTCCGGAAAGGCTCTTTGGGTGAACGACGATCCGTTCTTCCCAAGGGGTAACTTAACCTCCGCACCCAAATCCTTTTTTTCAAAGTTTTGAGGAAATCAAAATGGTGTGGCGACTCCGTTTTTCAATTTAAACCGGATGTGTCCAAACCGATGTGAGGAGGTGACCCCTTACAAGTGAAAGCGGTTCAAACAAAAAAATAAATAAAATAAAGAGCCACGATCTTGGGCACCACATTCACAGTTTGGCGACTCCGCTGGGAAATCAAAACAAAAAAAAAGCTTTCATTTTTTAAAAACAAAAAAATGATACTTGGTATATAGGTGGAAACCATTAAGCTTCCCGTTATCGCCTCCTAACACGAGTCTGGGATAAACTATGGTCTAACAAAACCACGTACCTGTATCTCTTTTCGAAAAAAAAGAAAAGCTTTTTTTTGAGTGGGTTAGCCTTCCGCCGCGGATCCGATTCTCATGTTTGCCTTCTTTCTTACATTTCATTGCATGCATCATTGGTTCTTGGGAATTGTGCATATTCTGGATATTGAACAGGGAGCATTCTGAAGCTGAAACGGTGCCAAAAAGGCTAGGAAACAACCTGCAAATGGAAGATATTGGAACCTGGAAAATTGATTGATGCAGCCGTACGACTTGATTCTCCTTGAATCCTAGCCGGGCGGCTTCATTGGCCATTCCACCAGGACAAAAATTGAGATTAATCTGGTAGCTTTGGCAGCTTGAGGCTATTCAGTTCCAAGACTAACCGGGCTCCAGAAAATTTATGTGCTTATTTGCTGCATTTCCCCCGTCCCGAAAATCATTCCTTTAAAACACATTTCTGAAAATTTCTATTTTAACTCAAAAAGAAACATTTTTAGGAGGCCGCACACTACGCGCACCTTATATATCCTGTACACTTTGCACGCACGTCCCTTTAACCTGGGATGGTTGTTCAGTTGCAGTCACGGACAGCCTTACGATGCTCCCGGACGCACATGGAATCATCCCAAACTCCCCATGGCAGTTAGTGTCGACCAATGTACAGTCTGTGTCACACATTTCAAAACCGTGACTTTTTGTTGGTTTTTGGTCTAGTCCGTGTCAAATAGCCCAGTTGCATACCCCCGTAAAGGTTAAACCTTAGTCCATGACGGAATTCGAGATCCTTCGCGCAAGCGAAACTCTGCCGAAATTCTGCCAAGGAAAATTGGCAGAATCTTGACCCCGGCATTGACTTTGACTTTGACCCGCACGGGATATGTAAGAGTCGAGCCCGAGTCCGTGCCAAAAATCCAAAGATCTTTCGCGCAAGCGGAGCTTTGCCGAAATTCCGACAAGGAAAAATTGGCAAGATCTTGACCCGATATTGACTTTGACTTTGACTCGCACGACGTATGCAACGAAGTTCAATGTGACACTGTGTCATTCGGCTTTTACCGTACGACCCATGCCTATTATTTTATTGGACAATGCCAAAAGGTCAAAACGTCAATCGCGCAAGCAAAACTTTGTCGAAATTCCGTTAAGGCTGAAAGACGAGACTTTCCTGGCATTGCCTTGACTATAATCCGCATGGCGCGTGCGTTAAAATTTCCTATGACCCACTAGACCCATTAGGAGCGTTCTTATCTCTCGGTCGGTGGGATCCGCGTGCCTTATAGGACCCTCGCCCGGGGCTGTCCACCCTGGGAGGTCGAAATACAGGTGGAATACGAGGGGCTTATAGACGTAGTGACGGAACCCACTGATCCAGGATCTAGAGTAGTTGCGAAAAAGAAGGGCAACTCCTTTTCCAACCAAATAGAAATTAATAAAAGACACCGTTTTAAGTAAACTGAAAGATTCTTAATTTGCATATTGCTTGAGCCTTCAGCCTAAACACCTACCCCAGAGTCTAAACCTTACCTATCCCTTTCCCGCAGTGAGAAAGAAGTGGGTGAGAATACCGGGTCAGCAGTGTGTCGGTGCAAGGGTCTCAGATAATCCGTCAAAATCGTCAGTCTCAACATCCCAGTGTCAAGAATGGCCAATGTGGTAATCAACAACGGTGATAACCAAATACTTGGAGGGGTCGTCCCAACTCAAACCAGACCCCACATCTGGTATGATGTGTGTGATTGTGATGGCTATTTGGAAGATGCTTATCAAGATTGGATTAACTAGGATGCTCCCTCGAGAAAGAAGAAGAAGAGGAAGTCCATGCAACAGAAATTGAAGGAAAGGTACGAAGCGGGAGACAAGAGTGTGGGAACCCTAGGAGAGCCCTCTGGCAAATTTGACTATTACGTCAGTTACGCCAAGGAGCCCGTCAAGGAACCAGTCATCCAACACAAAGTCCAGCCCGACACTCCCGTCATTATTGATCCTCTTGAGGCAGAGAGATCTGAGTTTGTTGCCATTGTGAAGTTCAACGAAAAGCTAGCAGATTTGGAAGCAGAATATAAGACTCCCATAGAATACATGGTTAATCAAGGTAGAATCAAAGTCTCTCCCGAAGAAGACTTCATCAGCATCATTCAGGCCAACCCTCCTGTTGGCTACACAGATAAGGTTGTGATATCAAAGATCGGTAGAGAAAAGATGACCTATCAGCAGTGTATTGACAAGATGAGCCAGACCCTCCAGTCAATGAGTCCGGTTGTCACGGACGAGCTCGCTGAGAAATTGCATCAGGCTTCTCTGGATCCCCGCACCATCTTTCCAAGGTACCGGCCTACAAATGATTTCTGACAAGTTTTCGATCAGTTTGAAGTTCCAGCTTTTTGAGGAACGCTGACAAGACTGCTACTCCCCAGGGCAACAACAAGAAAGAGTGAAACCCCAGTCCAACCCGTGTCAAACACTTCGAGTCAATAAGTAGTATAGGGTCCAGAGTCGTTAGGGTCAAGAGTCATGTGAGTCAGGAGTCTTCGAATTCCAGTCCTCCGAGTCATCCAAAGGCCTCACGCCTCACGCCTGAGGATTATGAATATGTAGCCAATGTCATCTTTCCTTTCGCTTTGAATGAAATGACAGATCTTTCCGAGTATCCCCTTATTGCCAACTTAACAAATGATAAATTAACTAATAACTTAACAACAGTTAATAATGAATCATTTGAACAAGATGCAAACATACTAAACGAACAATACATTAAAGAAATCTTTAGGCAGGTTACAGACAAAGAGGAAAATCGGGCCCAAGCTGCCGAGGAGGTTTTGACAAGTGTTAACTTGGGTACTGTCGAGGAACCTAAAGAGACACAGATTGGGAACTTCTTCCAGGGGGTTGAACAGGACAGACTGGTCAATCTGCTCAGAGAATACATGGACGTGTTTGCATGGTCATATAAGGATATGCCGGGGCTAGAAAGTTCAATTGTGGAGCACAGAATCCCTCTAGCACCAAATGCTAAGCCAGCAAAATAGAAACTGAGAAAGATCAAGCCAGAGTGGTCTCTACTGGTCAAAGAAGAGATTGAGAAGCTACTGCGGGTAGGATTCATCCGGGTCATCGAATATCCGACATGGTTATCCAATATCGTGACTGTGACTAAGGCCAATGGGAAGGTGCACTGCTGTGCAGATTTTCGGGATCTGAACAAGGCCAGCCCCAAAGACGACTATCCCTTGCCAAACATAGACATTCTGGTGGACGCCACTGCTAATTACGAATTCAAATCCTTCGTTGATGGCTTTGCTGGCTACAACCAGATCAAGATGGCCGAGGAGGACCAAGAAAAGACAGCCTTCACCACACCGTGGGGAACGTACTGCTATACAGTGATGCCTTTTGGGCTTAAGAATGCCGGGGCTACATATCAGAGGGCAGCGACCGCACTCTTTCACGACATGATCCACAAGGAGGTTTAGGTCTATGTCGATAACATGATAATCCACTCCAAAGGTGAGGATGGACAGCACTTTGTCGACCTGCGAAAATTCTTTGAGAGGTTGAGACAGCATTCCATGAGACTGAACCCTACCAAATGCACCTTTGGAGTGACAAGGGGAAAAGTGCTTGGGTATATGGTCACGGAGCGAGGTATTGAAGTCGATCCCCGAAAGATCAAAGCCGTTATGGATATGAAGCCACCTCGAACCCAGACAGAGGTCAAAAGCTTTATGGGCAAATCACAGTACATCAGTCGTTTTGTCAACCAGCTGACTACCATGTGCGAGCCCATCTTCAAGCTCATGAAGAAGAATGTAGACACGGAATGGACCGAGGAATGCCAAGATGCCTTTGACCAAATTAAGGCGTACTTAGTACATCCTTCGGTGCTATGCCCCCACATAGACAGAAACCTCTTCTACTCTATCTCACTGTCACTGATACGGCAGTTGGGGCTATGCTTGCTCAAGAGAAGAAGGACTCTAGGGTAGAAAACGCCATTTACTTTGTCAGCCAGAAGCTGCAGGGAAGTGAGCTCAATTACTCAGCGTGCGAAAAGACTTGTGCAGGACTGGTCTGGGTAGTCTGTAAGCTGAAGCATTACATGCAAGCCCACTCTGTGAACTTGGTCTCAAAAATGGACCATATCAAGTACATCTTTGACAAGCCTTCCCTTTCGATGCGCCTAGCAAAGTGGTCGTTCTTCTTAGCTGAGTATGACATCAACTATGTGATGAGAAAGGCCATCAAGGGTCAAGCTCTGTCAGACCATCTGGCAAACTTCCCTAGCAATGAGGACCGCGGGCCTGAACCCCAATTCCCAGATGAAGGGATCTTCGTAGTTGAGCCTGAGAACCGATGTCAGCTTTTCTTTGACGGAGCTGCTAACAAGAGAGGAAACGGCGTAGGGATGCTACTGGTCGATCCGAAAGACGAGCACACGCCAATAGCCCTCAAGTTGAACTTCCCTGCCACGAACAATGTCGCCGAGTATGAAGCTTGCATTGCTGGTTTAGAAGCTGCCATAGAAAGGAATGTCAAGGAACTCGAGGTCTATGGAGACTCAGCCATGATCATCAACCAGGTCTCCAACAAGTAGAAGACTGCGTGGTAGGCTTAGTCGCACACCTACTAAATTAAACCGGGACTCGGCCACAAAAATGTAGCAAAGGTAAGTCCAGGGTCGAACCACTGAAGAACGGTATTGATTACGAACTAGTCACACACAAATGGGGGTTTTGTTTGAGATTTTTAATTACTTCCTAAGAACAGAAATTAAACTAATTAAGATTAAAAACAATGATTTAGAAACACTTCAGATTTGATTCCGTCCCCACCTAATTAGCCAATTATCATTGATACCTCTTTTCAATGTCACCTTATTCACCTGATCACAATATTTGTTTCAATCTTTGTTTCTTCTTTCAGAATAGTTACTAGAAGTGGCACACTCACTAGAAACTCTAATTAATAAATTAATCTAACTGGCACAGTCTAGATCGCAGAATTAATTGATGAACGGTTTAAGAAACTAAGATCAAGAATGCTTTCTATTATTATTTCACACAGATAATCATCTAATTTTACCCACTTCACAATTCACCATGGCACATGCATAAATCGTAAAGATTCTACTCATGAAATTCCTACACTGGCACAATCATAGAAAATTCTAGCAAAGATTCATAAAAAGAACTAATGAATTGGCCAAATCCACAAACCCTAGTTATAAATCTAAAATAAGCACAAGTAAAATTATGAATAGGGATAAACAAATTGAAAAGAAAAATACCTCAAATTGATTAATAGGGGTTCAAGAAATCAAATCCAAAACAAGGGATTTTAAGCTTCCATGGAAATTCTCAAGCTTTCTCTAGGAAAAAGTAAAAATCTAGATCAACCCTAAAAATAAAACTAAAAAGAGTATATATAATCCTTCCAAAACTAAACCTAAAACTAATAATAATAATAATAAAAAGGAAACAGAAAAAGAAAATGAAACAAATTAAATTACTGCCTCCTTGCCTCGGTCAAAGTCTAGGTCCATGCGCCGACTCTTCAACCTTCTTCCCACGTGCAGCTTTTTGAAGGCTCAATTAAACAAATTTTCTTTATTCCAAGCTTCAATTTGGTCCTCCAAGTTTTCACAATTTCCTTCTAATTACTGAACTTTGCTGAATTGCAGTTTGATCCCTGCACTTCTGATAATGGCAGCTTTATCCTCAGCATTAATAAACTTTGCAGGAACATAAAAAAAAATCACTCAAAATATGTCTCAAAATTACAAAGATTTCCCACAAACTTACCAAATCATAGTCTACTCAAAATTACATCAAAACTACTCTAAAATACATTAAAATAAGGATAAAATGTCCAAAAAATTAGGGAATTACATATAGTGAAATCCGCCACATCAAATTCCCCCACGCTTAGACCATTACTCGTCCCTGAGTAATATCCTAATCCCACTCTAAGCACCGGTCTAATCAGCGTAGCATGGGAGGAAAATGACCCCTAATCTCCTCTACTCCACCAATCCATGTCAGTCAAAAACAATACGGAATATAAATGCTTCTGTCTCCTTATCACTCCTCAAAATCATATGAATACACGGTCCTAGCTCGATACCAACTCCAACATGTAAATGGTCATCCGAACTAGGGCCCACACATAAAAGCCAAGGGGAACTAAATATGTCCTATGTTTCCCCCACGCTTGGCACACACAACATACACCCTCATAAAATAAAATCATTGCTAAGGTTGCGACCCTTAAACAAAGATTTACCTCGTGAAAGCACCAATGCCCCCTTATTACTCCAAGAAAGAACGAGGGTTTCTATCCTAATCACCTCTAACCGAGCCTCCTACACAAAGTATGAAAATCCTACCCCGAGACTCCAAACCCCCCTTATGACGCCAACACCGGTGAATAAATGATAGAAAGTATTTCCCTCACTCACCTTTTGCCTAGGTGCCGTTTCCGGTTTTCACCTAGCCTCTCTATTTTTTTATATTTTTTTTTATTTTTTTTCATTTTTCATTTTTTTTTCAATTTTTTTTTCAAGAAAGAATCACGAAAAACAACTATACAAATCAAAAAGAACTATACAAACCCCCACGCCCTCACTAAACAATGCATAGTCCCATATGCATTAATACAAAACAAATAAGGCATATGTTTACCTTCCGGGACTACTGAGGCGGTGGAAACAAATCTGGCCCACATGATAGTCCTTGGCTCGAGCTACTCCCATATTGTTGTTGATCATGGGTGAATAATGGCCCATTTTCTAGAGATTTGAAAGTGTAGGGGCTAAAATGAAATTAGGTAGAAAATGGGGGAGATAAGCTTGAATTGAAAGTTTAGGGGCCAAAGTTGAAAAATGGGAAAATAAGGGGCCAAATTGGTTTTAGAAAGTTTAGGGGCTGAAAAGAAATTCTGGGAAAAAGAGGAGCCAAGGTGGTTTTTGAAAGTTTGCGGGTCAAAGTGAAAAATATGAAAGTTGATGGGCTAAGCTGCAGATAACTTGAAGCAGAGGGGCAGCAGCTGGAAATTGAAATTTCTGGCCAAGAGAAAGGCTGGGCTGGCCATGATTTTGGGGCACGGCCTAGGCATGAGTAGGCAGGTGGCCGAGGGAATTGGGCATTGGCATAGGTCCTTTCCTTCGGCATGAAATTACAATTATATATATATATATATTTTTCACACACTCTATTTTTTTTTTCAAAGGCCCAAGATTTTTTTTACTTTCTTTTACACGCCTTTTTTTTGTAGAAATTGAGGCGTACGCCTTACCAAGAATTGGGAGCCCGCATCATCGGCCGTGGCTCCCTGGCTTGGGGCGGCCGCATGGGATTTTGGGGCTTGGCGCCTCGGTCCGTCCAGCCTTTCATCTAAAAAATTTTTTTTTTTTTTTAACTAGGCAATGTTTTACTCAGTCTCCACTGCTTTTAACTGCACAACACCACAACACAAAAACCTCAGTAGCACCAATTCTACACATAAAAAAAAATATAAAATATAAAAAGACATAAAAACAAAGAAATTTTCGGGTTGCCTCCCGATAAGCGCATTTGATTAAGGTCGTTAGCCCGACCGGATTCCCACTTCAATGGGGATTCGAGGTGGCCACCTTGTTTTTGTCTTAACTTTTCTTCCCTTGGCCCACCTCGCACCTTCACGAGTACAAATACCCACAATTTTCCCCACATATGTACTTTTTTTTATTAAATCGGGTGGATCCCAAATAAAAATTGTGGCCTTTTTCTTGGTCTTTATCTTTTTTTCTTTTTCTTGGGAACATCCCAAGAAAAATTTGTGGCCTTTTTCTTCGCCTTTTTCTTTTCCTTGGGGACTTATTCCCCAAACTCATTCGGTGCATTGGTCTTACCAACGTCAAGCACATCAGCAAGACCCATCACCGCCTCCTTCATCTCATCAGAAAGATCAAATTCTAATTCTACACATCCTAAAATATTCTCCAACACAGATTTCATGTCATTAAAAACATTAAAATCCATTCGTTGTCCATCACCCTCCATAGTCAAACAATGTTAAGAAAAAGATGACATAAAAAAAAAAAAACTTAACAAAAAAGAAACAAGAAAAAGAAATAGATTAAGAAACAAAATAAGTCCGTGAACAATTACACCGTTCCCCGGCAACAACGCCAAAATTTGGTAGGCTTAGTCGCACACCTACTAAATTAAACCGGGACTCGGCCACAAAAATGTAGCAAAGGTAAGTCTAGGGTCGAACCACTGAAGAACGGTATTGATTACGAACTAGTCACACACAAATGGGGGGTTTTGTTTGAGATTTTTAATTACTTCCTAAGAACAGAAATTAAACTAATTTAGAGTAAAAACAATGATTTAGAAACACTTCAGATTTGATTCCGTTCCCACCTAATTAGCCAATTATCATTGATACCTCTTTTCAATGTCACCCTATTCACCTGATCACAAGATTTGTTTCTTCTTTCAGAATAGTTACTAGCAGTGGCACACTCACTAGAACCCTAATTAATAAATTAATCTAACTGGCACAGTCTAGATCACAGAATTAATTGATGAACGGTTTAAGAAACTAAGATCAATAATACTTTCTATGATTATTTCACACAGATAATCATCTAATTTTACCCACTTCACAATTCACCATGGCACATGCATAAATCGTAAAGATGCTACTCATGAAATTCCTACACTGGCACAGTCATAGAAAATTCTAGCAAAGATTCATAAAAAGAACTAATGAATTGGCCAAATCCACAAACCCTAGTTATAAATCTAAAATAAGCACAAGTAAAATTATGAATAGGGATAAACAAATTGAAAAGAAAAATACCTCAAATTGATTAATAGGGGTTCAAGAAATCAAATCCAAAGCAAGGAATTTTAAGCTTCCATGGAAATTCTCAAGCTTTCTCTAGGAAAAAGTAAAAATCTAGATAAACCCTAAAAATAAAAATAAAAAGAGTATATATACTCCTTCCAAAACTAAACCTAAAACTAATAATAATAATAATAATAATAATAATAATAATAATAATAATAATAATAAGGAAATAGAAAAAGAAAATGAAACAAATTAAATTACTGCCTCCTTGCCTCGGTCAAAGTCTAGGTCCATGCGCCGGCTCTTCAACCTTCTTCCCACGTGCAGCTTTTTGAAGGCTCAATTAAACAAATTTTCTTTATTCCAAACTTTAATTTGGTCCTCCAAGTTTTCACAATTTCCTTCTAATTACTGAACTTTGCTGAATTGCAGTTTAATCCCTGCACTTCTGATAATGGCAGCTTTATCCTCAGCATTAATAAACTTTGCAGGAACATAAAAAAAAATCACTCAAAATATGTCTCAAAATTACAAAGATTTCCCACAAACTTACCAAATCATAGTCTACTCAAAATTACATCAAAACTACTCTAAAATACATTAAAATAAGGATAAAATGTCAGAAAATTAGGGAATACATATAGTGAAATCCGCCACATCACTGTGGATCCTAACCTTCAGAGGTATCATGCCTACATGGAAGAGTTGATTGAGCAGTTCAGAGAAGTGACTTTCCATTACCTGCCAAGGGATAAGAACAGATTCGCAGATGCCTTAGCTACTCTAGTCTCACTGGTAGAGATCCCCGAGGGAAAGGCCATAAAACCCTTCAGAGTGGGTAGAAGAGAAGCCCCGGCTTTCTGTTGTGAAATAGACTTGGGACCCGAGCCTGTCAAAGAACCCTGGTACAGTCAGATTTACCAATTCCTCAAAGATGGGGAATCAGCTTTCAGAGATGAAGAAGGTAGACCAAGGGAAGGCATTAAAGCCAAGAGCTTGCAAGCCCTAAAAAGGTTGGCCTCCCATTATGTCATTCTAGGGGGCGACCTGTACATGAAACGGTACCAAGGACCACTGCTCCTGTGTGTCACCAAAGAAAGGGCCAGAGAGTTAATGACCGAAGTCCACAATGGTCCCTGCGGTCCTCATATGAATGCCAGAGCATTGATGCAAGTGATCCTCAGAATGGGCTACTACTGGATTTCCATGGAAACAGACTGTGTCCAGCATGTCCGACAGTGCGACAAATGCCAACGGTTTGCCAACCTCAATCATCTTCCGCCTCATGACCTGCATGACGACTCCTTGGCCGTTTGCAACTATTGACGTGATAGGGAAGATAGCCCCGACAGAAAGCAATGGGCATGAATTCGTGTTAGTGGCAGTCGACTACTTCACAAAGTGGGTAGAGGCCAAGTCCTACAAGGTCCTCACTTCCAGAAAGGTGGCCCAGTTTGTCAAAGAAAACATCATGTGCAGATATGGGGTGTCCAATGAGGTCATTTCAGATAACGGGTCGCACTTTAAAGGGGACTGCGATAGATTGCTATCAGAATTCAGAGTCACTCGCCACAAATCGTCCCCGTATAGACCTCAGACTAATGGAGCCGTAGAAGCTGCCAATAAGACGCTCGAGCGGATTATCCGGAAAATGGCCACCCGTGATCGTGATTGGCCCGAAAAGCTGCATCTAGCACTCTGGGGCTATAGAACGTCTGTCAGAACAGCTACGGGAGAAACTCCCTTTGCCCTAACTTACGGGATGGAAGCAGTGTTTCCAGTGGAGTTGGAAATCCCGTCACTGAGGGTCCTCCTGGAAAACAGTGTCAACGAAGTAGAATGGCTGCGCAGTCGGCATAATGAGTTGGCCCTGCTCGACGAAAGAAGGGTAAAAGCCATGGAGCACACCCAAGCCTACCAGAGGCGAATGGCCAGGGCATTCGACAAAAAAAGTCAAGGCTAGAGACATCAAAGAGGGTGACCTAGTATTGAAAGTGAAGCCCCCTACCAGAGACAACCCCCTGGGAAAGTGGGAACCCGATTGGATCGGCCCGTATGTGGTGCAGAAGATACTATCGGGAGGAGCAATGAAGCTTACGGACCTGGACGGCAATCCATTTGTCCGCCCAGTCAACGGTGATAAGCTCCGCAGGTACTATGTCTAACAAAAAAAAAAGAGAAAAAAAAAGATATAATAAGAGAAAAAAAAAAGAAAAAATTTTAGTGCAAAAAAGAGTAATGCCCAGCTAGGATGAAAACTCCAAAAAGGGCGGTCTAGGCAAAAGACAGGGTTGCACATAAAAAAAAAAGAAAGAAAAAATTTTAGTGCAAAAAGAGTAATGTCCAGCTAGGCTGAAAACCCAAAAAGGGCAGTCTAGGCAAAAGACAGGGTTGCACATAAAAAAAAAAAAAGAAGACCAAAAACAAAAATCCCGATAGTTCACCAGAATGAACTACGAAGACCTGAGCCCCTTAGTCTTTCTTGTAAAAGGGGAACGTAGGCAGCCAACAATGGTTCAATCTAAACAATAAATAAGACATTCAAAGTTTCCATGAAACGTGTCTTGAATAAGTTCTAAGATAATATCTCTTGTTAATTACAAGTTAAAAAATTCTTGATGAGTTCAAGCACGGTCTACTCTCGTCTCTGCTAATCTGCTACAAAGATTTAAAATACAATAAAAGACCTAATAAACTATTGTGTTTGCAAATGGCAATAAGGGAATCCTAGGAAAAGATCTGTCAGTTGTCATTCACTGAGTCTTCCTTGTTCTTCTTCCCTTTACCTCGACCCCGTCGAGTGTTCTTCTTTTTCTTCTCGATGATGTCGGTCTCCCTCATCCCAATTTCTGGTATCCTCACTGGAGCCTCCACCAAACCCGTGTCAATAAGTGCCTTCTCAATCCTGGCACGAGCACGTATCTCCTCCCTTTGAGTCTCAGTCAGGGGAGCGACTTCTGAAAGCCTCTCATATCGAGCCTCCATATCCCTGATAAGGTCACCTGACTGGTTATGAAAGCTCGCCTTGGCCTCAGTCTCCCTCAGAGTCCTGCTCGAGTCACAGTCAGCCCCCAATAAATCCTGACGCCTCTCTCCCAAAATAACCTGAGTCGCTCCCATCTCCTTCTCGTACCAGTCCAAGTAGGCCGTGGTCAAGATGGTACTCTTTTTGCTCTTGAGAATATCCCGGGGAGGAAAAGCAGTGTATGTCCAAGCCCTCGAGAAAAATGGGAAGCTGGCTGGATCCCTCATGTCCAAAGGCACCACCTCCATGGTACGGATGTCCTTCCAGTCATTCAATGGCTCCTGCAATGTCCCAAACTGCCTGGATACTAAGCAGGGGATGTAGAAAGATAACCAAGAAAGCCCCGAAACCCTCACTATGTAGGACTCCTGGAACATCCTTCGGGTCTGCAACCTCCAATGAGGCACCCACCAGTGAATGTCAGAGGTAGACATCCGAGCCATCATCAGCTCCCAGCCACCCTGATCCTGCTGCCTAGGTGCACCCCTCCGAGAGATCATCCAAGGGCACTGAGTAGGCGAAGCCTGCGGCAAAGCCCCAAGCCTCTCCTGTAACCACAAAGTCAGCACCGCTGGGCTCCCAGACCTCATAAAATGGTCTCCCCTAGCCATTCTATCAATACCATGCAGAGTCTCACCCAAAACCAGCGGGATAATATCCTTCCCAGCCCTGTAATCCCTGACCATGTCCAAAAGGCTACCATGACAGACCCCTACGGACTCAGTAGTGAACAGAAATGAAAACACGCAGAGAGTAAAGGCATCCATAGCCACCAGGGTTATAGCCGTATCCGGAGACCCAAACCTGCTTGGGATATCAGAGATGTCAATCCTATCAGGGGCTACCATCATCCCCTCGGCCTCTTCCAGAAAAATTTGCAGAAAAGATGCTAGCTTTACAGTCACCGGCACGTCTCCGGTCAGAGGAATCGAAACGGCCTCAATTTCTGGACCCCCAATCAGTGCCCGGAAGTCCTCAAAGGTTGGGACGAGCTCATTGTAAGAAAAGCAGTAAACATGTCTCCGGAGTCCCAAAACCTCGCCGCGGCCCTCAGAAGGTCCCAATCGGGCGGGAGATCCTTCAAATGCCATAAAGACTTAATCTTGAAGGTGGTATCGAACAGCCCCTTGTTGGATTGGAAGTTGTGTCTCATCCAAGATTGAAGATCGGACAAAAAATGGTCTCTTTTCCCCTTTTGCAATCTGATTGGTTTCTCCATTGACAGCTATCAAATTTGATGTCTTTTGGTCAAAAATATGCTCTGGGATCAGTTGGGATAAGCCTAGGGTGAAAATGAAATGAAAAGGCCAAGCCTTGGTTTTATTTTGAAAAAAACCAGTTCAGACAGAACTTCCAGCCGCACGGCTTCATTTGCCTCAAGACCTGGCCGGACGGCTTCTTTTGCTTGCTGCAGAAAAAAATCTGCAGCAGCTCTTGTTGCTGCCCATGTGGAGTTCTCACCCCACTTTCTCAATGAAACCTGCATAGAAACATGTCCAAACACCATTCATGCAATCATACACCATCACAAACCATTTTGGCCCAGTTTCAGCCCCATTTCCAAGCAAAAAAGCAGCCCTGAGGCTCAAGTAATATGCAAATTCATAAAGCATGAATAGAAAAAGCAAATAAAATACCAATACATTATTTTCACCTCCTTGGCGCCCAAATAAAACGAAAAATAAACAAAGTGTGCATAAAATTGTTCATTGTTTGTTTCCTTCCTCCTAGATCAGTCTAAGGAATCCTAAGCCTCCAACTCCTCGTCGTCGCTGCTCAGCTCATAGAAGCTAGGATCCTTCATCAAGTCCTCGACATCACTCACGTCAGAAAGATTGACATTCACCTGCTCGTACTCCGCCAGCTGCTCCAGAATGCCCGTGTTGGGTCCCTGTCCCCAAGGCATAACGCTGGTAGAGGAGGTCTGGTATCCTGAGGCCAACGAGGAAGAGGCTGTGCTCCCAACGTGCCTCCTTTTGCGCACGGGCTCCTGCACATTAGCCCCAGCCCTGGAAGCGCAAGCCAACTTCCTCAAAAGGGACCGGCACACATCCTTCCAACCCCTGTTCTTCCGTACCAAACCATCATAGGAACGAGCAGGAACCTGCAAGAAAAGAGAAGAAAAACTCAAGAAAATCTCAGAAAATCTCAAAATCGCAGAAAGCCAAGAAATCCAAAAAGGGAAGAGACCCTAGAGGTACTTACAGTGCTATCAGGTGGCAAAGTATACCGGGGCTACCTCATGTCAGGAACAGGTATCATGAACCTCCTCGGTACCCCGCAGACCACGTAGGAGAGATGAGTAGGAGGCATAGGCGGGTCAGTCGGCTCAGCTTCCCCGTACCCCTGAGTGACGGCCAGCTTCACTAGCTTCTGCGGCGTCCTCAACCGCTTCTCCACGAAGGTGGTATACGGGATAGAAAAGTCAAAATACTCCTCAGCCGCCACACCAGCCTGATACCTCGCAATCTCATTCTCTGACCAGTCCCTGGGCTGCAGCAAATGCGGTGGAGGATCGTGAGGTGTGATGGCATCCAAAGGAGGGACATGGCCATGCTGCCTAGAGAAGCGATCCCCCAAGTATATGACGTCACAAGTCAGCCCTGTCAACCACCTCCTCTGCCTAGTCGCCTCCAAGGCATCCCCTAGCAAGACCTCCGGGTACCTCCCCCAAGGATAGAAATCAACCCCATCATGACCATCCCCATTGATGACTGGTCTCACCATCTTGTAGTCAAAAGTTATCCGGGTCTTCTCGGTAAACTTGTCCCTAGCCTCTCCCCTCCAATGAATCATGGTCGGGAAGATCTTCGGATCACTCTATTGGTTCAAAGGAAAGAACCCAATCACCTCACAAAACCAAACCTGCATGTTCAAGACAAAAAGGGTCACTTCTCTCATAAAAGTCTCAAGACAGAAAAGTAAAAGAGAGAAAAGAGAGAGAGACTACCTCCAGTACAAAAGAAAAGCAGTCCATCGAAGCAGCCTTGTTTCGGCTGTACATATCCAAGGAGAAGTAAAGCTCAGCCAATTCGGCCTCACCCCAAGAGACCGTCCCAACCTCATCCAAGTTCTCTAAAGAGTCAAGCAGGCACAGCATAGCCAGCGTCCCAGAGTTAGCAAAGATGGTGACCGACAACATCAACCAAAAGAAAGCTCTCGCGAGCTGGTGGACAGTCACCTCATTGGCGACAAATCCCTGCATGCACTCCAGGACCGCCACCTCCACATACCTCGTCTCCATCCCAAGCCCCTTAGGATGGAGGTTAAATCCAACCAAAGCTCTGAACTCGTCCGCAGTAATGTGGTCTCTCCAAGTCACAGGCCTCCCAGTGAACTGCAATACTGTAATAGCAGTAAAGTCAGCCCGGGTCACCGTGATCTCCCCCCAGCTGAGATGAAAGCTGTGGGTGGTGTCCCACCAGAACTCCGAGAGGGTCTGGACCAGCCCCTTGCTCTTAGAGGTCACGTTGATACCTCTACCAATAGCACCAATAAACAAGTCAAGGTCGGTAGCCATCACCAGCTGCTTGGGGTTCACCCCATCTTTCTCAAAGTTGGGCATCCTGTCCCATAACTTCACCGCAACCTCAGAAGGTCCCCTCGACTTGTTCTCCTGTAGGAAAGCACAACAAAAAATGTGTCAGTCCTTCATTTCATCTCAAAATCATGCATGTATTCAAAAAGTGCACATATTTTCAACGAAAAGTATTCATAAGATCTCTAGCATCCTTTGCCTAGAAGGCGTGTCCTTCATCATTTGAAGCACGTCATCCCGAGCACATTGCTCTCCTAAGTACAAAATTCCAATTTTCACAAATTTCTTTGCACATAAGCATTAATTTTTCGAAATGGCATGCATGAATCCTTTTCATCGTCCAAAATCTTGTTTTCTCACTCATGATCAAGAATTGACCTAGTTCTAGCACATGCAAGAACTCCGTCACATTTTAGACATCATTTTTCTTACTTTATTTTCAAAAAATGAGGCATTCTCATTATTTTTCAAATAAATTGCGCATGCATGTTCATTTATTCCCTTAGCCTCATAGGTTAATCATCAAAATTCCAAAATCATCAACAAAAATCCTAGGAAAATTCGAAAAATTCCTAAAAATAGGGTCAAGCCCCAAATCAATCAAAATTCCAATCAAAATCGACAAAATCAAGCAAATCAAGAATGCTTACCCCAATAGATTGAGGTTTCGTAGATTTGTGCTCCCCCCTACCGGGATAAAGCTCAGACGGAGGCGTGTTGAAGTCATACTTCCGCTCCGTTCGAACGAGCTCCCTCCTCCTCCTCCTAGCGGCTTCTGATATGTTTCTTCGTGCTTGCCTAGGCACTATGTTCCCTTCCGGATCCATCTTGGGTGATAGAAGCAAAGGAATTGAAGGATTTTTGAAAATTCTCTCTCTCCTCTCTCTCTCTTCCTCGGCAGAAGAACAAACAGCAATGCTGTTTGCCCATTTCAAATGCTGTTTAAATAATCTGGTGAAATTAAATTTCAAGCCGGACGGCCTCTTTTTCCTCCACCTCATGTTGGGCGGCCTCATTCGCTCTGAGCTGAAATTACATCTTTGCCCCTGGACTTTCCACTTAGGCATACAATCCCCGTTATCTCTTAACAAGAGTAACGCTGTTTCCAAAGGATATCCGTTATCTCCAAAGGAGAATAAACTTTCCTCCCGAGTCGCCTCCGTTACTTCCGTTATAACGGAATAAACGGTAGGTGACATCCTCCGAATTGTCAAAACCCTAAATCTAAGCTACCTCTATCTCATAGATAGTGAAGTACGCTCAAGTTCTCCAAACTTTAGCTACCTCTATCTCATAGATAGTGAAATATGCTCAAGTTCTCCAAACTTTAGCTACCTCTATCTCATAGATAGTAAAGTACGCTCAAGTTTTTCCAGCTTTAGCTACCTCTATCTCATAGATAGTGAAGTACGCTTCAGTTTTCCAAACTTTAGCTACCTCTATCCCATAGATAGTGAAGTACGCTTCAGTTTTCCAAACTTTAGCTACCTCTATCTCATAGATAGTGAAGTACGCTCAAGTTCTCCAAACTTTAGCTACCTCTATCTCATAGATAGTGAAGTACGCTAAAGTTCTCCCAACTTTAGCTACCTCTATCTCATAGATAGTGAAGTAGGCTTCAGTTTTCCCAAACTTAAGCTACCTCAATCTCCTTGATAGTGAAGTACGCTTTAGTTTTCAAAACTTTAGCTACCTCTATCTCATAGATAGTGAAGTATGATCAAGTTCTCCAAACTTTAGCTACCTCTATCTCATAGATAGTGAAGTACGCTCAAGTTCTCCAAACTTTAGCTACCTCTATCCCATAGATAGTGAAGTACGCTCAAGTTCTCCAAACTTTAGCTACCTCTATCTCATAGATAGTGAAGTACTCTCAAGTTTTCCAAACTTTAGCTACCTCTATCCCATAGATAGTGAAGTACGCTCAAGTTCTCCAAACTTTAGCTACCTCTATCTCATAGATAGTGAAGTACGCTCAAGTTTTCCCAACTTTAGCTACCTCTATCTCATAGATAGTGAAGTACGCTCAAGTTCTCCAAACTTTAGCTACCTCTATCTCATAGATAGTGAAGTACCATCAAGTTTTCCCAACTTTAGCTACCTCTATCTCATAGATAGTGAAGTACTCTCAAGTTTTCTCAACTTTAGCTACCTCCATCTCATAGGTAGTGAAGTACGCTCAAGTTTTCCCAACTTTAGCTACCTCTATCTCATAGATAGTGAAGTATGCTCAAGTTTTCCCAACTTAAGCTACCTCTATCTCCTCGATAGTGAAGTACGCTCAAGTTTTTCCAACTTAAGCTACCTTTATCCCATAGATAGTGAAGTACGCTTCAGTTTTTCCAACTTCAGCTACCTCTATCTCCTCGATAGCGACGTAAGCTTTAGTATCTTCAGGTGAAAACCTCCATTAATTGTCAATCAGGTGACAACCTCCATTAATTGTCAAATCAGGTGACAACCTCCATTAATTGTCAAATCAGGTGACAACCTCCATTAATTGTCAATCAGGTGACAACCTCCATTAATTGTCAATCAGGTGACAACCTCCATTAATTGTCAATCAGGTGACAACCTCCATTAATTGTCAGATCAGGTGACTCCTCCATTAATCGTCAAAACCTCAAGGATCCTAGACACTGTTCCTAACTATCTAGTGAGACTTGATCTATGACCAAGGCTTGATTCCCCCGGGATACGTAGGTAGCCTTTCATAAAGGTCCAGCCATCCGACCACATTGGTCACCCTGTTCCTTCATCACTCCTCAGTGGTGAAGTAGCCCCTCGTAGAGGTCCAGATATCGGACCACATTGGTCACTTCCTTCATCTAGCATATCCCCAGTAGGATCAGTCACTTGACCTCCTAGGTCACTTTCTTTCCATCTTCCTAGCAAGGGACCAGCTTCTCTTCGCCATTCCCCAGTGGATCCAGAACTACGGCCTGGCTTGATTCCTCCGGGATACGTAGGTAGCCTACTTTAGGTTCAGCCAATTCGTCACATATGACACCCCTTTCCCCAGTGGATCTTTTCCGAACTACGACCTGGCTTGATTCCTTTGGGATACGTAGGTAGCCTTCCAAAGGTTCATCCACTTGACCACCTTGGTCACCCAATCCGTCTCGGCAGTTTGCCAGATTGGATCCTTTTTTATCGACAACCCCACTCGCCCTGCAAGTGACATTGCCGAGGGGCTTCTGTAAGTACCCAAATCTGGCTCATGCCTTCCGGTTAAGTTTTCCGGCAATTCCCCGGACTTTCCTAAAGTTCAGGGGCAATTTGGGAACTTTTCCAAACATTCCGAGGGGCGAAGGACTTGCTAGGAATTAAAATTCCACGTAGTCCCTTTGTAGAAAAGACCTTCTAGAAGGCCACCTTGCATGGTTCTAGAAATAGGCTGAGTCACTAATGGATAAGACCGCACGGCTTCATTAGCTGAGGGTTACAGCCGCATGGCTTCATTAGCTATCACCAGAGTGCCTATAAATAGAGGCCTCCTCTATTCATTTTGGGAGAATTTTTAGCACTGTTACTCTGCCAAAATAACTCCACGAAATTCCAAAAAGCTGAGAGCAACCAAAATCACCTCCTCCCTCTTCAAAACCCTTCAAAAGTTGGTCCTTCCTTAGGCAAACTTCAAGGAGATAGAGGAACACCACCATTGGTAACCTCTCCTCCCCTTCTCTTTAAAATATACTTGTCATACTTGCTATATTGTTCTTTTCTTTATATATTGTCATCTACTTGCTTGGTATTTGATATATTGCCATTAAAAATCACATCTTTAGTCATGCAGATCATAATACCCCATTTCCCTTTATCACATGGGATTCATGGAGGATCCAACCCAAAGATTAACAATAAGACCTCAAAATGACTTGTTCTAGGGTGGATCTCTCACATGATGATGTGAAAATAGCATCCTTTGCATATAAAAATGTCATCTTTTTCATTAAAAATGTCATCTTTATTTATGAATGTTATCCCCCCTTCCCATAGACCTTGCTTCCAAGGATTGTCCACCTAAAAGGTTCATAAAGGACATAGGAAAGCCATAAGGGTCCTCCCTTTACATTCCTAGTCCTAGCTTCCATCATGTTCATTACATATGTTAGTATAAAAATGTCATATTTACTTTAAAATGCATTCCCCATGTCCCTCATGGTTGGATCTCTCTCCAAGGATTGCCTAGTGACCTTCATAAGGCACAAAAAGGCATAAGATGAGTATAAAGATCCAATCTTTATACCCCTCCCTTAGTCCCCTTTGGTACTTGGAGCTTCTCTTGGAGTATAATGGTGTAAAGGTCCTATCTTTACATCATTTCCTCCACATAAAGATGCCATAATCGGATTCTCCTTTAGAAAAGGATGAACTTGAGCCCCTACATCTCCGATCATCACTTGAGATGAGCATAAATGTCCTGATAAAGCTCAAATTGTCTAAAGATGTAGGATTGATGGGCAAAGGTCCTTCATTTCTAAAGAGTCTTATCCTTGGACTATAAAAAAGGTGTCCCTATCTTGATCTCATGTGACCCAAGGTCTCATCATGATGATCATAAGTCCAAGATGAGAACGGGACCAAAGTCCCGAACATATCAAAAATCCAAGGAATCCCGAGCGATAACCAACTCATGGTTTATACGTCCGGAAGACAACTTGGTGCATTCCCTCCTTTTACAAAAAACACATCCCACACACGAAAACACAAAGGCAAGCATGAAAATCGGATCTTGGAAGACTTGCTCCGGCAAGGCTCTTTGGGTGAAAGACGATTCGTTCTTCCCAAGGGGTAACTTAACCTCCGGACCCAAGTCCTTTTTTTCAAAGTTTTGAGGAAATCAAAATGGCGTGGCAACTCCGTTTTTCAATTTAAACCGGATGTTTCCAAACCGATGTGAGGCGGTGACCCCTTACACGAGAAAGTGGTTCAAACAAAAAAATAAATAAAATAAAGAGCCGCGATCTTGGGCACCACATTCACAGATCTGTACCTCTCTAGGAAGATATTGCTGATCTGATCCCAGGTATGGCAATCTGCATGCTTGACCCATAGGAACCATCGTAACGCTGAACTTTTGAGCGTATGCTGGAAGTGATCGGCCATTTGCTGAAGGGTTGCTCCTTTCTCTCTCATGCCAAGAACGTAGGTATCAACATGCGTTTGTAGACATTCGGTTCCGTCGAATCGGTCCATTTCCGGCATTCTGAACTTGGCAGGGAGAGGCGTGACCATTTCCGGATCTGTGGACCTGAGCGTTTCTTGCTTTGAGCTGCTCATGCTGGCCCTCAGATCTTTCATCTGTTCGACCATCCAGGCTAGGGCTGGGTCCAGTGGCTTAGAGGCTCGGTGCCGAGTGTTTCCATATGAGCGGCAGTAATTGGAGATGGGAGGCTTGATATATGTGGATATATGGGGGCCTTTTCTGGACTGTATCGGGGTTTGTCCCCGGTGTTTAGAGGTTCGTGTATAGGCAATGGGTTAAGCCCGGGATGGTATTGGAGGATGTTGATATCCGTTTGAGATGGTCCAGCGGTGCGCTGGTTGTACTGAGTGATGGGAGTAGCACTGGCTTGGCCGTATATGACAGGGGTGCCTTGAGAGGTGGCAACATGAAGCCTAGGTTGGCTGTTTCCTTGGTTCGAAGGCATCCCGTAAGTTGGCGAGGGAGGAACCTAGTTGAAGGTTTGAGGAGTTGATCGGGGAGGCTCATCATGATGAAGGAACTAAGGGAACCGAAGAACTATCTGACGCTTCCGTAACTGTGACTCTGGCGAGGCGCTGACCCAAAATTCTGAACCACTTTCTGCTCGCTGCAGGGAACGAAAGGCAGGGTTTAGGCTTCGGAAAGGGTATTTGGCTCAGGGCTTAGGGCTAGTGAAATGTGAAGTTACCGATTAATGTTTACTTAAAACGTATTTTCTCAGAGTCCTAATCGGTTGGAAAAGATCGTGTCTTCTTTTTCACAACTAACCTAAGGCTCTAATCAGTGGATCTCGTCCCTACGTTTATAAGCCCCTCATTTTTCACCCGTAAATCGTCTTCCCGGGATGGACAATCCCGAGCGAGGGTCCTATAAGGCAACCGAGTACCACCGACAAAGGAAGAAAAGTGAACTTAAGGCTAGCTGGTCACGCAAACTTCCAATGTATGTAACACGCGGGCCACGTTCGAAGTCAACGTCCTTAAGTTAAGGCAGAAATCGTGCCAGAATTTCGGCATGACCTTTCCTGACTCGCTTGAGTGAGGGGCCTTAGCTTTTGGCGTTGGACAAGTTGTGGCTGGGTACGGTGCATACGTTGAGGGTTTGGTGACACGGTGTCACATTGAACCTTCGGGTATGTTTGGTGACATGGTGTCACACGTACTAAGCCAAAAACCAACCGTGGTCTTGGACGAAGTGTGACACAAAGAGTGCATGGCTTACACAGGCTAGGATGGGCTGTTTGGGACGACCCCATGCGCGCTCGAATGGTGTCTGGCAGACCAACCGAGCTGCAACTGAACGGTCATCCCGGGTTACGGGTCGTAGTGTACAGTGTACCGAGGCAGCAAGTGCACGTAGCGTGCGGTGTACCGAGGCAGCAGTGCAAGTAGTGTACGGTCACTAAATTCTTTTTTTTTTCTGAGTAAAACAGAGATTTTCAAGATGTGTTTTAAAGAATTTATGCGCAGTTCAAAATGTAACATGAAAATCAAGTATGAACGGGAATGTACGAACATGTTATGATTTTAGATGAAAAATGCAACACATTTTTTTTGCTTCGAAGAACCGTTTGATGTTTTGAACAACACACACAAAAACGAGGAAGGGTAAACGAAAGTTTGACCCACGGAATGCTTTTTGGAAACGATGGCAGTTTTAAAAAAGTATCCTTATCCCCAGCGGAGTTGCCAACTAAAATTACCCGGATCGCGCGGGGCTGAGCGCGAGCGGTTATCTTTCGCGGATGTTTGGGACCTCACTTTCGGGAAGGAGAGGAGTCGCCACGCGATTTTGTATTTTGAGCCCAAACGTTGAAAATGGCTTGGAAAAAGTATCATTTTGTATTTTGAGCCCAAATTTTGGAAATGGCTTTGAAAAAGTGTCGTTTTGTATTTTGAGCCCAAACTTTGGAAATGGCTTTTTAGTTCCAGAGATTGTTAGGTTCGGAGGTCACGTTACGTTTCAGGAAGAGTATGTTGAGATCACCCAAAACGCCTCGTATGACGAGTCTTTCTACCTTTCTCGAAATTGTGTGTGTGTATGTGTGTGTGTGTGTGTGTGTGTGTGTGTTTACATTTTGAAAATGGGGGCTTGAATGACAATCTTAATCTTGGTTTGAATGTCAAACGTTGATTTTATGATTCTTGGGAAAAGCGAGCGTTTGAATGACAAACGTCGGTTTTGGAGTTTTTTAGGAAAAAGGGTGAGAGTGACAAGTTTGAATCTTTAGCTTAAGTGTCAAATGTTGACTTTTAAGAAAAGAGCGTTTGAATGTCAAACGTCGGGTTTTGAGTTTAAAAATGATCGTTTGGATGTCAAACGTCACCTTCGCGCGTTTTGAAAGAGAGTTAGAGTGACGAACTCCGGTTTTGAACCGGACATTACATTGTTAGCGATTTTATGAAAAAAAGCATTAAATGAGATGCGATCAACGAATCGTATTGCGACTCAAACTTTGATAAGTAAATACTATCACGAGCCAAACGGCTCGAACTTGTAAATGACAGTATTTAAAATGCGGTATCGACGAAATCAAACGATCCGAACATTAAAGGTGCGATCAACGAGCCAAACGGCTCGGACTTGTAAAGTTGCATAATTTAAATGACAATATCAATGGATCAAACGATCCGGACTTTGTAAATAACAAACACGAACCAAACGGTTCGGACTGTAAAGTTGCAAATCGCCGGATCAAATGATCCGGACCGTAAATAACATAAACGTAAAGAACGGGGCCGGAACACCGTTTTAACCCGAGATTACTTCTCTTACGGGAGAGAAGATGATCTTGGACTAAATCGTATCGGACCCCGTAGACGGAGTTACGTCTACATTTCAAGGATTTTGACCGAAGCGGTTATAGCGTTTGACGCGTAAACCGAGACAGAACGAGTGTTCAGGGAGAGAGAGTGTTACCTATGGCTAGGGGTTGACTCTTTTGGCTCGGTTGACGTATACAGGATACGGTTTAGTGTTTGAAAGGGTGTTTTGAGTTTGTTTGGTTCGTGTTTGGTTGAAAAACAAGGTTTTCATGCAAATCGAGGCAAAACGGGGCTCGGGAGAGGGTAGGATGTACTTATGTCGTGGGCTTTGGTAAAAATGGTTAATATTTTTCCTCCTTGAAATGTTTTGACAGCCCTTGTATTTATAGGGTGAAATTGTAAAACAGTCCGGACGGACTTTTCCTCAATTTGGGGAGGTTTTCTGGTATTTTGGAAAATTGGGGGACTTGTTGGCAATTCTGAATTTTCTGTAAAACAGTCCGTCCGGACTGTCACTCAATCTCAGGGGCATTTTGGTCTTTTATCTTTGAAATCTGATTGATGTTGATTGGAGGGCCTTGGCATGCGTGCCACGTGCCCCTGTGACTCACCTAGGCTAGGGTTTTCGTCCCGTTATTCCCGGTTTTATCCGTTTTTTAAATAACTGTCCGGAAAATGTCCGAAACACCCCCGGAAAGTGCCGGAAAGGGCATTTTTTGGGAAAGCTGTACTTTTACGTGTGATAACGTGTGTTGAGTACGTTTTGACATTGGGATGCACGGGGCAGTCTCGGGACGTCTAGTTGGCTTGAGAACTGGGAGTTTAACGGGTTCCGGTTAACCTGGAAAGGGCCAGTTAACGGATTCCAGTTAACTTCTAACGGATTTTGACGATCCGAATTTGGGTACTTACACTTACGCCTGAAGATTATGAATGTGTCCCCAATGCCATCTTTCCCTTTGCATTAAATGAAATGATAGATCTTTCTGAGTATCCCCATATTGTCAACTTAACAAATGATAAATTAACTAATAATCTAACAACAGTTAATAATAACTCATTTGAACAAGATGCAGACATGATGAGTGAGTTTTACACTCATCCATTTAATACTTTATGAATTTATTCTTTGCTTAATCCTTGAGTTTTGTGTGTTTTAATGGGTGTTTTTAGTGTTTATTTAGTTTTCAGGGGTCAAGTGAAGATTGAGCAAATTTAGAAGCATTTTGTGCCACTTTGGAAGTTCGAGGGCCGAATTGTAATTTTTGGAAGTTCAGGGACCTTATTGCAATTTTTGAAAATTGAGAGAAAAATTGGTTAAATAAAGTCCGGGGACAGAATGAAAATATGAAAGTTCAAGGATAGAGTTCAACAGAAATTTTTAGAATGTCCAAAATGCGAAAAAAGGCGACGGTGTAATTATGGGACGAACCGAATCCAATGGGGGACAAAACAAGGCATGGCTTGGCCGAGAGAGTGCTGCAGTGGCCGGCCAAATGGAGAACTTGGCCGAGGATTGCTTCAGTTTGGGCCAAGGAGGAAATCAATTTGGGCCTAGTTGGGCTTGAAGTAAATGATGACTGTTCATGTGAATTAAATGGTGACTGTTCGTGTGTGCAAACCTAGGAATTTGGATAAATTGCAGCCGTGGGTATTTTAAGGAGGGTATTAATACTCACTTTAATACACTATTTTTTTCAGTTTTTTTTACTTATCATCTTTTTACCATAGCTTCTTCTTCAATTTCAATTTTCTTGGTGTTATTGATTTCCATGGATAGCTAATTCTCCTTGTTCTTGGAATTGGAGGTAACAATTTATGTTTTGAGTTTTACTTTTCATCGTTATCATTGTATTACTTGGGATTATCAAGTAGCTTTCTAATGGAATTTTAGAATATTTATGCTGATCACATATTTGTTCTTGAATAATTTAGAATTTCAATTGTGAACCGCCAAATTTACAATTGAAATTAGTCTTGGCTTGATAGTAACAATTCATTGAATCCCCGCCAAAAGATTCATAAGAATTTTGGTTTTTCTTGTATTGTTCTTAAGTTCTAAATGGGTTTCTAATTAATCTATGAACGGGCCAAGGGAATAGATTAATTGGGAACACTTGATTGCAAATCACCCGCCGAAGTGTCCCAATCATAATTTCGTAAGAACAAAACCCCAAGTATACTTTGATTGATGAACCGTGAAACTTGAGCATAATTGTGAAGCCAATTCCAGGAATTTCGCCGTAATATTGAAACTTTATTTTATAACAAATTCTAGTTAATTTTGCAAAAGCATTATTTGTGAAAACAACAAATTCTTCACTTAAAAATCTTTTTCATAGCAATAATTTTACACACTTTAAATTTGTGTCTCGGTGGTTCGACCCTACTTACCCTATCTACAAATCAATTGTAGGTAGTTTGAGTTGGAATTTATTTTTGACGCAATTCGACACATGTCAAGACACACTAAACGAACAATACACGAAAGAAATTTTTAAGAAGGTTTTGATAAAGAGGAAAACCGTGCCCATACTGCCGAGGAGGTTTTGACTAGTGTTAACTTGGGTACTATCAAAGAACCTAAAGAGACACAGATCGGGAACTTCTTTCAAGGGGCCGAACGGGACATACTGATTGATCTACTCAGAGAGTATGTGGACGTGTTCACCTGGTCTTACAAAGACATGCCGGGGTTAGACAGCTCAATTGTAGAACACAGGATTCCTCTGACACCTGATGCCAAGCCTGTGAAACAGAAGCTGAGGAAAATCAAGCTAAAGTGGTCTTTACAAGTCAAAGAGGAAATTGAAAAGATGCTTCGTGTTGAATTTATCAGAGTCATTGAATATCCGACCTGGTTGTCAAACATTGTGACCGTGACCAAAGCAAATGGGAAGGTACGATGGTGTGTGGACTTCCGGGATCTAAACAAAGCTAGTCCCAAACATGACTACCCATTGCCGAACATAGATATTTTTGTGGACGCCACAGCCAACTATAAAGTCAATTCATTCGTGGATGGTTTTTATATCTACAATCAGATCAAGATGGCAGATGAGGACCAGGAGAAGACAGCTTTCACCACACCATGGGGGACATACTGTTACTCGGTGATGCCTTTCGGGTTAAAAATGCTGGGGCTACTTATCAGAGAGCAGCAACTGCACTTTTTCACGACATGATCCACAAAGAAATTGTGGTCTATGTCGATGATATGACTATCCATTCTAATGGCGTAGATGGACAACACTTTGTTGATCTACAGAAGTTCTTTGAGCGGTTAAGAAAGCATTCCATGAGGCTGAACCCTGCAAAGTGCACCTTCGGAGTAACGAGAGAAAAAGTACTTGGGTATATGGTCACAGAGCAAGGAATTGAAGTTGACCCCCGAAAAATCAAAGCCATTATGGACATGAAGCCATGATAGGCTAAAGTCGCATGCCTACAAATTAATTACCAAGACAAGACTCAGCTACAAAACTGCAGCTAGGACAAGTCCAGGGTCGATCCACTGAAGAACGGTTACTTATTTGCACAATTGTCACTTGACAAGATTGGGGGTCTAAGATTGATTTTAATTAAATTCCTAAGATGGGAATTAAAAACTAAGTTGTAAACAATTAAAAGAAAGCACTTTGGATCAATTATTTTTCCCGTCTATCATTCAAATATCATCGGTTGACTCTTTTCACTTTTCCCCTATTCACTCGATCACGAGATGTTTTTCAATCTCTATCTCTTCCTTTGATATTAGCTAATAGCAGTGACACACTCACTAATAACCCTAATCAATACCTAAACCTAACTGACACAGTCTAGATTCACAATATCGACTGATTCCGCTTTAAGAGATTAAGATCGAGAACACGTTCTAATGTTATTTCAATTAGATACTTGTCAATTTTCTTTCTCTTCACAATTTACCATGACACATGCATAAATCATAAAGTTACTACTTGTGAAACCCTAAATTTACACAATCTTAGGGGATTCTAGCAATGAATTAAGATCCAAGATTAAACAATTGGCCTAATTGAAAAACCCTAGAAATCAAATCAATCAATTAAAATAGAAGAAAATATGAATAGGACAAAATAGATGAAAAGAAATTAACCCCAATTGAATTCAAGACGGTTCCAATAATCGAATCCAAAGCAGTAGAATTAGTTCTCCATAAAAAGCTATGAACTCTCTAGAAAAAAATAATAATAAAAGTCGAACCCTAAACTGTTGTTAAAACCAAGTATTTATACTTGTTTTCTAAACCTAATTTAATAAGGAAAGTAAAAAGAGAAATAACATAAAACAATTCCACAAACGCGTACAACTGCTGCAATGCTGACGTCAGAACACGCTAATGGCACTAGTCGTGCTAATCTTCATGAGTCGTTCCCTTGCCTGGCAGTCGTGTCACGCTTCGTGGCTCTTGAAACAGTCGTGCTGGATTTACTCACGAGTCGTGCGACACATCACGACTCGTGCCTCTTCCTGCTTCCTTCAATATTCCAGCCTCTTCAACATGGTCCTTGAAGCTTCCCATTTTACACTTTTCCCCTTGAACTTGCTGTTGACTTGAACTGGTTGACATTCTGGCTTGTTTCTTGGTATCTCAAAACCATATCTCCTCACATTACAATAAAAATGTTCATAATAACCTCTCAAATTACAATGTTTCCTCTAATACCAAAATATAGCAATTTAACTAAAATAAACACAACATATAACCAAATTGCTATAAAATGTCCGAAAAAACTGAGGAATTAATAAAGCTAAAAACAACCTATCAAATTCACCCACGCTTAGACCTTTACTCTTCCCTGAGTAAATTTCTTATTCCTCGCAAACTCCAGGTCTAAAACATGCGCGCGAGGGGAAAGTGATTTCCCTAACTCCTCAAAACTGTCAAACTCAATGATCTCAACATAACACATTCGGAGAATAAAACTCCGCTCCTTATTACTCCACAAAATGGTAATAATGGCCTTAGCTTGATCCCAACTCCAAATATGCAAAAAGGGACATCCAAACTAAGGCCCACACATCAAAAAGCTAGGGGGAACTACAATGTCCCAAGCTTCCCCCACGCTATCCTCACACTACTACTCCCTCAAGTCAAGTCAATGTCTAAGAAAAGACTTACCTCGTGAACTACACCGACCCCCCTTATATCACCAAAAGGAAAACGAGGATTTTCTAACCTAGCGCCTCTAACCAAACCTCCTACGCCAAAAGTAAACAATCCTACCCGACGCTCCAATCCTCCCTTATACCTCCAACTCCGGTGACATATAAAAGATGGACAATGTTTTACTTCCTCACCTTTTGCCTAGGTGCCATTTTTCGGTTTTCACCTAGCCTCTCGTTTTTTCATTTTATCATTTTTTTAACACACCCTCTCCTTTTGCCTAAGTGCCCTCTCAGGTTTTCACTTAGCCTCTTGTTTTTTAATTTTATCATTTTTTTACATAAATCTATCAACCTCCTTCCCCAGGCTTCAAACTCACAGTGCCCTCAGTGTGACAAATAAAATCATAATAAATACAAAAAAACGTGAAGGAGCAAGGAGAACGTACCATCAACGCCAGCATCGCCAAAAGGACCGAGAGGACTCGCCAAAACGTACTTCTCCCTCAATATGCCTCTGGTCCCTCCATTCCTCCTGGTCATCCATCATCCTCATGTAATCATCCGAAATGGGTTTGTATACTCTTATCTCAGGCCGCTGCACATAGGCCTCCATCTGCTGGTGCCGTCTACTCATCACCCTGACTTCATCCTCTACGGACTCCAACCTATCCGCTAATTCTTCCCTTTGTACATCCGCCCCTCTCAAATGTTCCTCTATCTGCTTGTATCGGGCCGTGTGTGCCCGGTTCTGCTCATCCAAGTAAGCTCTCAACTCTTGCCACTGCCCGAACGATCCTTGTTAGCTTGAGCTACTCGCCTCCTGTCTCCTGGGGTCTTGCCTCTCAACATGTGGCTCCTCCTCCTCATCCTCACTCTCAGGCATATCGCCCCTATCAATCGCCAACTGCCTTTCTGAAATATCAATCACCCCAGGCATTCGCCAATCCCTAGGCTGTACCCCACTCGGGTATATCTCATTCCTAGCACATCTCACTCTCAGCCCGTTACCATAAGTCAACTATAAAGCATCAACTGACCCCTCAACCCTGGAGAACGCGTTGTCATACCTCAACAAAAATTTGTGATCATAGAACTTCGGGCCACCAATCAACCCCGTTGCGTCCGATGGAATCTTCATAAAATGTTTAGCCAACAAAGTAATCATCCCCCCGACTGGGATGTTCCCGCTGCTTTGATTCGAAAAACTCTCACATCTCCTAAAGAAATAATCAACCCAATTTGGAATTTTGTCAACAGACGGTAGGGCACACTGCATAAAGGCAATTGAGTTGGCATTTGTTTGGGCCGGCTCCCCATTGCCAAAGAATGTCATAGATAGGCCCTTATACAAAAACCACCACGCCGGGTGGTAAAATTCTTTTGCCCTTACATAAGGTTTCTGCATATACTTCCCAGTTAACTCCAAGTAGAAAAATTCCACAGCCTTATCTTTCTTTGGTTCACCCTCAGGCGTCTCCTCAACACCGAACAACTCCCTCACTTCATAGTACCTAAGCTCCCATTGTATATCATTCAGATTCAACCTCACACATTCATACTTATCATCATCCACGAATCTCTCCACCGCAGATAGAAATTCTAGAGTATACCGCTTATAAGTTGCGACATTCTTTCCCAAAAACTCACCCAACCCCGCATTCGTTAGCAGCTGTTATACCAACCCGTCAACTCCTAACTTCTGCAATGTTGAAGTGTTCAAAAATTTTGTCACCTGTATCTCACGCCCCCTTTTATTTAGATTCCTCCATTTGTTCTTTTGGGTTTCGTTTAAATTCCTTAACCCCATGAAATCGTCGGGTTAGGCTTCGGCAAGAAAACTGACCTCTTTTGCCTCTTAGATGGAGGCTGAGCGTTTCCACCCTTTGTTTTCACCATTTTTGCTCACACAATCTCAACACCCAAACAATGCAATCACAATAATAAAACAACACCAACACATACAAAAATTCTCCTGTCAATACCAACCGAACCTCCACAGCTCCCCAAGAAATTTAAGGCTCAACAAAGAAATAATATCGAAATTTACCTTAGAATTCCTTCCACCAATCCCAATTCTCCACCTTGTTGCTCCAAATCAAAGCTCCAACAGATTTTTCAAAAATCCCAAATTCGAAATTCTAGGGTTTTCTATTTCTTGCACCAAGGATGAAATTGAAGGTTGAGAATGAAGGGTATAGGGCCGAAAGTAATGGGGAAGATGGTAGGCTTGGTCAATTTGGGGTTTTATGGGGAGTAATATGTGGGTTTAAGGTAGAGAGAGAAAGTGGGTTAATGGGGTCCGAAATTAGGAATGGAGAGGGTAGAGGGTGGTGTTTATGGAGGGAGAGGAAGAAAAGAACGAGAAGATGAAGAGGAATAGGTAGGGAGGCGACGGTTGTGGTGTGGGCTGGTGTTTTAATGGTGTAGAGAGCAGAGAGAGGGAGAGAGAAGGAAGGAGAAGTAGTTGGGGGAAATAGGTTTTTGAAAATTAACATCAGGTTTACCCCCCTGTTGCTGTACGTATTTTGGAACTTTTCACGACTCGTGCTCAATGGCACGAGTCGTTCCCTTCTCCTACATTCATGACACGCCCGTGATAATTCATACACTCGTGCAGGTTTTTGACACGAGTCGTGCCTGTGGTCACGAGTCGTGCCTGTGGTCACGAGTCGTGCCCAGGCCAATTTTTTCACAGATTTTTTTTTGATCCTGGGCACTCGTTTTGCTATGCCTCCATTGATTCTCCAGCACATCACTACAACACAAAATACCTCAGTAGCACCAATTCTACAGCAAATAATAATAAAAATAAAATAAAATAAAGAAAATAACAAAGAAATTCCCGGGTTGCCTCCCGGTAAGCCGCCCTTCTTTACCGTCTTTGGCTAGACCCAACGCTGGGTAAGCCCCCGGAATAGCATATGGCTCATTCATAAATAGGATCGTAGAGATCCATCATCTCCACATCCTCAACAGTAATATCACTACCATCAAAATAAGGCTTTAATCTTTGCCCGTTTACCTTGAGCTCTTGGTCTCCGGAAAGACTAGAGATTACAATCGCGCCATGCGGAAATACCTCCCTCTAAATAGGGACCGGTCTACCGGGACCTCAATTTACCGGTAAACAAGCGCAAGCGGGAGTCAAATAGGAGGACTTTTTGACCAACCTTAAAGTCCCTCCTTAAAATCATTTTATCGTGCCACGCTTTTGCTCGTTCCTTATAAGATAGATTATTCTCATAGGCCTCTCTCCGAATCTCATCAAGCTCATTTAATTGCAGTTTCCTTTCCTCACCGGACCCGTCTAAGTTCATGTTTAACTTTTTGATTGCCCAAAAGGCTTTATGCTCAAATTCCACGGGCAGGTGACATGGCTTCCCAAACACTAATCGATATGGGGACATACCAATAGGTGTCTTGTAGGCCGTTCAGTATGCCCATAAAGCATCCTCTAACCTAAGGCTCCAATCTTTCCTATTCGGGTTCACGGTCTTTTCGAGGATGGACTTGATTTCCCTATTGGACACCTCTGCTTGGCCATTTGTTTGGGGATGATAGGTGGTGGAGACCTTATGAGTGATATTATACTTTTTAACCAAGGCCTCCACCATCCTATTGCAAAAATGAGATCCCCTATCACTAATCTAGGCCCTAGGCATCCCAAACCTAGACACAACATTACTCTTAAGGAAGCTCACTACCACCTTAGAATCATCGGTGCGTGTAGGGATCGCTTCGACCCACTTGGAAACGTAGTCCACTGCAAGTAAGATGTACACAAAACCAAAAGAATTAGGGAACGGACCCATAAAGTCAATTCCCCACACGTCAAAAACTTCGCAATTAATTACGATGTTTTGTGGCATCTCATTGCGGCGTCCTATATTTCCAACACGTTGACACCGGTCACAAGTCTTACAAAAGGCAGTGGCATCCATAAACAATTTTGGCCAAAAGAAGCCACTGTCTAACACTTTCCTAGCAGTATTTTTGGCACCAAAGTGACCACCACATGCATACTCATGACAGAACTTTAGGATAGAGGCCATTTCGTTTTCCAGGACACATCTACGAATGACTTGGTCAGCGCAATGCTTCCACAAGTTTGGCTCGTCCCACACATAATACTTAGCCTCACTGCGGATTTTGTCTCTCTTGGATTTAGAAAATCCTTGGGGGAATTTATTAGAGACCAAAAAGTTAACCAAATTTGCATACCAAGGGAACACCTCTTTTACTGCCCACAGAGCCTCATCAGGAAACTCACCCCTAATAGGGGCTTGTTTATAAGGCTTGTCCTCTTTTCTCACAAGACGACTCAAGTGATCGGCCACAACATTTTAGGCCCCTTTCTTATCCTTAACCTCTATGTCAAATTCACTCAATAAGAGAATCCACCGGATGAGTCTCGGTTTCACCTCTTTCTTAGACATCAAATACCTAAGAGCAGCATGATCGGTGTACACAATGATTTTAGTCCCAAGCAAATAGGACCTAAACTTTTCTAATGCAAAAACCACAACTAACATCTGATTTTCAGTAGTGGAATAATTTCTTTGTGCCTCATTCAAAGTCATGGATGCATAATAAATTACATGAGAGGCACGATCCACTTTTTGACCCAAAACTGCCCCCACGGCATAGTCACTAGCATCACACATGATCTCAAAAGGGAGAGACCAATTGGGGGCTTGAATAATTGGATTACATGTCAACCTACCCTTCAACTCATCAAAAGATTTCTTACAATTATCATCAAATTTGAAATCCACCTCTTTTTGCAACAAGGTGCATAGAGGTGTAGCAATCTTTGAAAAATCTTTTATGAAGCGACGGTAGAACCCCACATGACCAAGGAAAGACCGCACTTCACGCACATTTGTTGGGTAAGGAAGTGTGGAAATAACATCAATTTTGGCTTTGTCCACTTCAATACCCTTTTTAGAAACCACATGTCCCAACACAATGCCTTGCTCAATCATAAATTGACATTTTTCAAAATTCAACACCAAATTTGTTTCAACACATCGGTCTAGAACTAAAGCAAGGTGAGCAAGAAATTGGTCAAAGGAGTCTCTATGGACGGTGAAGTCATCCATGAAAACTTCCATAAAGTTCTCCACAAAATTGGAGAAGATGCTCATCATACACCTTTGAAAAGTCGCAGGTGCGTTACGTAAATCAATGGGCATCCTCCGATAGGCAAAGGTGCCGAAGGGGCAAGTAAAAGCGGTTTTCTCTTGGTCTTCTGATGAAATTGGTATTTGAAAATACCCGGAATAACCATCAAGAAAACAATAATATGCCCTTCCGGCAAGCCTTTCCAACATTTGATCAATAAAGGGGAGGGGAAAGTGATCTTTTCTAGTTACCTCATTAAGTCGACGAAGATCATTGCAAACAAGCCATCACGTTTGCTCCCGGGTTGGCACCAACTCGCCCTTGTGATTGATGACGATGGTGATACCTCCCCTCTTAGCTACACATTGAGTAGGGCTCACCCACTCACTATCTGATATGGCATATATGATCCCCATCTGCAGTAACTTCAAGACTTCCTTCTTCACCACCTCCATTATAGGTGGGTTCAACCTCCTCTGCGATTGCCTAACCGGCTTAGCACCCTCCTCTAGCAGAATCCGGTGAGTACATAAAGAAGGACTTATGCCCTTGATGTCGGCAATAGTCCACCCAATCTATTCTTTCTGCTCCCGGATCACATCAACTAATTTCTTCTCTTGCTCCTCCGTTAGAACACTAGAAATCACCACAGGAAGTGTCTTCCCTTCACCCAAGAAAGCATATTTCAAATTCTCGGGAAGGGGCTTCAATTCAAGAACAGGTGCCTTCTCAACAGATGTCAATGGCTTCTCCGGTGGCACCTCCAACTGTAAATGACCATAACCCGATGGTGAGACATACATGGCATCCTCAGAAAGGCTCATCACCGCCTCCTTCATCTCATCGGAAATGTCAAACTCTAACTCGGCATACTCCAATGCATTCTCCAACACCGACTTCATGTCATCATCTCCTCCGCACACATCAAACACCTCTTGAGCTATGGGCTCAACTACATCAATGAAGTTCACCGAGTGCACATCCTTAGGATACTTCATGGCATAAAAAATATTGAACTCCATTTGTTGCCCATCAAACTCCATAGTCAATGACCCATTCGTGACATCCAACTTGGTACGAGCAGTCGACATGAAAGGCCTCCCTAACAGAATGGGAGCCTTAGGATCCGTATCCATCTCCAAGACATAAAAATCTGCAGAAAAAATAAGCTTACCAACCCGAACTAGAACATCCTCAATCAACCCCTTAGGGTATGCATTCGATCTGTCGGCAAGCTGTATAATCACCCGAGTATCCTGTAAAGGTCCCAACTTTAGGTTCTCAAACAACGCATAGGGCATGACGTTGATTGAAGCCCCCAAGTCAAGCATAGCCATATGCTCCGAATTATCCCCAAGAGACACCAGAATCACGAACATACCCAGATCACTACACTTTTTCGGCATCCTCTTCTGATAGACTGCAGACACATGCTCACTAATCTTCACCTTTTTCTGACTCCGCTCCTTCTAATTCCTCTTCATCGTGCATAACTCTTTCAAGAACTTCGCATACCTTGGAACCGACTGCAGGAGATCAAGAAACAGAATGTTTACCTCAAGCCTTTTGAATGTGTCAAAGATAGCCTTATCAGGCTCCGGCTTTCTATCCTCCCTTAAAGCATACGGAAATGGAGGAACTGGCTCATAAACAGGAAATACTGGTGCAGTACTCTTCTCCTTTTCAGGAGTCTCCGTCTCCGGTGTAACTCTCTCAACCACTAACTCGGGCTCCTCTTCGACAACCACTTCCTCTAGCTTCTTCCCACTGCACAAAGTCATTGCACTGACATTAGACTTCGGATTCGGTTCAGTTCTAGATGGTAACTTTCCCGAATCTTTAGCCTCCATTCTCCCAACTGCATCTGCCAGCTGACTCATATACTTCTCTAGATTACTGATGCTCGATTTAGTCTCCTGCTGAAACTGCTGGAAGTTTCCATTCATGGTAGACATGCTTTGCGCTAGTGACCGAACCATGTCCTCTCGTAGATCGGGCCCCTGCTGCTGCTGCCGCTGCCCCACAGTGCTCTGCATCGATTGTATTGATTTCCGAAACCGCCGACCCCGCCGAAATCCCTGCTGATTGTTGAACGACTGTCTGAAACCTTGTTGCCCCTGTGGTGGACCATATCTAAGGTTCGGATGAACATTATTTGCAGCGTTGTAATTGAACTGCGGAGGCCTCTGACTCTGTTGATTGAACCCTATTCCATTGACATCTACCACCTCATCAGTCTGAAGAGTAGGACAAGAATCAGTCAGGTGGGTCACATCATTGCATATACCGCAGGGATGAGGTTGTTGACCCAAAACTAATGTCTTCAATAGACTCTTCACATCTGCCAGCTCGGTCTTCAAATCACTTGTTGTATCACTCGATCCCGCAGCACTGACTTGCCTAACGCTAGACCTCCTCCCATGAGTTCTTGTGCTCTTGGCTAGTTCCTCTATCAACTGCTCTGCATCCCTGGTAGTTTTGTTCAGAATACTACCTCCACAAGCAGAATCTATCCACCGTTTGTCCTGCACAGTCAATCCTCCATAGAAATATACAATAAGCTGCTCATCATCAAAGCCATGATACGGACAGCTTCTGCAGAGCTTGTAGAACCGGTTGTGATAGTCATATAGTGATTCATCGGACCGCTGCTCCATATTACTGATATCCCTCTTCATGACATTGATCTGATCTGGAGGGAAGAACTCATCAAGGAACACCTCCTTCAACTCCTGCCAAGATGTAATGCTGTTGGGTGGCAGGTGATAATACCACGTATTCGCATTATCCTTAAGAGTAAAGGAAAACGCCCTCAGTAATAACTGCTCAAGAGGCAAAGCAGCCGGTCTCATACTCTTGCAAATCTGCACAAACTGGGCAATGTGTTGATTCGGATTCTCCCCTGGTATCCCATTAAAATGGGGCAACAGGTTCAATAACCCCGGCTTCAATTCAAATGTAACCCCAGCCGGTAACTCAGGAAACAATACTGCTTGCGGTTGCTCACTCCAGTTCGGAGCAATCCTTTGCCTCAATGTCCGAGGTGGGGGAGGTGGATTGTGATTGCCCCGTCCATTACCCCCATTGTTCACAACCTCCGGTTCAACATCACCCATGCCGTTATTATTATTCATCCCGCTCCGCTGCAAATTTCTCCTGTACCTGAAATATCTTTCAATTTCTGGAACAAAAGGACTAACAAATTGATTAGCAGAACGAGTATGGACCATAAAAGGTTCCACACCACAAGATGACAAAAATAATAAAGCGCAATTAACAGGAAACAAGAAAAAGGAAAAAGAAATAGATTAAGAAAAGAATAAGAGTGCAAACAAATAAAACCGTTCCCCGGCAACGGCGCCAAAATTTGATAGGTCTAAAGTCGCACGCCTACAAATTAAATACCAAGACTATACTCGGCTACAAAAACTGCAGCTAGGACAAGTCCAGGGTCAATCCACTGAAGAACGGTTATTCGATTGCACAATTGTCACTTGACAAGATTGGGGATTTGTTTGATTTTAATTAAATTCCTAAAACAGAAATTAAAAACTAAGTTGTAAACAATTAACGGGAAGCACTTCAGATTTGTTTCCGTCCCCGTTTATCAATTCAATATCATCGGTATAATTTCTTTCCCTTCCTCCCTATTCACTTGATCCGGGATATATTTCAATCCCTATTTCTTTCTTATTAATGGTTATAAGCAGTGACACACTCACATATTCCCCTAATCAATACCTAAACCTAACTGACACAGTCTAGATTCACAATATTGATTAATAAAGCTCTAAGAAATTAAGATCAAGAATTTCACTATTCTTTTGCAAATAGATCAAAACCTAGTTTTACCCCCTTTTTAATTTACCACGACACGTGCATAAATCTCAAAGATGCTACTTGTGAAAATCCTAATCTGACACAGACTTAAGATTAAACTAGCATTAAATCAATTATCGGAAAAAAGAGGGTGATCAAATCTCAAAACCCTAGAAACGATTTATCAATTAAAACAAGTAAAACTATGAATAGGGATTCAGAAATAAAGAAATCGATAACTCAATTGAATTAAACAAATAGTTCGGGATTCAAATCCGAAGCAAACGGAATTTGCACCCCATAAATTTTTATTTGTTCTAGTATGTAAATAAATAGCGAAGATGATCCAAGTAATAAAAGCCCAAGTCTCTTTTGGGTCCCAACTCCAATAGGAGCCCCATGCTTCATTAGCCCATACTGCTCCCGAAAGAATACCCATGGTTAAAAAGATAAACCCTAGACTAATTACACGATCACTCCAATAATCCAATTGTTGAACCAATTGGATCTTGTAATAATTTTTAACAGAAGAAAAAGAAGTCTTTGCGACCATCTGAATTTGTTGATTCCTGGATTGAATTTTGTCAAATGAAAGTGATAAGGATTTAAGCTTCCATGAAAATTGCTGAAAACTCTAAGTAATAATGATAATAAAAAGTCTAACCCTAAAACTGTAGTTGAAACAAGTATTTATACTTGTCCCAACTAATAATCATAAACCTATAAGGAAACTCAAAAGAAAAAGGAAAAGAAAACTAATAATAATAATAATAATAATAATAATAATAATAATAATAATAATAATAATAATAATAATAATAATAGTAAATACTCCTCAAAACCAACGCCAGCCAAGCCTCGGTCAAACGCGGTCAACAGCCTTGATTTATGTGGTCTTCAATTCAATGCTGTCAATTCCTTGGTTGGTTTAGGAAACTTGGACTTTCCCAATTCAATACACCTTGTCCTTTCTTTTCAATTTAATTCAATTTCCAAATTCTTTTCACACACACACGTGCCATCTTCTTTTTCCAAATTCTTCAGTTTCACTTTGATCCTCGAAATTCTGCTTCTTTGTAAATTGATCCTTGAACTTCAGCTTCTCGCACTCAAAATGTCTCACAATTACACAGCTTTCCCACAAACTCACCAATTCATAATCCACTCAAAATTACATCAAAACTAATCTAAATTACATCAAAATAATAATAAAATATCTAGAAAATTAGGGAAATAATATATACAAAATTTACCACATCTTAACAAAGGAAGATTTTCAATTGGATATTGGGTATTACGAAATGTAGAGGTGCAAGGGGTCCAACCCGGTTTCCACAAGCTCTCCCAGAATGGGAAGGTCCGTATCAAGTCACTCAAGTCATCAAAGAGTGGACATACAAATTACGGACAGAAGAAGGTAAAGGCCTAAAAAACAATTGTAATAGCGATCACCTTAGAAAATATTATTTTTGAAAAATTGTACTAAGTGTTGTAAAAATTGTGATAGAGGCTACAATGTATCAAAAATGATGTGCTTGGCATATTCTTGTAAGTCAAACAGTACGAAAATGATATACTCACTACTGAATTAATAAAGTGAATGCCCGTAGGGCCATGCCCAAAAATCCATCGACATGGAAACGGATGCCAGCACGTTCACAACCTGCTGATGCATGGTGATCTTACTGATCGCAGAGCTTATGCCCACATGGATGCAATCAAACGGACACGCCCTGCTGATACACGGTGGTCTCATAGGCCTCTAACCGCATGCCCATATGTAAAAGGCCAAAATTGAGCCCTTACTCGATCACCAAAATACTTAAAGAGTCCAAAAGATTGAACCACCATAATGGATATGGAAGCCAGTACGGTTCAAAACCTGCTGATGCGCGGTGGTCTCATATGCCTCTAACCGCATGCCCGTATGTAAAAATGACAAAATTGAGCACTTACAAGCGCCACTAGACTCAAAAGAGTCCGAAATTCCTAGCCACCAAACGTGGATATGGAAGCCAGCACTGGTCACACCTGGTGATGCGCGAATTAGCCTCACGGCCACATTTTGCATGCCCATATGAAAGCAGCTTACCTTGGCTCTTTCGAAACACGTCGCGAACTCAAGAGTCCAGACCGCGTAAAAAACTAGGGTGAATGGACGAGAGTGATTTGTAGTTGGAGCCCACAAAACAGACCGAGCTAAAACCTTAAAGTCTATAAGAGGCCACAATTAATTGTGATCACAGTGAAAAATGTTAACTCCCATGCAAAACTTAAAAAGTTTTTATAAGGAGTTACTAACTCATAACTCGGCCTACAAAATAATAATGGCACAATACTGCCCGCGGTCAAACATTGAGTGTAAATAAATAATTCACAACTCATACAAACTAAAAGAGGAAAGCAAGAATAAAAATTTATCAAGTTTTTTATAAACAAAGTATGAGCATTGCAAAAACTCAAAAAAAAAAAAAAAAAAAAGCTAAGACTTGAATGGATTGAACAAAATTTCTTCATTAATAGATAAAGGAAATTACAAAAACCTAAATCTATTACATCAAAGAAAAGCAAAAAATGTTCAAAAAGAAGAAAGAAAGATCCTACTTCTATGCCATTAGCTAATCAGGCTCCTGAGTTGTGGGGGCCTCATGGATAGGATCGGAAGGAATTGGAGCAGAATCTGTTATAGCGGAGTCTGGAGCAGGCATTGACCGCGGCAAGAATAGCTCCCTAACCGCAGGCCCATTGGGAAATAGGCGAGCAACATTGGCTTCCAATGATAGCTTTTCCTCACCCCACCTCAGTGTGTCAAATTCATTGATAAGGCTTGGGGCAGTGATCGCTGCAAAGGGAGGCAGAGTTGATGATGCTGCTGCATCAAGATTGTCTATATCATCCTTAACCAGAGGGACCAGTGCATGCCCGGTAGGCATTTATGATCAATGGCGATCAAAGAGCCAATAATGACCAATTGTTCCATAGTGAATTTGCCCAGAGCAGCAAAGTTCATTAGCTGCGTCTTGTTGGCATCATCAAACTGTGAAGAGCACTCCGCCAAGATTTCGTTCTTATATACCTCGAAGTTCTTGTACTCTTCAACAACCTACTTGCGGGCAGCAGCAATTTGAGCGTCCTTTTCCAACTGGAATTGCTTCAGAGGAAGTAGCTATTCAAAGAGTTTGTCTACTTGGGCCTCCAAATCCAAGACTTGTTTCTTGGAGGCCTCCAGCCTGCCCGCATACTCCTCTACTCACTTCTTCAGCTGCTCCTTCTGCCCGCGAAATTCATCCCACAGGCCCTTGCCCCGCTCCAAAGATTTGAGCGCCTCATTATGTTTTTTGCAGAAATGTTTGAGGTCACTCTCTTGCTCCTTCAGTGACACGGCCAATGCATTCTTCTCCTCCAATGCCTTCCCCAAGGCTTTATTCTTGTCAGTAATGGAGGCAGTCTGCTCATCAGTTATTTCACGGAGCCTCATACCATTTTGGCCATCTGAAAAAGAAGGAAAGCGCGGTCAGCGGTCATAAAGGATAGAAAAATATAAGAGAAAAGAAAAAAACAAGGGAAGTATCTCCATAGCCATTAAGCCTATGTTTCCCGCCAGTGCAGAGGCATTCAGCTTGGACCCTACATTCTCGTAGAAGTCAAGGGAGTAGAGCCTGTTCAAGAGACCAAGACCCACTACAAAATTGTGGCCCCTACGAGAATATATGTCCACTCCATGAACTGGGGGCACCTCCCCGATCTTGTTGCTCAGACTCCACGCGGCTTTACGGGTGTCTATGTTGGAAATGTTATAGAAATTGGCACAAATTGACCCCCCTCTGGCCGGTGAGCTTGGGGTAGTAAAGGTAATAACCTCGGGCTATTGAACCCTTGGTTGTTTCTCCTTATGGGCACCTTCTGCCTCGGTCTGGCTCCTTTTTCTCCCGCGATCAGAATTGTCAGGAGAAGGGGCACGAGTATTAGCTGGAGTGCGGTCACGAGTTGATTGAGACCACATTTGGAGATCTTTGGATTTGGGGACCCTACAGACACTGGCAAGGATATTCCCCAATGACTTGTCCACCACGGGCAGCACCACCCTGGGAGCAACAGTCTTCTTCAAGGCCTCCTGCCTTGCCTTATTTTCCTTGGCTAGTTGGCGCGCTCTGGCCGCCTTCAGTTCTGCTTGGGAAAGCCTGGGGGCCATGGTAGGATCTGCTGGATCAAGATCAAAGAGAAAGAAAGAAGTATTAGATAGCAGTTCAAAAGGGAAAGTCAAAAACAGAAAATGCAAGTGCAAAAATCAGTTCACTAAGGCAAAAGTAAGAGACCGATCCAAGCAGGAGGCTCGTAGACTGCGCCTATCATACAGGTCACACACCTAGACTCAAAATCAAAAATCTCATGGACCCTCCAGTCTGGATCGCGGAGTTGGGGCTCCATAGCAGCCCCAGGGGTATAGTAGCTACCTTCCCTTGGAGGTGCCACCCTTGCGAAGATAAGCAATGATTCGCTATCATGATCGCGCTCACGTCAAATACGGGGCTATATCTCTTAGACACAAACTAGGCTAAGTATTTAGCTATGGAAATTTGGAGGCCCTCAGATTTAGATGGGCGGGGTATTGATGTAAAGTAAATTAAAATGCAGCGGAACTAAAAATAAAACAAGCTAATCGATTCAATCCTCACAAAAGGAGTAAAATCGATTAACGAATAAAAAGGGATATGATTAAACTTCTCACAAAAGAATTTAATCTAATAATCAACCGAAGAAGATTATTGGCAAAGTCAATTAATGACTTTAGGAAGAACACAATAAACTTGCAAAACTTGCAAAGGAATTTGATTAAGAAAAATAACGTAAGTTTCTAACTGTGAAAGGAATTATAAATACTACCTAAAATCCTCTACTAACTAGGAAAAGGAAAAAGGAAATAAAATCCTCTACTAACTAGGAAAAGGAAAAAGGAAATAAAATCCTCTACTAACTAGGAAAAGGAAAAAGGAAATAGAATCCTAAATTAATACGTTTAAAACAAGAAGTAAATCCAATCGAAATCAGGAAACCCGCAAAGAGCACGACTCGTTCTTGGATACATCATTCTCCCCCACTTCAAAAGGATTCGTCCCCGAATCATCGTCTAAATAAAGCAGCACATCTGGATAAAACTCAACCAAATCCGACACATTAAACGTGGGAGAAATGTTCCACCCATCCGGCAAATCCACAACATAAGCATTGGCATTTATCTTTGACAAAATCTTGCACGGCCCAATCTTCTTTGGGTGAAGCTTGCTGTAGGTCCCTTGAGGAAAGCGCTCCTTACGCAAGTGAACCATAACCAAATCACCAACAGAAAACTCCTTCAAGCGATGCTTCTTGTCCGCAGCTTCTTTGTACTTCGCATTGGAATATTCAATGTTCTTCACAACCTCCCGTTGTACCTCATCAAACTTCTCCGCCATATGTTCAGCAGTGATGCTAAACCCCGGAAGTTTTGGCAAAGGAACCAAACCAAGAGTATGAGTAGGGGGCCGTTGATACACAATCTCAAAAGGGGACTTCTTAGTAGTGCGACTGGGCATATTATTGAAAGCGAACTCAGCTGTAGCTAACATCAAATCCCACTTCTTAGGATTGTCACCACACAAACAACGAAGCATACTACCCAAGGAACGATTAACCACCTCCGTTTGCCCATCTGTCTAGGGATGAAAAGCACTACTAAACTGCAACTCCGTACGGAACAAGCCCCATAAAGTATGCCAAGTACCATCCTTCTTAGGCACAAGAAGGGCCGGAACTGCACAAGGACTCAAACTCTCCTGAATGTAGCCATTTCTCAATAAATCTTCCACTTGCTCCCTCAAAATATCATGCTCAGCCGGACTCATACGATAATGTGGAAGATTAGGAAGAGATGCACCCGGAACCAAATCAATGTTATGCTGAATATTACGCAAAGGAGGTAACCCCGGTGGTAACTCATCAGGCATAATAGAACTATACTCATCCAAAAGTGATTCCAAAGAAACAGGAACCATACTTATACCGCCTACAACATCCTTATGAACCACAGCATAAATACAAGGAACATCAACAAGATCATCCATAAATTCAGAGACAGTGCATAAAGAGATAATAGGTTTAGTCTTTCCTTTGGTAATAGAACCCTTAACTTTCAAGGGGCATAAATTGAAACGTGCCCCATCCTTCTTGAAGGAAATAACATTATCCTTACCCGTGTGTACGACATTAAGATCAAATTACCAAGGCCTCCCCAACAACAAATTGCAAGCTGTCATATCAATTATATCACACAAGATAGTATCATTATAACGACCAATAGAGAAAGGAACAAGGCACTATTCACGTACCTTAATCTTACCAACAGTATTGATCCACCCAACGGAATATGGTGATGGGTGTGGCTTCACGTCAAGCTTCAACTTATCCACCATATCACGTGCAATCAAATTCTCACTGCTCCCACTGTCAACAATAATATGAATATCACAATCTCTAATCTTCCCTTTGGTGCAAAAAATACTATGCCGGGCCGGATCCTCTGTTTCGCTAGGGGTAGTTAACATCAACCGATTAACCACCAATGAATCATGAGTCTCGGCATCTTCCTCCTCCTCATTAGGATCCTCCCAATAAACTGGACCATCCTCTTCCTCAACATCCTCATCACGATCCACCATATTAGCATTCTTTCGAAGATGACAACCACTAGATGTATGGCCTACTTGCCCACACTTAAAACATTTATTACCAAAAGTCCTAGCATAAGGATTGGGAGTTTGACGCCCCAAATTAGTGGTAGGAGGTTTACTTACAGTGGGGTTTTCAACGGTGGTGGGGGTTGGTGGCACAACTTCAACCGATTTAGGAGGTGGGGGTTGCACTTTATTCTGAGCCGTAGATGAACGAGGACCCACAAATCTCCCATTATTACTCCCAGCAGAAGATTCGCCAAACCGTGTAGTCGAAGAAGAGGCAAGTTGTCGCTCCACCTTTGTAGCTCTAGAAATCACGTCGGCCAATGAATGATGAGTAAACAATTCCACCCGATTTTTAATAGCAACCCGAAGACCTGATTCAAACCTTGCTACCTGTTTTTCCTCGGATTCGAACATATCAGTGCAAGCCGCCTGACCATAAAAATCTCTAGCATACTCCTCCACCGTTCGATTCCCTTGAGTACAAGACAAAAATTTCACATATAATTGTTGCTCATGATCTTCAGGGAGAAATTGTCTTCTTAACTCAAACCTCATATTTTCCCAACGATCGATTGGTCTTTGGCCCTCTCTCCTCCGTTGTCGGTTTAAGGTCTCCCACCATGCGGAGGCACCGCCTCGTAACTTGTAGGCAACATCGGGAACCTTTCTATCCTCCTCAACTCTCATCAAAGTAAAGAACTTTTCTACCTCAATCAACCAATCGGAAAATTCCTCAATACCCAAGTTACCTGAAAAAGAAGGAATGTCGGCACGAATTTTAGGACGGTAGTCGACGGGCCTATCATCCTCTCTTCGTCTCTCTTCTCGAAATCCTCCAGCTGGCCGACGGTTGTGGTCGTCCTCCGGATCATCCCGACGTCCTCTATCCCCATTGCTAACATGCAATCCTCTCAAAACTTCAATCAATTCTCTATGTTGACCCTCTTGTCGCTCCCTCGCAGCTTGTTCATTGCGATTTAAAGTTTCAAGGATTGTGGTAAGAGTGATATCTCCGTTGTTTCCTTCCTCAGCAGCCATCGACTCATCCAAGAACCCTAGGATCGACCGATTTTTGATACCAACTGATGTAAAGTAAAACGCAGCGGAACTAAAAATAAAACAAGCTAATCGATTCAATCCTCACAAAAGGAGTAAAATCGATTAACGAATAAAAAGGGATATGATTAAACTTCTCGCAAAAGAATTTAATCTAATAATCAACCGAAGAAGATTATTGGCAAAGTCAATTAATGACTTTAGGAAGAACACAATAAACTTGCAAAACTTGCAAAGGAATTTGATTAAGAAAAATAACGTAAGTTTCTAACTGTGAAAGGAATTATAAATACTACCTAAAATCCTCTACTAACTAGGAAAAGGAAAAAGGAAATAAAATCCTCTACTAACTAGGAAAAGGAAAAAGGAAATAAAATCCTCTACTAACTAGGAAAAGGAAAAAGGAAATAGAATCCTAAATTAATATGTTTAAAACAAGAAGTAAATCCAATCGAAATCAGGAAACCCGCAAAGAGCACGACTCGTTCTTGGATACATCAGGTATGAACTAGCGGACACCTTAATAGGAGAAATACCCTCCGATCTCGGGAAGGTCCATCCAAATCTACTCTCAATCACCAAAATGTTATTCTGGTTCCATTTGTTAAATTTATTAGGAAGAGAGAAAGTACAGGTTGAGTTATTTTTGGTTTTCAGGCAAAGGTTACAATTGGTTATTTGATTGGAAGCCTAGAAATGGAAGGTTCATAGCCAAGAACCCTACACACCATAATGAATGAGAATAGGGCTTGAACATTGTTTGGGGTTAGGTTCATAGGGAGGCATCTATTGAAATATAGGAATTGGACGGTGAAGGGGTCTAGGGGAAGCCTAAGTCCATTTTCAAATTGCACCCCGTAGAAGATGCAGGCTCTATTGTCCCCGCGGACTCGGCAACAATCTCAGGCCTTAACTTCCCCTTACATTCCACCTCCTGCTGCCCGCAGACATGAAAGGAGTATGGATCAACACCAAAGGTTGTTTATAGTTCCACTTCTACATCTAGATAAGGCCCTCCCTTCTTCCTCTTGTGACAGCAGCCAGTATTAGAAGTACCACCCTGGCTCTTGCCGTGAACAACAATGGTCTTCTCAGGACGTTCAACAAAGGCATTGACGATCTCAACTGCCCGCTGTGCTGTACTCACCGCCATGCTGTGCAAGGTTTTGCGGTCATTAACCTCTGTCTCTTAGCTATCAGATGAGCCAAAGAGATCAGAGGTTGGCCTCAAAGATGGCTCCACTGCTCCTCCAACTTCCACCACATCCTTATCGGTAGGCTCGTCATCACTACTCCCAAGGTTTACAACAGTTCTAGGTTAGGCCCCTATCTGGGCAGAAGGATTAACTGCGGTCAAGGGTTCCACAGTCAAGAGCAAGTTCAGGTCCACCTCTGGCACAACAGTGGCATCAGGGGCCACAAATACCTCGGTCTCATCCATTAAAGCAACTTTTTCCCAATCAGTTATTGTTCTAGCAGTAGGATCAATGCAAACTCTCCTCACCAGCTCTATAGCATTCAACGCCTGATCGTTCTCATGCAGAAACCTGCACAATACCCCCATAACAAAGTTTCTCAGAAGCCTATGGTTACCTAATACCAACATGTCTCCAAACAAGTACATCTATTTCTTGGTTTCCCACAACCGGGGTGGAACCCAATTTCCTTAGTCATACCTTATTGAGAAGTACTTGAAAGCCTGAAGGGATAACTTAACCCAAGAGGTAGCAACCTTCCTATAAATTCTAATGGACTTCTTGTCCACGGCAAAGGTATCAGGGGTGGTGCCATCACCTAACTCTACCGGAAGCTCTATCCTATAAGTCATCTTATAGAGACAGAAGGGACAAAGAGATAAGAGGAAAGGAAGGGAAATCACTTACGGAAGAGGATTACGCATAGGAATGCTTATGGAAGCTTAGAAATTTTCTCTCTCTAAACTTAGTTTCAAGCCTTGAGGGTGATAAAAGAGTGAGAAATAAGAAGGGTTTGATATTTATAGGCCAACCAATACGGGTCAACCCGTATTAATGAGCCTACAAACCATATTCTCTCGAATCATGAACTGGCAAAAAAAATTAAAATTTGAATTAATGGCGGTTGGCATTTATGGTGCCCTTAGAAATTCGGGAAACCACACCTTCGTACCTGACACGCGTTGGCGCTTTGATAGTCAAAGGGGCCCACACAAAAGTTATCCGGGAAGCAGCCCAAAGCTTCCACCAACTTCTACCAAAATCCACTCACAACACTGGTGCCCGTGAAATTAGTTAGATCGCAGACTGAGCTTCATATAAAGCTCCTCATTCAGACCATAAAATGATTCCTCACTTGGAGCTAGGGGCCACTGATGAGCCTGTAGCTTTTACACCGGGCCTAAAGCTCGATCTGGTACGAAGGCCAATTATGATGTGGCATCCCTAATAGATCACCAAGACCTTACCACTTATGACCTTGTGTATCCAAGATCGCATTAACCACGTTGACCGCGTTCTTATACCAGACTCCCGATTTTTTCACCAGACTACCAGTTAAAGTCAAGGCTAGTAATAAAAGGGTCCGTACCTACACTAACATCAAGGACAGACCTATCACAATCATATGAAATGGTGGCTCAGGCGAATATCATGTGCTTAAGGCACTACACCAACTGTCGGTTGCTTCCCGTATCCTTGTCCTATGAGAGATTTCCCTTTACAGTAATCCTAATTTATTGTACGAGCCAATCAGGCGAGGACATGTGTCCTAGGTTAAAGGGCAAACATATCCTATAGGACTGACTTTATCAATGTCTCCCTCATACTATAGAAACTATCACTTGTACCTATTTGTGCTATGCCCTAGGCGTATAACTATTTTGACTCATAGTTAATACAGTTATGTAATCGTCTTTACCATTTATAATAGAGAATGTTTATCGTGAGTATTATATGTTTTACATGTTTATTATAATATTCTGTGTCCCTAGTTATTGCGAATAACTAGTATAAGTTGGTAATGGATAATCATAGGGATGATTATATGCATGGGGATGCACATTATACTTATAGGTACTTGTTAGAGAACAAGGTACTGGACTGAGATTTATGACATGGTCTTTGGTCATATATGTCATGATTAAATCTCATGATAGTCGTGTCATTAGAATCCTTAGTGCCTGAGATTATCATCGTCTTCCACATGATGAACGTTGTGGTACTCAAAGAGAGAATACTTCGGTTTCTAAAGGCAAAGGTCACGTTATTTATGGGTAAGGTATGAACAATATGGCTTCAAAACCTAACGTGGAAGGTACGAATCTTACTCATAATCATTCTATAATTGTGTTTGGTTCTTCTTCTAAGGTTCAAAAACCCCCATCCCCCCTTGGTTCGAGATTCTTTGGTTCTAACCTTGTTACTAATGGGTTTAGTTTTCTTTCTAAATGTGGAGCCCCTTTTGTTTCCCCTAATTCTTTAAAAAATACTAATAATTTGGGCATGGCTGCTCCTAAGTTCAATACAAGTGGTAATCATTCTATTGTTGAAGATGGGGCTATTGACCTTGAAGATGAGCTTGAACAAATTGAAACTGGCCTAAATGGGGTTGCTTCTAAGTCCGGCCCCTCCTTGAACAATGGGTATGGCTATTTTAATTTGGAAGATGGGAAGTGTGAATCTGATTCCGAATTAGAAGTGGTTGATCCTAATAATCGTAAATGGCCTATTGAGGAGATAATTGATAATCTTCAGTTATCGCCTCGTGGCCCTCGAGTTACATCTGACTTTGATATTCAAGAGGTTTTTAATGAAGGTAAAGACTCTCTTCTAGATGGGAATGTCCCGGATTATGGGAAATCCAATGATTCTATGGCTTAAAAGCCCTTTCTTAGTCTTTTCTATTAAAATCGTTTTAATGGTAGGTGTTCTAAGTTGGAATATTCGGGGTATTGGTAATGCCGCCTCGGTTCGTCGGGTTAAAAGGTTATTAAGAATTCATGATGTTCTTATTTGTGGTATTTATGAGCCTAAGGTGGATCCCTTGCTGCTTCCATCTTACGTTCGTAAAATGCGTTGTATTGGAGGTGTTGCTAATGATAAGGGGAATATTTGGGTTGTTTGGAAGTTTGGCATCACTTGTGATGTTCTCTTTCTTGATGACCAAGTTATCACTATTCGGGCCTCTCATTCTCTTTGGCCTAATCCCGTCTTATTGTCCTTTGTCCATGCTAGTTGTAGCAGGTATACTAGAAGGGCTTTATGGGATTATCTAATTGATTTTAGTAGCACTGATGAGCCCTGGTTAATTGTAGGGGATTTTAATGCTGTTGTGGATCAATCTGAGAAGATTGCGGGTAGGCCTGTGGTGGATTCTAGGGTCTCTGAGTTTGTTGATATGATTCAGGTTTCCAATCTTATTGATGGTGGGTATAGGGGTCATATCTTCACCTGGTGGAACAAGCGATCGAAGCGTGCCACTATCCTTCAAAGGCTTGATCGTGCCTTGTATAATGATAATTGGTTGCGTTGTTTCGCCCAAACCTCTATTGATCATCTTAATAGGACTTGTTCTGATCATGCTCCGTTGGCTATTAATATTCGTTTAGTTGATGAAGTTCGTAAGGGTGTTTTGCATTTCTCAATGTTTGGCCTCGTCATAACTCTTTCATTCCTTTGGTTCGTTCTTCATGGGATGGTAGAATCTTTGGTAGGCCGTTGGTCAAGTTTAGTAAGAAGCTTACTCGCCTCAAGCATGACATTCAGCTTTGGAATCGTTCTACGTTTGGGAGAGTTGACCAGCTTGTGAAACATGCGGAGGATGAAGTTTATGCTAAAGAGCTTCTCTTTGAACAAGATTCTAGTGATGATAATAGGGCTGCCCTTCATCTTGCCCAAGCTAACCTCTCCTATCGGCTGAAGATTGAAGAGGAATTTTGGATGCAAAAAGCTAACTTAGCTTGGGTTAAAGATGGGGATAATAACACTCGGTTCTTTCATGCTTACGTGAAAAAGAGGAGACATAAATTATACATTCATAAAATTCGAGATAGTGATGGGAATTGGATTATGGATCAGAATCTGATTCAGGAGGAAGCTGTTAGATTTTATTCGGACCAGCTTAATGAAAATCCTAATGTTAATGTCGATCCCCCTGATGAGTTGCTGAATGTGATTCCCCGATTGATCTCCAATGAGGAAAATAAGATGCATATTACTCCCCCTACACTTAAAGAGATCCATGATATCGTCCTCAGTATGAGTGGGACTAGTGATGCTGGTCCGGACGGTTTTACGGGTGAATTTTATCATAAATGCTGGGATATTATTTGTATGGATCTTTATAATGCTGTCCTTGAGTTCTTCTCGGGGTTTCTCCTCCCTCGGAGCTGGACCAGTACGCTTATTGTTACTATTCCTAAGGTGGCAGCTCCTACTTCTTTCTCGCAGTTGCGGCCTATCAGCTTGTGTAATTTCTCTAACAAAATTATTACCAAGCTTTTGTGCTCTCGCCTCCAAGTTGTGCTCCCTCGTATCATTTCTCCTCAGCAAAGTGGCTTTGTGAAAGGTCGTATTATTCATGAAAATGTTTTTCTTGCTCAAGAGCTTTTACAGTCGCTTAAGAAGAAGGTGTATGGGTCTAATGTTGCTCTAAAGCTTGATATGGCTAAGGCGTATGATAGGCTTTCTTGGTTTGCTTTGATTAAGGTGATGAGGAGGTTTGGCTTTGCTGAAGAATGGTTGGACATGATCTTTAGATGCATAAATTACTGTTGGTTCTCGGTTCTGATTAATGGCACTGCCAATGGGTACTTTGTTTCTACTCGTGGTCTTCGGCAAGGGGATCCTATATCTCCTAGTCTCTTTATTATTGCTGCTGAGGTTTTAAGTCGAGGTCTTAATAACCTCCATTCTCTTCACCCTCATGTCGCTTTCCATACAGGTAACCTTAATGTTCCTGTCATCTCGCATTTGTCCTATGCAGATGACATTATTATCTTCTGTAATGGAAGCATTCCTTCTCTTGAGCGTCATATGGAGTTTCTAGAGTCTTATCAACGCTTCTCTGGCCAGCTTGTTAGCACCTCTAAATCTTGTTTCTTGACGGGGCGGAATGTGGCTGAGCACGATAATGCTATCTCTCTTATTACGGGGTTCCAAAAGCAAAATTTGCCTATTGTTTATTTGGGGTGTCCTCTTTATATCGGTAGGAAAGTGCAATCTTTGTTTGATCCTGTCATGCAGAAGCTTCGGGATAAGCTAGATTCGTGGCAAGGTAAATTACTTTCGGCTGGTGCTAAGCTTGTTTTGATTAAGTCTTGCCTTCAAGCTATTCCCATTTACTATATCTCTTTACTTGAACCTCCGAAATGTGTTGTTAATGCTATGAATCGCCTTATTGCCAATTTCTTTTGGAGTAGTTCTGATGGGGGTAATAAGTGTCATTGGGTCTCTCGGAATGAATTTTTCTGGCCTATTGAGGAAGGGGGTTTAGGCCTCCGAAAATTTGAGGAGATGGCTATTGCTTTTGCTATGAAGCTTTGGTGGAGATTTCGCACGTCTGACTCTCTTTGGACTCAATTTCTTGCGGCCAAATACTGCCGTGATACTCATCCTATGGATGCTATTTATAGATTGGGTTGCTCCCACATTTGGAAGCGTATGGTTGCTGCTAAGGATTTGGTTGAGAATCGTATTGCTTGGGGGTGGGCTGTGGTGATATTTCTATTCAAGAAAAATGGCTTCCTCATGATCTTTCTCTTCTTGATAATCGGCATGATCAGATTTTTTCTTTATTTGAGGATGGTGTTTTAAGGGAAGATTATATTCGTAATACTTTCGGGCAAAGAATGTTTGATCGAGCTTCAATCCTATGATATTCGGCTTGTTGGGGTTAGGGATCAGCCATTTTGGTCCCCCTCCTCTTCGGGCAGATTTTCTATATCTTCGGCTTGGAGGGAGTGTAAGATGTCCCGTACTCGGAGTAGGGCCTTTGCTTGGTGCTGGCATAAGTATATTCCTCTTAAGGTGTCTATTTTCATGTGGAAATGCCTTAAGGCTGCACTCCCTACTGATGACAACATATCTCGGAAAGGTATTTCTATTGTCTCTCGTTGTCACTGTTGTTCTAGCCCTTCTATGGAATCCTTACCGCACATTCTTCTTCATGGTGATATTGCCTTTCATGTGTGGAATTTCTTTGGAAATTTAATTGGATTCCAAATATCGGGCTCTACTATTATGCAAAGGATGATTGCTTGGCATGCCTGTAAAAATTCCAAGCTTAGTAGGATTGTGTTATGGTTGGGAGAAATCCTTCCGAGTTTCATTTGTTGGGAGCTTTGGAAGCACAGAAATAAATGCAGATTTGATGATGGGATTCCAAGTTGGGAAAAGGTCCGTAATAATATTCAATTCCATATTAGTGATATCCTTCGTGCTCACAGCCTTTCTTTTCATATTATTCCTTCGGAGGTAAATATTGCTCTATTTTTTAATATTATTATGGCCACCCCGTCTATTGCTCGTGTTAAGCTTGTCCATTGGTCCCCTCCTTCTGGGGGACAAGTTAAAGTTAATACAGATGGAGCGTCTCATGGAAACCCGGGCATTGCCTCGGGTGGAGGTATTTTACGTCAGCATGATGGGTCTTTTATTTTTGCTTTCTCTCATTTTTATGGTAATGCTTCTAACATGGTTGCTGAAGCTAGGGCTGCTCTTGATGGGATTTCTCAAGCTAGGCTTATGGGGTTTGATTCTCTTTGGCTCGAGGTGGACTCTGAAGTTTTATCTCTTATCTTACTTCGCAAATGCAATATTCCTTGGGAGATTTGGTACTTCATTCAAGCCATTTTCAGATTCATGGAGGAAGTGTCCATTCAGGTAACTCATGTCTACAGGGAAGGTAATAAAGTGGCAGATTTTCTTGCTAATATCTCGGCTGCAGCATAAACGGATTTTCAGTTTACTTCGTTGGAGTCTTGTCCCAAGCCGTGCCAGAGCCTTCTCTACTTTGATCGGATCTCGTATCCTAGTATTAGGCGGTAGGTTTTTTCTTTTATTGATGTATTTTCTTTTGTTTTTAGATTCCCCCCTTTTATTGTTGAGGATCTTACAGATTGTGTAAGAACTCCCCCTAGGTGTTTTTTTCTGGTGGTTAAGGTTGTCATGTCCCCCACCTTGTTTGTAATTTTTATTTTCGTTATTAATAAAATCTAGGGAGTACCGTCTCCTTTTGCCAAAAAAAAAATATGTTGGCATGACATGATTCTTGTAGGAAAGAATGATAAGTCAAGATGGGATTTGTCCCTAGTAAAGAGAGATGTCTGCTTGGCCCCTCAATGAATTGTGTTGATAAAATGTGTGGCCACACTCAAAAGATTTGATAGAGATCAAATGCACTTGGATTATCAACATATTCGGAGTCGATAAACCATTGAACAATATAAGTTAACGTGGACCATGACTTATTTTCAATATGCCATCGTGAGACAAAGGGATTGTGGCAATGATCTATCAAGGAATCAAGCTTTGATGTTATATTTAATTGGGTAAATATAATGGCTTCCTAGAGACCACTTATATCTTCTGAGGATCGATGTTTCGACTCACTACCAACATAAATATAATTCCTATAAGGTCACACACAAAGGACGGATTGAAAATGGCTCAAATCTGGAAAAAGTAATTCTGGAGCTGTTGCACGGCCGTGCAGATTAAAGCGCACAGCCGTGCAAGGGGTTGCACGACCGTGCGTTAGAATCAACATGCCCGAGCAAGAATTGTGGAGCTGCCGTGCATGTTAAAGTGCATGCACGTACAAATGGTTACATGGCCGTGCATTTTTAAGTGCACGCCCGCGCATGGCGGCTGCTCAGCAGATTCGATTTTGGCTTAGATTAGGATTCTTCTTCCTAAAGATTAGGGATATTTATAAAGTATAAATAGCCCTTTTTCCTCAGCCAAGACATATGAAATTTAGGGTTTATGAAACATTAATTCCTTGATTTTAATTACGAATCAAAGATCAAAACACCATTCCATAACATCTATAGATTGTTGAAAAGGTTTCAACAATCGAGGATCATTTAGCAATCCAACAAGATTTGATCTTGGTTCTTTCGCGCGTGGATTACAGATAGAGGGTGATTGCTTTATCACCTAAAGCTTGAAGGCCTAGCATTGTTGATTCACCAAAAATGAAGAACAAGGAAGAAGATCAAAGTTTCGTCTACGATTCAAAGTGAATTACGAATACGTATACGAAAGACAAAATCGCAACAAAGGTTAGTAAATCTATATTCATAGTTTTAATCTATTCATATTAGACGGATTTCTGGCTAGGGTTTTTCATTTTATATCAAGTATTCCGCAGCGTAATTAACCCCAAAATCAAACAGTGTTATCAGAGCCGAGTTTAATCATGATTAGGTTAAAATTGGCATGCTGATATAATTAGATTATATGCTTTAACATGCTTGATGATATAGATTGATGATTTTATATGTATTGTTTTTGAAATAATTATATGCGATATAACATGATTATGTACACATATGTTTCATATACAACCATGCGATGTTTGTTGCTATATGGAAAAACCTTCTGAAATGTTTAAGTTTTATGTCACCCCTTGATTAGAACACTTGTGAAATATTCGGGTATTTTTATGTAGTTTCGACTCGGTTGGGTGCATCATTATATCTTAATATGGATCAAGATGAGATAACGGTTGATGTAGTTTCGACTCAGTTGGGTGCATCGTTCTATGTGTCTCATACGTTTGAAAAAGTTTAAACTTTATTGGTGCTTTCAAAAGAGTTTTGACCCAAGGCATAGATGAGATTAAAATATGTGTTGACATAAGATGTCTAGAATCTCATTAAAGATCTAAGAGTCATATATGATATGATTGATAAGCGTTATCTACCTAAATAGATTAATTTCAGGCATTGACTCAGTTAAACCAAAATTAAATGAAATATGGATCTTAGCCCATTTTAATTATATGATATATGCTTGTATTTGAAGGTGTATAATTTAGTGGGAGTATTTGTGAAATACATTATTTGTCTCTTAGATGGTAAATGAATTAATACTTATATGTGTTCATATTATTTGTGTATCTTATTGTAGAATGGCATCTCACAATAATCAACCCTTGTCGCTGTGATCCGTCCTTGAGAAGGACAAGCTCAAAGAGATGGTACAAACTATTCTGATTGGATCAGAAGCTTAAGAAATGTTCTTAGGCAAGAAAAGAAATTGTACGTTCTTGACGAACCCGTTCCTACAGAACCCGCTACCAATGCTGCAAGGGAAGATAAGGAGCAACATAAAAAACATGTTGATGATTCTAATAATGTTTCTTGCCTTATGCTTGCGACCATGTGTAAGGCTTTTCAGAAGGACCTTGAACATATGGAAGCTGCTTTTGACCTAGCATAGCGCTTAAAGGAAATGTTCCAAGTGCAAGCTAGGCAAGATAGGTATGATGTGGTAAAGGTTCTTAATGCATGCATGATGCAAGAGGGGCAGTTGGTAGGTCCTCATATCCTTAAGATGAAAGGATATATTGAGCACCTTGATAGGCTTGGATATCCTATGAGTTTGGAACTCGTAATGAATACGATATTGAATTCATTGCCTGAAAGTTGTGGTCATTTCATTATGAACTATAACATGAGTGGAATGGAGAAAAATTTGTCAGAATTTCATGCGATGCTTAAGACTGCAGAGAAAAATATCAAGAAGCCTAGTACCGTAAATGTGTTAATGGTTAACAAAGGAAAGGGGTTCAAAAAGGAAGGCAAAGAAGGTAAAGTAAGGGTTGCTAAACCTAAGGCAAAAGTTTCCAATGCCGAAGAGGCTAAACCCAAAGTGTCTCAAAAGGATGCAATTTGCTACCATTGCCAAGAGGTTGGTCATTGGAAGCAAAATTGCAAGGCTTATAAAGAAGGCCTAAAAGTGAAGAAGGGAAATACGATTGCTACTGATTCAGGTATCTATATGATAGATATTTTCCTTTCTACTTCTTGTTCTTGGGTATTGGATACCGGATGTGGATCTCACATTTGTTTAAATGTGCAGGGACTAAAGAATAGAAAGCTACTCAAAGAAGGTGAAGTAGACCTACGTGTGGAGAATGTAGCAAGGGTTGCTGCATTAGCCATAGGAACTTATGAAGTTACTTTACCTAGTGGACTAGTACATGTTTTGAAAAATTGTAATTACGTTCCGGATTTGAGTAGGAATATTATTTTTGTTTCTTGTTTGGAAAATGAAGGATATAGTTTTCTTATTGAGAATAAGATTTTTTCTATTTATTTAAATGATATGCTTTATTGTATTGCAAATTCATTTAATGGCCTTTATGTCCTTGATGTTGAGAAACAAAATGATATTGAAGATATCTATAATGTAAATAAGAAATCTAAACCGAATGATGTGAACAACACATTCGTGTGGCATTGTCGGCTTGGTCATATAAATGAGAAACATATTTCTAAACTCCATAAAAATGGACTTTTAGACTCACATGATTATAAATCATACAAGATATGGGAATCTGTTTATTGGGTTTAATGACCAAACCACCCTACACTAAGATTAGTGAAAGGGCTAGTGACTTATTGTCCCTAGTACATACATATGTATGTGGACCATTAAGTAGCATTGCTAGGGGAGAATTTCGATATTTCATTACATTCACTGATGACTTATCTAGATATGACTATGTCTATCTGATGAAGTCCAAAAATGAATCGTTTGAGATATTTAGAATATTTTGAAATGAAGTACAAAATAGACTTGACAAAACTATTAAAGTACTTCGATCCGATCGAGGTGGTGAATATTTAAGCCAAGAGTTTGACAATCATCTCAAAAACTGTGGAATCGTTTCAGAGTTGACTCCACCTGGAATACCACAATGGAATGGTCTCTGAGAGGAGGAATAGAACCTTGTTGGACATGGTTCGTTCGATGATGAGTCAAGTTGACCTTCCTATTTTCTTTCGGCTCCTAAGATCCCACATGAGATGTGGCATGGAAGAAAACCAAATTTGTCTTTCATGAAGATTTAGGGTTGCGAAGCTTATTTGAAGAGACTTGTCTCCGATAAGTAGCACCAAAATCTGACAAAGTTATTTTCGTTGGTTCCTAAGGAAACAAAAGGATATTATTTTTACAATCTCAATGAGAACAAAGTATTTATTGCTCAATATGGTACTTTTCTTGAGAAACAGTTTCTCAATAAAGGATCTTGTGGGAGTAAAATTAATCTTGAAGAAGTTCAAGAGGCCGAAGATAACATGGAACCAAGAGTATAACATAACCAAGTTCACAAGGAGTTGTGGAACTGGTTCAAGATGCACAAGTCCATCATAGATCGGATAGGTTACGTTCCGAGCCCGAGAGATATGGATTTCTCGTATCGGAAAGTAATAAAGTGGAAGTCATTGAGAATGACGAACTTATTCCTTTCAAGAGGTGATGTCCACTTCTAATTCGGATAAATGGCTAGGAGCTATGGAATCCGAATTAGAATCCATGCATAATAATCAAGTTTGGAACTTGATTGATCCACCAGAAGGTGTAAAAACTATAGGGTACAAGTAGGTCTTCTAGAAGAAGACCGACATGGATGGGAAGGTGCATACTTACAAGGCTAGGCTTGTAGCAAAGGGATATAGGCAAATTCATGGTATTGACTATGATGAAACCTTTTTGCCAGTTGCAATGCTTAAGTCTATTAGAATTTTAATTGCCATAACCGCATATTACGACTATGAGATATGGCAAAAGGAAGTCAATAAATCTTTCCTAAATGAGAAGCTACTTGAGGATGTGTACATGACACATCCTGAATGGTTTGTCAATCCAAGAAATTCTAATAAAGTATGCAAGTTGTAAAGATCTATATATGGGTTGAAGCAAGCTTCTAGGAGTTGGAATCTTCATTTTGATGAATCGATCAAAGAGTTTGGCTTCATCAAGAACAAAGATGAACCTTGTGTATGAATGAAGTTCAGTAGAAGCGTAGTACTATTTCTAATATTGTATGTCGATGATATCTTACTTATTGTAAATGACATTCCTGCACTTCAGACTGTCAAGTCTTGGTTAGGGAAGTGTTTCTCAATGCTTTATATGGGTGAAGCCGCCTACATCCTTGGCATCAAGATCTATAGAGATAGATCTAAAAGGATGATTGGTTTGAGTCAAAGTATTTACATTGACAAAGTTCTTAAAAAATTCAAGATGGAAAATTCTAAGAGAGGAAACTTGCTAATGGGTCATGGTATTACTCTTAGCAAGACTCAGTGTCCTAAGACAAATGGTGAACGATAGAGAATGAATGAGATTCCATATGCTTCGGCAATTGGATCTATCATGTATGCCATGATTTGTACTAGACCTGATGTCTCGTATGCTCTAAGTATGACGAGTCGATACCAATCTGATCCTGGTGAAAACCATTGGATGGCAGTTAAGACGATCCTTAAGTACTTAAGAAGGACTAAGGATGCATTCTTAGTCTTTGGAGGGATGGAAGATGATCTTGTTATAAAAGGTTACACAGACGCAAGCTTCCAAACTAACAAAGATGATTTTAGATCGCAAGCGGGGTTTGTGTTTATGCTTAACGGAGGTGCGATTTGTTGGAAGTGTTCCAAGCAGAGTACCATAGCCGATTTTACAACTGAGGCCGAATATATAGCGGCATACGATACAGCTAAAGAGGCATTTTGGATCAAGAAGTTCATTAGTGATTTGGAAGTCGTTCCAAGTATCACCAATCCGGTGGAACTTTATTGTGACAACAATGGTGCCATTGTCCAAGAAAAGGAACCAAGGTCACATCAACGATCCAAACACATACTTAGACATTTCCACCTCATTCGAGAATTCATAGGAAGAGGAGACGTTAAGATATGCAAATTATCAACCAACGATAACATAAGGGATCCGCTTACAAAGCCCCTCGCACAAGCGAAGCATAATGGTCATGTTAGGTCCATGGGTATACGATACATATGAGATTGGGCCTAGTGCAAGTGGAAAATTATTGGTGTTATGCCCTAGGCGTATAACTATTTTGACTTATAGTTAATATCGTTATGTAATCGTCTTAACCATTTATAATAGAGAATATTTATCTTGAGTATTATATGTTTTACATGTTTATTATAATATTCTGTGTCCCTAGTTATTGTGAATAACTAATATAAGTTGGTAATGGATAATCATAGAGATGATTATATGCATGGGGATGCACATTACACTTATAGGTACTTATTAGAGAACAAGGTACTGGACTGACCCATCTATGAGATTTATGAAATGGTTTATGGTTATATATGTCATGATTAAATTTCATGATAGTCGTGTCTTTAGAATCCTTAGTACCTGAGATTATCATCGTCTTCCACATGATAAACGTTGCGTTTGATTTAGTCTAACTCTATCTTTAATAGGATAGCAATAAGAGCTATGTTGGCACGACTGGATTCTTGTAGGGAAGAATGATAAGTCAAGATGGGATTTGTCCCTCGTAAAGAGAGTTGTCTGCTTGAGCCCCTCGATGAATTGTGTTGATGAAATGTGTGGCCACACTCAAGAGATTTGATAGAGATCAAATGCACTTGGATTATCAACATATTCGGAGTCGAGAAACCATTGAACAATATAAGTTGACTTGGACCTGTAGCGTTGTGAAGGATTTTTTGAGTCGCCACCTATATTATTCGTTTGGAAAACATAGAAAAACCATTTTTTGAAAGAGATTTGGGCTCGGGGCTTAAGTTATGAAATGGGAAGGTCAAGGAGAACCCATTCCACCCAATCCAGAGATCGGTCTTGCTAAATAAAAGAGAGGTTTTCGAAAAAGAATAGGATTTCAAATAAAAATAAATAAAAATCCATTTAACGGGGTTAAATGAAATGTAGGATTGATTGCTTCGAGACCATCCACATGATTTAGGGAGGCTCTAGGCCGATCCTAGATTCTATGGATTTATACCACTCTAATAATCAATTAGAAAGGGATTTAGGGGTTACCTTGCGTGAGGTGATTCGGGCAGAGTTTCGACTCAAGTTTAGAATCGAATCTTGACACGGACAGAGCTTCGCCTCAGTCCTTGACTCGGATCTTGATGTTTGTTTATCAACAAGGTTGACAAACAAACTTTGAGGTGATTTTAGGGTGATTTCACAGGAATCTTTCAGGGAGAGAAACCAGTAAAATGTGTGGGATCGTGGACCTCTTGAACCTTGGAAGTCACCAAGTATTTATAGGTGTTGGGGAGGTAGAGGTGGAGAGATAAAACACTCCTAGGAAGGTTCCAGACTCCAAAATCATTGGTTGGCCGGATGGATAAAGTTTTATCCCGAAAAGAGGTTGAAATCGACGAGGAAACTGTCATCTGCATGCTGCAGAATGACAATATCTCACGTGAGACACGTCATTCCGCGTGGGATATTGTGGTCTATGGACAGTTCTGTCCTTTCCCCGTTATCTCGTATGCAGTTTAGTCCCAAACTAACGGTGGTTAGTCAAAACTTAACGAAACATGACGAAATGGTGGATTTCTACTTCTTGACTCAAAGCGAGACTTAGAGTGGTATAAATTTGATCCGATGTGTTCAGAATGGGGTGTCTACAGAGCCCCTCGTCGACAAGTCTTATGAAAGAAGTCATGTCGACGATAGAAAAGACATCATTCTGAACATCGGGATGGTCGAGCCGCACGGCTTCCTACGTATCTCTATCAGAGAATCAGACCATAACATAGTTCGACTCCAAAACATGAAAAGGCTGCTTTAGGTATTTTGAAAATCATTTTGAAAATCCAGGAGATTTTGTTTTGAAAAGGTAAATTCATACTAAGGAATCAAATCAGGACCCAATTCTGAATATACCTGCCTGTCTGAAGATTCGCCTGTCTGGGCTCCGAACCTGCGAGGAAATGTGTTAGAAAACAAAGGCTCACCTGTTCGGTCCTTTGAGTCCTGTCGGTTTTGTGACGATTCGCCTGTCTGGGTTCCGAATCGGGATTTTTGTTGTTGAGAATGACGATTCACCTGTTTGGGCGTTGAATCGGGCTTTTAATTTGACGATCCACCTGTCTAGGCATTGGATCAGGCTTTTATGATGACGATCCACCTGTCTGGACGTTGGACCGGGCTTTTGATTTGACGGTCCACCTGTCTAGGCATTTGATCGGGCTTTTGATTTGACGGTCCACTTGTCTGGGCGTTGGATCGGGCTTTTCTATCGACGATTCACCCGTCTGGGCATTGGACCGGGCTTTTGTGATGACGATCCACCTGTCTGGGCGTTGGACCGGGCTTTTGTGATGACGATCCACCTGTCTAGGCGTTGAACCGGGCTTTTGTGATGACGATCCACCTGTCTGGGCGTTGGACCGAGCTTTTCTTTTGATGATTCACCTTTCTGGGCTCTGAATCATGTGGACTGAGTTGATTTTTGGATCACTTGGTTTTCGGGCGACTGGTGCCGTACTGGGCGATCGTGCGTTTGTCACGCTTGGCTCGTTTTGTGACTTGCGGTGCCTATTTTTCCACGTTTCCTTGCTAGTGTATCATTTCCAAGGGTAAATGTGTCAAAATTTTAAATTTTGACATTGCGTAGACGCTTATTGTCGAGGACAATTTTGTCAATTTCCAGAAGGCATATCTCGCGCGAGATAAGATATACCGTGCGGGATATCCACTGTCGAGGCAATATATAACAGCAGCTGCTGTTTTAATTTGAAACATTCTTTTCAAATTCCCTCCCTAGCTCGAGCCAAGGCAATTTTCTCTGCAAATTTGTGTGAATTGCTTGTTGATTCCTCCCTCCAAACAACTCTCAATCATTCCTCTCTCCACAATCGATGGCTCAAGAGAGAAAGAATCCGATTTTGGGGAGTTACTTGCTTGGGAAAGATTATCCTCGCGACGACCTCACCTTTGATAGAGACGTGCATATCTCCACCGCTGTTCGGGAAGGTTTGGTAAGAGCTTCTCTCTCAATTCTTGTTTCTTATATTGCATTGCATTCGAATTCATGCTTCTTGAATCTCAATTTCATCAATGGCCATTTTTCTTTTCTTTTTGTCTAGAACTTGGTTCTATCTTGCATGCTTCGTTTTCTGTTGAATTTGTTGGATGTTTGTTGTTGCCTTGAGTGCGTATGAGTCTCCTACATATGATGGATTGTAGGAGGGGTTGATTCGGGTCATCAATTGCATCTTTGGGCAAGCTTTTCTTGTGTGCACGCCAAGTGTTCGATGAAATGCCTCAATAAGAATTTTCTTCTATTCCTTTGAATTTCTGACATGGAATGATTTCTAACATTGCCCTTTTTGCTTTTCCTCTGTTTTGCAGTCGTATAGGCCGACGAAAAATTGTCGTGGGAGCCCAAAACTGGCTAGAGCCTTGTGGGACAAGATCAAGGACCTTGAAGGGGTTCGAAAACGGGGCTTCTGACTTTTGTTTATAACCTTCAGGGGATGAGACGGACTCCCCAAGTCCTTCAGGCGATCAGGGAAAGGTGGTGGGATACTACCACACCATGCATTTGCGCTTTGGGGAAGCCACTATGACTCCGACGGACTTCCTTGCTATCATCGGGCTAGAGTTTGCCGGCGAGCCCCTTCCAAAGACTGCGGGTTATAAGCCTGCGGGTCCTACTGTGTGGAGACAGTTGATCGGTTTCGTCCCTAACAAGGTTAAGGGATTTGCTGCTGAGCTATCCCCTCTCCGTGGTCAGATTGAGGATTATGCTCTTAAGCCGAATGTGAACACTGATCGATTGGTGCGAGGTGCCCTCTGGTACATTCTTTATGAGACCATCTTTGCGAACCACTCTTCTACGGCCCGTCTTTCTCTTTTGGGTTTGTTGGTGAATTTGGATGAGGTGAGTACCTATGATTGGGGCTCAGCGGGGCTGGCCTTCTGTTATCACGCCATGGACGAGGCGTGTAGGCACACCAAGGATACCCTGTCGGGGTATTCCTATGCTTGGGAGGTATGCTCCTGACTCTGTCTCTATCTTTTATATATACTCTTTGTCTGTATTTCTTACTGAATCTGTTCTGTTTTTGTGCAGATATGGGGCTACATTGTCTTCGAGCTGTACAAGTTTGAGCTAGACAGTCCGAACCCTCTGTTCCCGGATATCAGGAGGTGGAGCCACCCCAATCAGAGCATTGATGAGGAGGAGAATCAGGAGTGGACCCTGTCGGTTGCAGAGGCACGGTCCATGCTGGACACTTTTGAGTATGAGCGGCTAGGCCTTTATCCATGGACCATGTTGGAGCGGGAGGGACATCGTGCTTGGGATGCTACTATGATGCAGAGGATGCTGGCATCTCTGGAGGGGGATACTATGTATCTTGGCGAGCGAGTCTTCCCATAGCATGGCCGGGGTAGACTGTCACATAGGGTGGCAGCGGATCCGCCGAGGGCGATGTACCCGACCCACTATCTTCCTGATGATGATTATGCTGATCTCATGGTGGGTTGTGCGGCGAAGGCTCGTGTTGTTCGAGGAGCCTCTTATGCGGAGTTCCTGCCTCGACTGATGGGTCCCCTTCCGGTAGGTGCTAGCCGGTCGTTCGCTCGTGGTTCCGTCTCTGCCTCTGCCTCAGTTTCGTCAGCCCCTAGCACTTCTTCCCAGTCTGCTGGTTCTCTTCCCTTTGTGCCAGATTTTGGTCCTCTGAGCTACACGTATATGATGGACAGTATGCCGATGATGGGCCACATCCCGACTCTGGATCATATTCTCGAGGGTTACCGCCTTCCACCCGATGTCTCCTCGGTATGTTTCTGTTCACTATTTAACTTATTCGTCCATATAAGTGTATATGTCCGACTTCATTTGAGCATTTCTTTTCTTTTGTTGTCAGGTCACTATGTCCATGGCTGATTACAACCGTGGAGCGACCAAGATGGCGGGACTGATGGCCCTGGTGTCCGGCCTGTCTGAGAGGCTATTCCAGAAGGCTTCTTTGGTGGCTTCGATGGTGGCCTCTGCGGTGACTCCGACTTGTGGAGCCAAGAGGTCGAGGAGGGATGGTAGCCCCCGTGGTGGTGAAGGCGAAGGTGCCGGCGGCTCGGGTGACCTGATGGCTTGACCCCCCCTTTTCTCCCTATTTGTTTCTCTGATGATTTGTACATATTGGCCGTGTGGGCCCAGACAATTTTCTTTCTTTTCGATACCTGTTAGCAAGTAGGTAGCACAAAACATGGTTTTCTTAATTCCTAATCCTAGGTTTAATTAGTTAGTTTTTAACTTTCTCAACTTTCCGTGGTTGGAAATGGAATGGCCATCTAGGCCACAATTTTGAGCTTAAATTTGGTGTTGCACTGCATGTTATGAACTGTATACGCAGGTTTTTTCGAGACTTGCTTCGTCAAGTCGGGGCTAGATTGTTATTTGTGCAGAACTGTTGCTGTTTTGCCGTGGCGATGTATCACGCGGGACAAGGAATCTCGCGCGAGACACGCTACCCAGGCAAAATCCTCTTCCTTCTTCGAACAGGATTTTGTCAGTTTTCCCTATAAAAACACCCTGTAGTCCGGCCAGATAACACATCCTAGCCTTTTAAACTCTAGAGATATTCTGTTAGGGTAAAGTTCTTGTCTTCTTTTTCAACCTTGTGATCCATGGCTTCCAAGGAGATCGCCCCAACGTCCATGATTGTCGATGATTTTTCTTTATCGTCTGAAGTGGTTAAATCTTTCAAGCAAGCATCAAGAGATTTTGTGAGGTCGTTTTGCAACCGATCTCGCAATAGGTTTATAGCAGAATTCAGATTCAGAATCCTTTTCACCTTGAATGACCTCCAACCGGATTGGAATCTCTTGCAGGGTGCCGCTCAATTTTGGGATCCCTCTGTCCATATTTTCAATTTTTCTTTGAATGAGATGGTGCCTACTGTGGAGGAATTTGCCATTATCTTGGATATGCCTTTGACTGGTGAGATTGTTGTTCCCAAATACAATAGGAATCATTCAGATGCCTTGAATGAATTGCTAGGGATCCCCCTTGATACTTGCTATGAGTTGGTTCACCGCAGGTGGGTAGATTATTCTTCTTTTCCTGAGCGATTCAGCGGAGATTCAGATGATGATGCCTTTCATGTCTACAAACAGAACTTTCTGGCCCTTTCTCTTTTCAGAGATGTTTTGTTCATGTGCAGGGATGGCTTGGTTGACTCCCAATTGGTGGAAATTGTTCTGCAGGCTAGGAAACGTTCTAGGAACATTATTCCGCTTATTTTGGGTAAAATCCTGCATGGTCTTGATGAGCTGCATAGTATCGGTGCCATGACTCAAGGGAGTCCTCTTTTGCTGACTATTTGGCTTAGGGAGCATCTCAAGTTGGTAGGTCCCCCGTTGGAATATTCCCCGTTCACGTATCATACACGAAAGTTACTGATCAAGGATATCTCGGTGGATGAGTGGGCTGAACTGATTGCGAAGACTGTAACTGCTGATATTCTTTGGTGTCCACGTTATTGGAGATTGAACAAGTATGTTGCCAATACCAAGGGTTTTGACAGGGTTGTTCTTCCGGGTTTGCAAGATTCCTCCTTTTATTTTCCCAAGCGGGTGCTTCGTCAGTTTGGTCAGCAGCAGGACACTTATTTTTTCGAAGGGGCCTCTCGTGATGTGTCTTATATTGGTGTAGAGTTTGCGCAGGTGCTAGCTCAAGCCTGGGACGAGGGAACTAGTCGGGATCGCTGGTCGAACCTTCGGACTTTTGATGCAAGCGTCTTCTTATCTGACAAGTATTTGGATTGGTTTCTTCATACCGGTCACCCTAGTGTGGGGAAGATTGATGATCTGCGTCTTTTACTGTTACGAGATTCTTTCGTAGCCAGCAATATTTTGCGAAGGAACGAGGCTCAGTCTGACCCTGCTAATGTACGAACCGATCCAACTCAGGATTTTCTTGATGGAGATTGGTACGAGAGGCGAGTCAAAGGGATGCCTAGAAAGATGCAAGCTTTAGATGGGCCCAATGTCTTCAAGAGGCTTTCGGAGTCTGTTTTTACTCATCACGAGGGATGTTCTGCTTCGAAGGGTCCAAAGGGCAAGAAGGATCGCGAAGACGGTGGTGATTATGTCCGCCGGCCTACCAAGTCAATGAAAGGCTAGATCTTAAGGAGTACCAAGAGATTGCTTTGACAGATCAATAGTTTTATTTTATTAGTATTTTTTTTCAAGATTGTTAGCTTAGCAAATTAGTCATTGTGGTTAGGATTTCCCTTTTGTCGTTAATAAAATGCATTCGATTAATGAAAGAACAAAATTAAATTTATTTATTTGATTAGACCGAACCCGAAGGCTGCCTACGTTCCTCTTTTACAACAATTAAATAAGAGGCTCAGGTCTAACGTAGTTCATTTTTGAGAAAAAAAAGGACAAATACGGCTTCAGGCCGAAGGGTAATCTCGCGCGAGACAAGGCCCCTCTTTTTTTTTCTTTTTTTTTATGCACACCCTTTCTTTTGTCTAGACTGCCATTCCGGGTTTTCAACTTAGCGGGCTTTTTTTCTCGTGCAAGCTCTAATTTTTGCCTAGGCCGTCCTCTTTGGGATTTTTCAACCTAACGAGCGATTTTTCTATTAAGAGGCCAAGTCACGCGAAGTATTTCTTGAGCTTGTCCATGTTGACTGGCTTCGATAGCTGATCTCCGTCTAAGTCTATCAGCTGAAGGGCTCCCCCAGAGAATATCTTCTTTACGATGTAGGGTCCTATCCATCTTGGTCCCCATTTGCCTAGCGGGTTGAAAGGTCCAGGACGATGCTCACGGAGAACCAGGTCGCCCACTCTGATGTTCCTTGTCTTGACCTTTTTGTTGAAAGCTCTTGCTATTCTTCTTTGGTAGGCTTGGGTGCGCTCGGCCGCTTTCAGCCTCTTTTCGTCTAGCAAGGCTAACTCTTCGTATCTGCTTTCTAGCCAGTCGACTTCGTTCACTTGGTTTTCTAGGAGAACCCTTAGTGATGGTATTTCCAATTCTATTGGTAAGACAACCTCCATTTCGAATGTGAGGGCGTAGGGAGTCTCTCCTGTAGCTGTTCGGACTGAAGTGCGGTATCCCCAGAGTGCGAAGGGTAATTTGTCGGGCCAGTCTTTCCCAGTGATTGCCATTTTTCTGATGATGGTTTCGATTGTCTTATTTGCAGCTTCAACTGCTCCATTCGTTTGAGGCCTGTAAGGAGATGACTTGTGCCTTATGATTTTATATTTGATCAGGAGGCAATCGGTTTCCTTCTCGATGTGTGAGCCATTATCGGATATCATCTCTTGCGGGACCCCGTATCGGCATATGATGTTGTGTTTGATGAATTCTGTGACTTTTCTGGCATTCAAGACCTTGTAGGAGGCGGCCTCGACCTATTTAGTGAAATAGTCGATGGCTACTAGGACGAAGCAGTGCCCATTGGCCCCTGTGGGTGTGACCTTTCCAATTACATCTATCCCCCATGTCGAGAACGGCCAAGGAGAAGTCATAGGGTACAGCAAGGAAGGCGGTGCGTGCTGAAGGTTGGCGTGTATCTGACACTTATGGCACTTCTTGACCATTTTGGTACAGTCGGCTTCCATGGTTAGCCAAAAGTACCCTTGTCTGATGATCTTTTTGGCGAGCATGTTTCCGCTCATGTGGGTTCCACATATGCCTTGATGAACATGGTCCATTATTTCTCGGGCCTCTTCCTCGGTGGCACAAAGGAGGTTTCCTTGGGAATGTTTCTTGAATAGACGGCCAACAATGATGACGTAATTAGCGGCCAACCTCTTAAGGGCGATCTGAGTCTTCTGGTCTATCTCAGGTGGGATGGTTCCATCTAGGATGAAATGCCAAATATCATGGTACCATGGTTTCTCTTCGGAGTTCTTAACAATGGCATATTTGGATAACCATTTGTCTTTGCAGTCATGGAGATCTATAACGGCGCAGTAGGCAGGAGTTGCACGCCGTGTTATTTTGAAGGGTTTGACTGCCTTTCCTTTAGGGATTTCGACCAAGGAAGCGAGTGTAGCCAATGCGTCAGCAAACCGATTTTTGTCTCTAGGAAGATAGTGGAATGAGATATCATGAAACTGTTGCGCCAACTCTTGGAGGTGGGCACTGTATCTTTGAAGGGTTAGATCTTGGATCCTCCACTTCTTCAGCGTCTGATTGATGATTAACTGGGAGTCCCCAAATACCTCGAGTTCGGTCACGTTGCGTTCTAGGGCTGTCTCAAGCCCCGCTATACAAGCCTCATATTCTGCGGTGTTGTTGGTGGCGTCAAAGTCAAGACGTATTGCTAATGGAGTATAGATGTCGTCGGGGTCTACCAACAACATTCCGATGCCGAACCCTCTCTTGTTGGCTGCGCCATCGAAAAATAATTGCCACTTATTTTCGTCTTCAATACTCATGATATCTTCATCAGGGAATTGCGGGCCTTCCCTCTTTGCTTCGTCAATAGGAAATTAAGCCAACTGATCTGCAAATATACTCCCCCTGACAGATTTCTGAGTGACGTAAGTGATATCATATCCCGCGAGCATGAAGTCCAATTTGGCCAATCTCGAAGACAGATTTGATTTGTCTAGGATATATTTCAACGGATCTATTCTTGCAATGAGACGAACCGGGAAGGCTTCCATATAGTGCTTTAGTCTTTGTGATACCCAAACAGGAGCAGCGCAAGATTTGTTGAGTGGAGAGTAATTGATTTCGTTGCCTTGGAATCTGCGGCTGACGAAATATATGGCATTCTCTGTGTGTGAAGCAGGCTGTTCTTAAGCGAGCATAGCCCCTAGCACGTTGTCAGTAACTGTGAGGTATAGCTTTAAGGACTTTTCCTTGTGTGGTGGAACCAGGATGGGTGGGGAAGTTAAGTACTGCTTAACTTCCTCGAATGCTTCTTGACATTCTTCGGTTCACTCTTGAGGTGCGTTTTTCTTAAGTAGCTTGAAGATAGGATCGCACATTGTAGTCAGTTGATTGATGAATCGACTGATATATTGGAGTCTGTCCATGAATCCTTTTACCTCTTTCTGCATTCTGGGTGGGGGCATGTCTATGATGGCTTTTATCTTGGCGGGGTCTGCTTCTATGCCACGCTCGGTGACCATGTACCCTAAGAATTTCCCTTTGACCACTCCGAATGAGCATTTGGCAGGGTTGAGTCTCATCTTGTGTTGTCTCAGTCGATCAAAGAATTTTCTGAGATCTCTGAAGTGCTGATCATCTGTCCCTTTTGAGTGAAAAATCATGTCGTCCACGTATACCTCTATTTCCTTGTGGATCATGTCATGGAATAGTGTCGTGACTGCCCTTTGGTAAGTAGCCCCAGCGTTCTTGAGACCAAACGGCATGACCGTGTAACAGAACATCCCCCAAGGTGTGGTGAATGATGTTTTGTGCTGATCCTCCTCTGCCATAAGGATTTGGTTATACCCTGCGAAGCCGTCGACGAATGAGCGAACTTCGTATGCGGCTGTGGCGTCGACCAACATATCTATGTTTGGTAGTGGGAAATCATCTTTAGGGGATGCCTTGTTCAAATCTCTAAAATCGACACAGACTCGTATTTTCCCATTCGACTTGGCTACTTGTACCGTGTTTGCTAGCCATTCCGGATACTCGATCACTTTGATAAACCCCACGTTCAAGAGTTTCATGATTTCTTCTTTTACTTGCATTGACCATTTCGGCTTGATTCTGCGTAGTATCTGTTTGACTGGCTTGGCGTTGGGTAGCAGCGGTATCTTGTGCTCTACAATAGACTGATTCAACCCAGGCATATCTTTGTAGGACCAAGCGAAGACGTCGACATATTCTCTGAGGAGCTGCGTCAAGGTTTCTCTGTCTTCCCCCTTGAAGAAGCTGCCAATCTTTGTTTCTCTGGGGTCTTCTGTTGTCCCGAGATTAACCGTTTGCATTTCCTCATCGTCAACGGGGCCATTCTTTCCACAACGACCTACTTGCTTAACTAATTCTTTTAAAATTTGTTCATTTTCTTGATCTATCTCATCGTATGATTCATTATTAACGTGTTCGTTATATTGATTACTATTAGTTAATTCATCATTCACGATGTTAGCAATCTCAGGGTACTCGGAAAGATCAATGTTTTCATTAAGGAAGTAAGGGAATACATGTTCGGCCACCGCCTCGATTTCCTCCTGAGTGAGTTCATCAGAGGTGGAGCCTGCTTCTTATGTGAAAGTTACAGGGCCTATCTTCCTGCGGGGATGGGGAGTGCAACCAAGCTCTTTGATCATGAAGTTTTCATCAACAACTGGTCCTCCGGTGACGTACCAGTTTAGAATTGGCTCATCACATTTCTGTATTAGTCTTGTGTAATTAATAGTTGGAGCGTCCCCCTTGGAGATTGCATGGATCTGGCTGTCTTCTAACCGGCACAGGTCTTCAAACTGTCGCAGCATGTCTTCTCCCAACACAAAGTCCCATTCGCTTGTCAATTCTGCCTTTGTGCCCCCCAAATCCTTAGGGATTAGTGAGACGGTCTCTGTTTCATCTGGTGAAGCACTGCAGTCGCTGAAGATTTCAAAGCCCGGTTGGCGCTTTCCTTTATCGTCAGTCCATGGTTCTGAAAAGATAAAGTAGGGAATGCTTTCCCCTTCCCGGACGAAGTAGCCATTGAGTGTCTTTCGATATGGCTTGAGGTTGCAATTTCTGACTTTTGGTTCATTGTGGCCTTTGTATGCGGTTCCTTCCCACTTGATTTGAGTGAAGTCCCACTCTTCTTCGTCATCACCATCGTGTATGGAAATGATGTATCCTAGGCCATGCTTTGTGTGAGGTGGGGGAACCGGTGGTGGTTCCGTTATCCCTTGTAAGTGTTTTCCAAGCCCCAAGCCAGGGTAGTATCCTTTTGTTTGCATCATTTTCCAGATAGGAAGGTTTCCAGAAAACCGAAGTGCCTTGGAGTAATCATTTTCATTGCAAGTTTCTATAACGTTCACAGTGCTTTCTTTCTCGATTTCAAAGCCGCTGAACATGAAATCAGAAGTGCTATGTTGTACCTCAAGGATAGGGCTAGCAGTAACCATCTCTTCGTGTATGGTGACTATCGTATTGTTGTGTCTGAACTTGATACATTGGTGTTGGTGTGAATGTGTGCCCAAATTTTTTTGTTTGTTGGATTCACGCGAGTTTGAAGACATCCGGTTTAATTTGAAAAACGGAGTCGCCACGCCATTTTGATTTCCTCAAAACTTTGAAAAAAGGATTTATGGGTTCGGAGGTTAAGTTACCCCTTGGGAAGAACGGATCGTCGTTCACCCAAGGTGCCTTGCCGGAGCAAGTCTCCCAAGATTTCATTAATCGTGCTTGCTTGCGTGCTTTCTTGTGTGCATGTGTTTGAAAATAAAGGGGAGGGAATGTCCCAAGTCGTCTTCCGGACGTACAAACCATTTGTTGGTTGTCGCTCGGGATTTCTTGGATTTTATGTATTCGGGATTATGATCCCGTCCTCATCTTGGATTTGTGATCATCGCATTTTTTGGACCTTGGGACTTGCGTGATCGGGAGAATGACTCCCTTTATAGCCAAAGATGAGGTTCTTTAGAAAAGGAGGGTCCTTAGCCCATCAATCCTACACTTTAAGATGGTCGAGCTCGTATAGATGCTTCATACTCGTCTTAAGTGATAATCGGAGATATAGGGTTCAAAGGTGTCCCTTTCTAAAGAGATTATGAAACCTTTATGGAAGGAACGATGTAAAGATAGGACCTTTTACATCGGTCCGTTCCGAGGTTACTAATGGGGGAATGGGGGAATGCATGTAAAAATGACATTTTTAATGAAAAGATGACATTTTTGGGTTGCAAAGGATGCATTTGATTTAAAGAAATGATCTTTATTGCAAAGGATGCATAAAGACACAATTTTTTATGCAAATGATGCATTTTTATGAAGAAATTGGAATTCAATATGCAAAGGATGCATAAAGATTGTATTTTGAAAAGCATAGGATGCTAGTTTATGGTAAAGATAGGATCTTTAAAGCAAATGATGCTTGGAAAAGGGATTTTGAATGCAAAGGATGCATTTTTATTGAAAAGATTTGATTTTTATATGCAAAGGATGCATAAAGATGACATTTTTATTGGAAAATAGGGGTTTTAGGTGCAAAGGATGCACCTTTATGGATAAAGACTACATTTTTAATGGCAAATGGTGCCTAATGCATGCAAAGGGGAAGGGGGAATATAAAGATATGATCTTTAATCTACCAAGTCCCAAGCAAGATAAAAGCAATGCAATGAGCAATTATAAAGCAATTAAGATGCAAGGTTAGGGCGTGCGAGGTTACCAATGGCTTCCTTTTCTTCTTTGGATGAATCTAGGAGGAGAGGATTGATCTTGGGCCTTCAAGGAGGAGGGAGATGACTTCTTGAGCTTCTTCTTCACCTTCTTGAACTTCCAGCTGTTCTTGGGAGGTTTCTTCACGTATTATGAGTATTTGTGGGTGATTTTTCGTATGTAAAATGGGTAGAGGAGGGCTCTATTTATAGGCAGTCTGGAAATCGCCAATGAAGCCGTGCTTCTAGGGACCTCGAGCTAATGCAGCCGTGCGGCATTATCCCTTGTGACTCAGCATTTCTAGAACCATGCAAGGTGGCAAATTCTAGAAGCCTCCTCCCAATTAAGAAAAACGTGTTTCTTAATTGGGAAGGCTCCCTTTCAGTCTATAATCAATTTGGAACAGTTCCGGAATATTTCCGGAACACTAGGAAGGTCCGGGGAATTACCGGGAAATTTACCGAAATTGCCGGGAAATTTAACAGGAAGGCATGAGCCAAATTTGGGTACTTACAGAAGCCCCTTGGCAACGTCACTTGCAGGGCGAGTGGGGTTGTCGATAGAAAAGGATCCAATCTGGCAAATGCCGAGACGGATTGGGTGATCAAGTTGGTCGAGTGGCTGGACCTTTTATGAAAGGCTACCTACGTATCCCGGAGGAATCAAGCTATAATCGTAGTTCAGAATCCGCTGGGGAAAGGGGGCGTCATATGTGACAAATTGGCTGAACCTACAGGAGGCTACCTACGTATCCTGGGGGAATCAAGCCAGGTCGTAGTTTGAACATCACTAGTTAGGTTAAGAACAATGTCTAGGATCCTTGAAGTTTTGACAATTAATGGAGGTTGTCACCTGACATTATTTCATTCTAACGGAAGCTAAGGCTTAGGGTACTATCTCTTTTTGACAAAGATAGAGGGAGCTAAAGCTGGATGACGTTATTTCTTTATGACGGAAATAACGGAGACTAAAGCTTACGGCGCTATCTCTTAGAGATAGAGGGAGCTAAAGCTAGATGACGTTATTTCTTTATGACGGAAATAACGGAGACTAAAGCTTACGGCGCTATCTCTTTTTGACAGAGATAGAGGGAGCTAAAGCTAGATGACGTTATTTCTTTATTACGGAAATAACGGAGACTAAAGCTTACGGCGCTATCTCTTTGACAGAGATAGAGGGAGCTAAAGCTAGATGACGTTATTTCTTTATGACGGAAATAACGGAGACTAAAGCTTACGGCGCTATCTCTTTTTGACAGAGATAGAGGGAGCTAAAGCTAGATGATGTTATTTCTTTATGACGGAAATAACGGAGACTAAAGCTTACGGCGCTATCTCTTTTTGACAGAGATAGAGGGAGCTAAAGCTAGATGACGTTATTTCTTTATGACGGAAATAACAGAGACTAAAGCTTACGGCGCTATCTCTTTTTGACAGAGATAGAGGGAGCTAAAGCTAGATGACGTTATTTCTTTATGACGGAAATAACGGAGACTAAAGAAGTAAGAAGGACTCGATGATTTTTGTAAAGAAAGTGGGATGTACCCTGATAATTTTATAAAGAAACGGAACGTACCCTGATAATTTTTGTAAATAGAATTAAAAATGCCAAAGGCAAATAGAATGCACAGGGGTAAATTTGTAAAATAGGCCTCGGGGTACCGGAGGGAAAATTTGATTGAAAATGATTGAAAATGCCAGGGCACAAGGGGTAAAACAGACCTATGAGGGATAAAATCGTAAAATTGAGCCTTCAGGGGGCAAAATTGTAAAAACAGCCACGAGGCTTAGTATGTTGCACGACATAAGAGGCCATGTGAACAGATTCTTTAAAATTCGCACAGTCGTCATTTTGAAACTCAATTGAACTTGAAATTGAGAGGGAGGCGACAGTGAGAAAAGAGAGAGCGACATCAGAGGGAGATTTGAGAGGAATCGAGAGAAATCCAAACACTTTTAGTCCGATTACATTGGGAAAATGCCTCCTAGGCTCTATCCGACCAAAAGGGGACCTCAGCATGCCGATTTAGCCAATCGACGGAAAGGGGTGCAGAGGAATCAAAGGCCATTTCTTCCGGAAGCACCAAGAGGAGATTTCTACCCACAGCTCGATGAGCATACTTCGGATGTCAGGAAGAAGGATGAGGTAAGAAACCCAGGTTTTTTTTTTTTTTGAAAATTTCTGATTTGGGTGAAATCGATTTGATTTTTCCAGACTGCATTTGAATTTTATTTGCATTGGTCTATGAACATGAATGGACCTAGGAAGTGTGATGTTAAAATGCATGCTCTTAGATGATAGGTTTTGACCTATTTTCATGATAGCATGAAATGTTCATACTTGTGCCATGTTTTCTTGCAGAGATTACGCACCCGTGCCTCTCCAGAGGTGATTGGCAGGCTATGGCAGAGTTTGCCAGGTAGTCAGGAGCAGATAGACTCGCCCAAGGGCATGATTTATGCCGTTGGACTGGGGCGATTCTTTGAGATGGCGAAGGCCATTGGGGACACTCAGAGGAGTGTGGATCTGGTGAGGGCATTCAGAGAGTCTGGTGGGAGACCACTCACTCATTTCACTTCTCTTGGGGTGAGACGACAGTCACTCCACTGGATTTTGCGATCATCACAGGACTGCCCTTTACGGATGAGCCGCTCTACCTAGAGGAGCCTGCACAGGGAGCTGAGCCCCAGCCGATTGCTGATGCGGATTTGATGAGTTTGCTTGGCTTCGTTCCCCAGAACAAGAAGGGGAATGGATATGAGTTGGGTGAGCTACATGGCTTGATTGAGGGGCAGAGTAGGGACTACATTGTGATTGATGATCCCGTTGAGAGCCGGCTGAGAGCCGAGAGATTAGCGAGGGCTTTTGTATGGGTGGGCTTTTCCGACATGCTGCTTATCAACAGCGCATCTACTGCCTTGATTTCACTGCTAGAGCTACTGAGAGCCTGGGATGCTGTCGGGAATCTGTCCTGGGGTGAGGCTGGCTTAGCTGAGATGTATTTGGCTCTAGATGACGTCAGCCGAGGGAAGGCGAAGTATTTTACTTGCTGTCACTTGGCTTTCGAGGTATTCTCTCACCTTGACTTCTTTTCTTTTGCGCATTTCATTCTATCCCTTGTTTTCCCTGTTTTGACTTCTTCTTCTTCTTTTCAGGCTTGGGCCTTTGAGTATTTTAGGTACATTATGAGTGGCAGATCAAGGATGAGTTTCCTGCCACCACTTTTCCTGCTCTCCGACGGTGGACGAAGAATGCCAGGAAACAGACCAGGACACCGGAGGGTTCGAGGTGTAGGATTACTCTTCATATCATGACACGCTGATGTGCTTGAGAGGGACTCCACAGAGGCTGAGTATGTTCCCCTGGACTGGCCGTTACGATGACCTGGATTTGGATCACGCTGCGCACTTGACAGAGTGTCGCAAGCTGCTGGTGGGTTTGTCTGGAGACGCCTTGTATTTAGGAGAGAGGGTGTATAGACAGCATGGGCCGAATAGGCATGCTCGGATCCCTGATGATCCACCAACTAGGATGTGGCTGCCTCGCCAGTTGGCGAATGTAGATGCTCTGATTGTAGGCTTGGCGGCACATCTCTACACACGGGAGGGGGACTATACTTTGTACGTGGCCAGGCATCTTCGGCCCCATGCACTGTGGTTGGTTACGGTGCTCGCAGCGCGGGCCCCTCGACTGGCTACGTAGCTAGACCTCCTTTGCCCCCGACTTTCATTGATTATCAGGGTGGCGGTCGCATGAGGCGAGCCCATATTGATATGTCACGACTCATCCTCATCTGGTGCTCCCGCGAGGTTCTAGATCTGTAAGTATTACTCCTTACGTCTTTTGGATTGATTGCATCTCTTCCGTTATCAAGAACCGCATTTTGACACTTATTATGTCTCGCTTGTAATGTATCGGCTCAGCTTACAGGCACTTGACCGGGGCTTATACCGGTCCGCGGGCATGATTGGCAAGCTCCGAGAAAGGCATGAGCTTCTGGAAGAATCAGTGCCGATCACAGGGTTCGATCGATATCTCTCCACCTAGCCAGCCGAGGAAGAAGAAGAGCCGCACTGATGACGCAGGCACCAGCGGGGGTATTAGTGGACCGAGGCCTCGGACAAAGAGGCCAAATGTGCCTCTTCACAGACCCATTGAGATTGACGATGATGATGAGGAGGATGGTGGGGCTGAGACAGCCACAGATTATGAGCTTGATTCTACTATCATCCCTGAGCTTGACGACTATTACCGCACGGGGACCATAGCTTACGAGGCACCTTCGGACGATCCTGATGATGAGCCAGAGGAGGCTGAGGATGACGACGAGGATGGAGATGGAGAGGACGATGGAGAGGGTGATGGAGATGGAGATGATTCAGAGTAGCCCCCTTCCCCCCTAGACATTTATGACTTTTTGGCTATTGTACCCCTTTTGGGGAAAACACATCTTGTTATTTTTTTGCTTATGCACATTTCTTAGACTTGGTCTATTTTGGTTTGAATGTACATTGCTATCCCTTTTGTCGCATGCATTTATGAAATGATGGTAGGGTAACTAGCTTGAACTGAATGGTTTGAATGGATGGCTTAAATGGATTTCTGGCTTGAATATGTACCAAGTAGATGAATGCATGGGTGTACATGGGGTACATGAACCCTCCCCTATGCATTTGAGAGGTGTATGACTGGTATTTGCAGCTATCGACATGTCGGGGATTGCCCTGGGGAAAGCAGCACATTGCTGATGTCTGATGTCTGATGTTGGCTTGTTATGTCGCGCGACCTGGCTTGTTATGTCGCGCGACATAGTAAGCCTGAACTGTGCTTTTCATTGCCTTTGTAACTGGACTGGAATTTGCTGACACTGTAAGTACCCAAATCTGGCTCATGCCTTCCGGTTAAATTTCCCGGCAATTTCGGTAAGTTTCCCGGTAATTCCCCGGACCTTCCTAGTGTTCCGGAAATGTCCTGGAACAGTCCCAAATTAAAATTAGGACTGAAGGGAGCCTTCCTAATTAAGAAAACACGTTTTTCTTAATTAGGAAGAAGGTTCTAGAATAATGCCACCTTGCATGGTTCTAGAATCCTGAGTCATTGTGGATGAGCCCGCACGGCTGCATTAGCTCGCTGCCCCTGGCCGCACGGCTTCATTAGCCTTATCCAGACTGCCTATAAATAGAGCCCTCCTCTACCCATTTCAAAAAAAAACAACAATACACACAATCCATAGCAATACACTCAGTCACTCCCAAGACGTGAAGAATATTGGTGAAGGCTCAAGAAGGTGAAGAAGAAGGCCAAGAAGCTCCCTCCCTCCTCCTTGAAGATCCAAGACCAATCTCTCCTCCTAGCTCCGACCAAAGAAGCAAAGGAAGCAATTGGTAACCTCGCACGCCCTAACCTTGCTTTTAATTGATATACTTGCTCATTGCATTCATATATCTTGCTTGGGACTTGGCATTCATAGTTAAAGATCACATCTTTATCACCCCCTTTCCCTTTTTGCATGCATTAAGACCTCATTTGTCATAAAAATGTAGTCTTTTTTTCATAAAGGTGCATCCTTTGCACCTAAAACTCCCATTTTCAAATAAAAATGTCATTTTTATGCATCATTTGCATATAAAAATCCAATCTTTTCAATAAAAATGCATCCTTTGCATTCAAAACCCCTTGTTCAAGCATCATTTGCTTTAAAGACCATGTCTTTACCATAAACTAGCATCATATGCTTTTCAAAATGCAATCTTTATGCATCATTTGCATAATGAATGCCAATTTCTTCAACAAAAATGCATCATTTGCATAAAAATCAAATCTTTATGCATCATTTGCAACAAAGATTATTTCTTTAAACTAAGTGCATCATTTGCAACCCAAAAATGTCATCTTTTCATTAAAGAGTCATTTTTCATCATGCATTTCCCCCTTTCCCCCAACCTTGGAACGGACCGGTGTAAAAGATCCTATCTTTACATCGTTCCTTCCATTAAAGGTTCCATATTTCTTTAGAAAGGGATACCTTGAACCCTATATCTCCGATTATCGCTTAAGAAAGAGTATGAAGCCTCTATACGAGCTCGACCGTCTTAAAGCGTAGGATTGATGGGCTAAGGACCCTCCTTTTCTAAAGAACCTCATCTTTGACTATAAAAGAGACATTCTCTCGATCACGCAAGTCCCGAGGGTCCCGAGGTTAAAAATGCGGTGATCACAAGTCAAAGATGAGGACGGGATCATAATCCCAAATACATAAAATTCCAAGGAATCCCGAGCGACAACCAACAAATGGTTTGTACGTCCGGAAGACGACTTGGGACATTCCCCCCTTATTTTCAAACACATGCACACAAGAAAGCACGCAAGCAAGCACGATTAATGAAATCTTGGGAGACTTGCTCTGGCAAGGCACTTTGGGTGAACGCCAAACGTTCTTCCCAAGGGGTAACTTAACCTCCGAACCCAAATAAAAATCTTTTTTTCAAAGTTTTGAGGTAATCAAAATGGCGTGGCGACTCCGTTTTTCAAATAACTCGGATGTCTTCAAACTCGCGTGAATCCAAAACACATAATTTTGGGCACCACATTCACAGTTTGGCGACTCCGCTGGGGATAACCCAAAGGAGAAAAGCTTTGATTTAAAAAAAAAAAAAATCGATACTCGGTATATAGGTGGAAACCACTTACCCTTCCTGTACACTCCCTGACGTGGGAGTTGGGATAACCGGTGGTTTAACAATCCACGTACCAGTATCCCTTTTCGAAAAATAATTTTGAAAAAAAAAATAAAAGAAAGCTTTTCCCTTTGAGCGGGTTAGACTCCCATCGCCGATTTCATTAATCGCGCTTGCTTTCTTTACCATGCATTGCATCATTTGCATCTTGGAATCTGTGCATACTTTGAAACGGGAAATAACCCGAAAAATAGCAAAAGGAGTGAAACCTGGAAAATTGATCCATGCAGTCGTACGGCTCAATCCTCCTTGGATTTTGACCGGGCGACCTCAGTGGCAATTCCACCAGGAAAAATCATGGTTAATCTGGCAGTCCTAGCAGCTTGGGGCTATTCAGCTCCACGACTGACTGGGGCTCCCATAAAATTTACGTGCTTACGTGTTGCATTCTCCCCCGTCCCGAAAATCATTCCTTTAAAACACATTATGAAAATCTCTGTTTTAACTCAAAAAGGAACGTTTTTAGGAGACCGCACACTACGCGCACCTGATATATCCTGTACACTTTTGCACGCACGTCCTTCAAACCCGAGGGTGGTTCCAGCTGCAGTCACGGACAGCCTTACGATGCTCCCGGGCGCGCACGGAATCATCCCAACCTCCCCATGGCAGCCAGTGTCGACCAATGCACAGTCCGTGTCACACGTTTCAAAAAACCGTGACTTTTGGTTGGTTTTTGGTCTAGTCCGTGTCATATAACCCAGTTGCATACCCACGTAAAGGTCAAGCCTTAGCTCATAACGGAAGCCAAGATTTTCGCTCAAGCGAAATTCTGCCGAAATTCCGACAAGGAAAAAAATCGGTGGACTCCGACATTGACTATTGACCTTGACCCGCACGGAATGCGTAAGAGTCAAGACCGAGTCTTTGCCAAAAAATCAAAAGATCTTTTCGCTCAAGCGAAGCTCTGCCAAAATTCCGACAAGGAAAAATTGGCAAGATCTTGACTGGCATTGACTTCGATTTCGACTCACGCACTGCGTATGCAACGAAGTTCAATGTGACACTGTGTCATCCGGCTTTTTACCGCCCGACTCATGCCTATTATTCTCTCGGACATTACCGAAAGTCAAAAACCGTCATTCGCTCAAGCGAAACTCTGTCAAAGATCCGTCAAGGCAGAGAGACGAGACTTTCCCGGTATTGCCTTGACTATAATCCGCATCGCTCGTGCGTTGAAAGGTCCTATGACCCGCTAGGCCCGATAGGAGCGTTCTTTACTCTCGGTCGGTGGGATCCGCGTGCCCTATAGGACCCTCGCCCGGGGCTGTCCACCCTGGGAGGTCGAAATACAGGTGGAATACGAGGGGCTTATAGACGTAGTGACGGAACCCACTGATCCAGGATCTAGAGTAGTTGTGAAAAAAGAAGGGCAGAACCCCTTTTCCAACCAAATAGATATTAATAAAAGACACTGTTTTAAGTAAACTTGAAGATTCTAATTTGCATATTGCCACGAGCCTTCGGCCCTAAACACCTACCCCGAGTCTAAACCTTTCCTATCCCTTTCCCGCAGCGAGAAAGAAGTGGGTGAGAACACCTGTCGGCGACTTGTTAGTGCGAATCCTCGAACGGTTCGTCGTAATCCTCGGTTTTGTCGGCTTTTCATGTCAAAATGGCCAACATGGTAATCCACAACGGTAATGACCAAGCAATTGGAAGGGCTATCCCAGTTCAACCCAAGCCTCACATCTGGTATGATGTATGTGATTGCGAAGACTGCTTAGAGTATGAGTATCAAGAATGGATCAATGAGGACGCTCCTTCAAGGAAGAAGAAGAAGAGAAAGTCCACACGGCGAAGCTTAAGGAAAGATACGAAGCCGGGGACAAGAGCGTAGGAACTTTGGGAGAGCCTTCGGGCAAGTTCGACTACTATGTCGGTTATGCCAAGGAACTGTCAAGGAACCCGTCACCCCAAGCACGTCCGGCTGATATCCCCATGTATAGTGATCCTCTTGAAGCGAGAAAGTGCTGAATTTGTGGCCATCGTGAAGTTCAATGAGAAGCTAGCGAGATCTAGAAGCGAGAACACGTAAAGCCTATTGAATACATAGCCGAGTCAAGGAAGAATTAAGATCCCCTACGAAGAAGACTTCATCGGCATTATCCAGGCCAACCCTTCGTTGGCTACACCGACAAGGTCGTGGTGTCCAAGATCGCAAAGAGAAAATGAGTTATCGGCGGTGCATTGATAAGATGAGTCGAGACCCTTCATCAATGAGTCCAGTCGCTACGGAAGAGCTAGCCGAAAGATTGCAACAAGTTACTTTAGTTCCCCTCACCATCTTTCCACATTACCGGCCTGTCAATGATTTCCGGCAAGCTTTTGATCGGTTCGAAGTCTCCAATTTTTCGAAGAACGGCGGCAAGACTGCTACTCCCGAGGGCAACGGCAAGAAGAAGTGAGATCCCGGTCCAACCCTTGTCAAGTCCCCTCGAGTCAATAAGTAGCATAGGGTCCGAGAGTCGTGTTGTCTATTCGGTCGAGTCAGAATCTTTGAATTCCGAGTCCTCCGAGTCATCCGAAGGCCTCACGCCCGAGGATTATGAAAATGTAATCAATGTCATCTTTCCCCTTATCTTGAATGAAATGACAAATCTTTACGATTATCCTCTTATTGCCAACTTAACAAATGATAAATTAACTCAAAACTTAACAACAGGTTAATAATGAATCATTTGAACAAGATGCAAACACACTAAACGAACAATACATTAAAGAAATCTTTAAGCGGGTTTCGGAAAAAGGAAAACCGGGCCCAAGTCGCCAAGGAGGTTTTGATAAGTGTGAACTTGGGTACTATTGAGGAACCTAAAGAGACACAGATTGGAAGCTTCTTCCGGGGTTGAAAAGGACAGATTGATCGGCTGCTCGTAGAATACGTCGACGTGTTTGCATGGTCATACAAGGATATGCCGGGGCTAGACAGTTCAATAGTAGAACACGTAATCCCTCTAGCACCGAGATGCTAAGCCGCAGCGTAAAGCAGCGAGAAAGATTAAGCCGGAATGGTCTCTACAGGTCAAAGAAGAAATTGAGAAGCTACTGCGGGTAGGGTTCATCGTAGTCATTGAATACCCGACATGGTTGTCCAACATCGTGGACCGTAACCAAGGCCAATGGGAAGGTGCGCTTTGTGTGGATTTCCGAGATACGAACAAGGCCGGCCCAAAGACGACTACCTCTACGCCAAACATAGACATCCTGGTGGACTCCACCGCCAACTACGAAGTCAAATCCTTCGTTGATGGTTTTGCGAGCTACAACCGGATCAAGATGGCCGAGGAAGACCTAGAAAAGACAAATGCCTTCACCACACCATGGGGAACCTATCAGTTATACGGTAATGCCATTCGGGCTCAAGAATGCCGGGGCTACTTACCAAAGGGCAGCGACCGCGCTTTTCATGACATGATCCACAAGGAGATTGAGGTCTACGTAGATGATATGATAATCCACTCCAAAGGAGAGGGTGGGCGGCACTTTGTTGACCTACGAAAATTCTTTGAGAGGTTGAGACAAAGCATTCCATGAGACTAAACCACGCCAAATGCACCTTCGGAGTGACAAGGGGAAAAGTGCTTGGGTATATGGTCACGGAGCGAGGTATAGAAGTTGACCCCGAAAGATCAAAGCCATCATGGATATGAGGCCACCTCAAACCCAGGGCGAAGTCAAGAGCTTCATGGGTAAATTGCGGTACATCACCGTTTCGTCAATCGGTTGACCACTATGTGCGAGCCCATCTTCAAGCTCATGAAGAAGAATGTGGACACAGAATGGACCGAAGAGTGCCAAGATGCCTTTGACCAGATCAAGGCATACTTAGTACATCCCCGGTACTATGCCCCCACATAGACAGAAGCCTCTTACGCTCTATCTCACTGTCACGTATTACACGGCGGTTGGGGCTATGCTTGCTCGGGAAAAGAAAGACTCTCGGGTAGAAAACACCATTTACTTTGTCGGCGGAAGCTACGGGGAGTGAGCTAAATTACTCGGCATGTGAAAAGACCTGTGCGGGGACTGCAGGTAGTCGGCAAGTTAAAGCATTATATGCAAGCCCACCCTGTGAATTTGGTCTCGAAAATGGACCCCATCAAGTACATCTTTGACAAGCCTTCCCTCTCGATGCGTTTAGCGAAGTGGTCCTTCTTCTTGGCGAGAATACGACATCAACTATGTGACCGTAAAGGCCATCAAGGGTCAAGCATTGTCGGATCACCTGGCGAACTTCCCCGTAATGAAGACAGAGGGCACGAACCCCAATTCCCAGATGAAGGGATCTTTGCGGTTGAGCCCGAGAATAGATGGCAATTGTTCTTTGACGGAGCCGCTAACAAAAGATGAAATGGTGTAGGAATGCTATTGGTCGATCCGAAAGATGAGCATACCCCCATAGCCCTCAAGTTGAACTTTCTGCCACGAACAATGTCGCCGAGTATGAAGCCTGCATTGCCTTTGGATTGGAGGCTGCCTTAGAAAGAAATGTCAAGGAGCTCGAAGTTTACGGAGACTCGGCCACGATCATCAACCAAGTCTCCAACAAGTGGAAGGCTGTGGACCCTAATCTGCAACGGTATCATGCCCGTATGGAGGAGTTGACTGGACAGGTTCGGAGAAGTGACTTTCCACTACTTGCCGAGGGAAAAGAACAGATTCGCGGATGCCCTAGCTACTCTAGCCTCATTGGTAGAGATCCCCAGGGAAAAGCCATAAAGCCCTTCAGAGTGGGTAGAAGAGAAGCCCCGACCTTCGTTATGAAGTGGACACGGGACCCGAGCCCATAAAGGAACCTTGGTACAATCAGTTACCAATTTCTCAAAGACGGAGAGTCGGCTTTCGGAGACGAAGAAGGTAGACCAAAAGAAGGAGTCGAGCCAAAAGCTTGCGAGCCACGAAAAGGTTGGCCTCCCATTATGTCATCCTAGGAGGCAACCTGTACAAGAAGCGGTATCAAGGACCGCTCCTCTTATGTGTCACTCAAGAAAGAGCCAGAGAGTTGATGACCGAAGTCCACAATGGTCCTTGCGGTCCTCACATGAATGCCGAGCCACGATGCAAGTGATCCTCGGAATGGGTTACTCTTTGGATCTCCATGGAGCAGTTGCGTCAGGCCCAAAGACGTCCGAACTGCGACAAGTGCCGGCGGTTTGCCAACCTCAACCATCTCCCCACCTCATGACCATGTGCGCATGACGACTCCTTGGCCGTTTGCAACTTGGGGCATTGACGTGATAGGGAAAATAGCCCCGACAGGAAGCAATGGGCACGAGTTCGTGTTGGTAGCCATCGACTACTTCACCAAGTGGGTAGAGGCCAAGTCCTACAAGGTCCTCACTTCCGTAAAAGTGGCCCGGTTCATCAAAGAAAACATAATGTGCGGATATGGGGTGCCCAACGAGATCATTTCGATAATGGACACTTCGAAGGAGACTACGATAGGCTGCGTCGGTCGTGAGTTACTCGCCACAAGTCGTCCCCGTACGGACCTCGGACCAATGGAGCCGTGGAAGGCTGCTAATAAGACACTCGAGCGGATCATCCAGAAAGATGGCCACCCGTGGTCGTGATTGGCCCGAAAAGCCGCACCTAGCACTCGGGGCTACAGAACGTCTGTCAAGACGGCCACAGGAGAAACTCCTTTTGCCCTAACTTACGGGATGGAAGCGGTGTTACCAGTGGAGTTGGAAATCCCGTCATTAAGGGTCCTCTGGAAAACGGTGTCAATGAAGTGGAATGGTTGCGCGGCCGGCATGATGAGTTAGCCTGCTTGATGAGAGAAGGCTCAAAGCCATGGAACACACCCGAGCCTACTGCAGGAGAATGGCGGGCGTTTGATAAAAAGTCAAGGCCGGAGACATCAAAGAGGGTGACTTAGTGTTGAAAGTAAAGCCCCCTACCGAGAGACAACCCCACAGGAAAATGGGAACCCGTTTGGATCGGCCCTTATGTGGTGCGAAGATGCTGTCGGGAGGAGCAATGAAGCTTGCGAGACTTGGATGGCAATCCCTTTGTCCACCCAAGTCAACGGTGATAAACTCCGAAGATACTATGTCTAATAAAAAAAATAATAATAAAAAAAAAGTGCAAAAAGAGTAATACCCGGCTAAATTTGAAAACCCCAAAAGGGCGGTCTAGGCGAAGACGGGGTTGCACATATAAAAAAAAAAAGAAAAAAATCTTAGTGCAAAAAGAGTAATGCCCGGCTAGTGCCGAAACCCCAAAAAGGGCGGTCTAGGCAAAAAACAGTGGCCGCACATGAAAAAAAAAAATTAGTTCACCGGAATGAACTACGTAGACCTGAGCCCCTTAGCCTTTCTTGTAAAAGGGAACGTAGGCAGCCATATATGGTTCGGTCTAAACAATAAAAAGGACGATTAAGTTTCTATGAAATATGTCCTGATCAATAAAAAAAAAAAGAAGAGACATTTGAATTTCCATGAAATGTGTCTTGACTAATTTCTAAAATAATATTTCTTGTTCATTACAAGTTAAAAGCTTCTTGATGAGTTCAAGCACGGTCTACCTCTTGACTCTGCTAAACCTGCTACAAAGATCTAAAATACAATAAAATGCCTAAATAAACTAATGTGTTTGCAAAATGGCAATAAGGGAATCCTGAGAAAAGACTTGTCAGTCGTCATTCGCTGAGTCTTCTTTGGTCTTCTTCCCTTTTCCTCGGCCTCGTCGAGTCTTCTTCCTTTTCTTCTCAATAATGTCGGTATCCCTCATCCCGACCTCTGGTATCCTCACTGGAGCCTCTACCAACCCCGTGTCAATAAGCGCTCTCTCTATCCGAGCACGAGTCCGTACCTCCTCCCTCTGAGCCTCAGTCAAAGGAGCGACCTCGGACAACCTCTTGTACCGAGCCTCCATATCTCTGACCAAGTCACCTGACTGGTTATGGCAACTCGCCTTAGCCTCAGTCTCCCTCAGAGTCCTACTCGAGTCGCAGTCAGCTCCCAATAAAGCTCGACGTCTATCCTCCAAGATAACCTGAGTCGCTCCCATCTCCCTCTCGTACCAGTCCAAGTAGACAGTGGTCAAGATGGTTCTCTTCCTGCTCCTGAAGATAGCCCTGGGTGGGAAAGCAGCATATGTCCAAGCCCTCGAGAAGAAAGAGAAGCTGGCTGGATCCCTCATGTCCGATGACACCACCTCCATGGTCCGGATGTCCTCCCAATCACTCAATGGCTCCTGTAAAGCCCCAAACTGCCTGGATACCAAGCAGGGTATATAAAAGGATGACCAGCAGAATCCTGGAACCCTCACAACATAAGACTCCTGAAATATCCTCCCTGATGCGCAACCTCCAATGTGGTATCCACCAACGGATGTCCGAAGTGGATAGCCTAGCCATCATCGGCTCCCAGCTACCACATTCTGCCTAGGTGCACCTCTCCGAGAAATCACCCAAGGGCACTGAGTCGGCAAAGCCCCAGGCAAAGCCCCGAGCCTCTCCTGCAGCCACAAAGTCAACATAGCCGGACTCCCGGACCTCATGAAATGGTCTCCCCGAGCCATCCTGTCAATCCCATGAAATGTCTCTCCCAAAACCAGCGGGACAATATCCTTCCCAGCCTTGCAGTCTCTGACCATGTCCAAGAGGCCACTATGACAGATCCCCACGGACTCAGCAGTGAACAGAATAGAGAATACGCAGAGAATGAAAGCATCCATAGTGTAAGTGCTCCAATTTGAGCTTGTTAGCATTTTCGTTAGAAAATTAACGAAAGTTATAACATTACTAACATTCCTAACTTTTCTAACAAAGTAAGGGTAAAATGGGCATTGCCACTTTAAGTTAAACCAAGAAAAGAATCTCAAAAAGCAAAAGAAATTAGAAAAATCCGAATTAAGAAAGTTGAAAAACAGCTTCAGTTTGAATTTTAAAAAGATTATTCTTCCTGTCCAAAAGCCGCACCGTAGCGGATGAACGGTGCACGCGTCGATCCTTGTCCGCGCGGATACGTTTGATTCTCACGGTGTCCTATAAATTGAACCCTCCTCTCTCGGTTTACACAACACATTTTGATCACGGCAACGAAGTTACGGCGAAATATAGAGAGAAAACGGTGGGAATCTCTAGATTGCCACCATTTTCTCTTGAATCTTTCCCAATCTCACTCCAAACACAAATCCAAACACCAAACCTTGATACTCCTCAAGCCAAACACCAAATCTTGATACTCCTCAAGTCAAATTCCAAGCCTAGGAAGATAGGGTGTCACCATTGGTAAAGCCCTCCTTCTCAAAACCCTAAAATTCTCTTTTGATTTCTTGATCATCTTGTTCTTCTTACTTTGACTTATTTTATGTCTAGTTTAACTTGAGTTTTGACCTAAGATGGTCATCTTGAAGTTCATCTTCATGAATGACCATCTCAAGTGGTCCACATTTTAGATCTTTAGTCAATTCTTTCTCTTTGGTTTCATCTTTACAAAACCCCCTTTCCCTTTGCAAAGGACATGTTTAAACCCCATAAATTCCCCAAGGATGACTTGAATATGATAACCACTTAATAAAAAGTAGTGGTATCAAGTCTAGGGATGAAAATGGGGTGAACATAGATGCAAATCCCCCAAAAATCACATTTTCCCTCAAGAACATCTTGCTGTCCAGTAGCATTGTTCTGAGACCTCAGTCCATTTTCCTATTTTTTGGACCCAGTAAAACTTGGAATTGGATGTTGACTACAAAACACTTTTTGTAGCCAACATCCAGAGATTTCCAGACATAATTTTATTTTATTTTTTGAGTAAGTAAAACTCCTTTTTTCAATTTTTCTTTTAGAGGCCAGTTCATCAACTTCTGGAAATCCAGATTTCACATCTGAGATTTATAGAAGGTTTTGACCCCTCAAATTACTTCCAAAATGGAAAGTTCCTTTGCATAAACCCTATTTAGGGTGTTTTAAGAAACTTTCATTCTCGGACTTTCCCCAGATTCTGAGGTTTTGAAGCCTTTAAGTCCATTTCAAAGTCAAGGGTCAACTGCCTTCTTTCATTCTGGCAGAATTGCTTTTCAAATCCAAAAATCTTTTGAGTGCCAAGACTCGACCCAAAAATCATACCAAAAATCTTGGGGATTGTTCAAAGTCTTATAAAGAGTTCCCTATTTTTGTTTTTCTCAGTTTCAACTCGTTTTGGTCAAAACACACACACACACACACACACACACACACAACAAAGGATTTCAAATGTTTGGAAGACTCGTTTTACGAGGCGCTCTGGGTGCACACTAACGTCCTTCCCGACGCGTAACATGACCTCCGAACCTAAATCTCTGATCTCGGGCTTTTTTCAAAGTTTTGGCCCTCAAAATAAAAATGGCGTGGCGACTCCGTTTGATTTCAAAAATCGGGTATATCACAGTGGCGACTCCGCTGGGGACAAATAAGCTTTTTCTAAAAAAAAAAAATGATATTTGGTATATTGGTGGAAACCATTAAACTTCCCGTTATCGCCTCCTAACACGAGTCGGGGATAAATTGTGGTCTAACAATCCCACGTACCGGTATCATTATTTTCAAAAAAAAAAAAGGAAAAGCTTTTGAGGGTCAAGCTTCCGTCTCAACATTTGAAAATCCTTCGCTTTGTGTGTGTTGATTTTTGCACGCTTTTCGTGTTTGTTTTTGGCCGCCTCGGAAAAGTCAAAATTTTATTTGTCGGAATAATGTCCCTAACTGTCGGAATTTTTGTGCTTATGTGCTTATGTGTTCATAAAATTTTCAAAAAAAAAAATTTCAAAAAAAAAAATTCAAAAAAAAAAAAATCATGCATCATGCCTTTTTAAGACACATAAAAAAATTTCTATTTTTCTCAGAAAAAGAAGATAGACTGCTTGCACACTACGCGCACGTGACCTTACACTGCACACTACGTCCCTAACCCGGGGAAATCCTTGTCGCGGTCCGTTTGGTCTTATTACGCCTCTCGGATGAGCACAGGACTACCCAAACATCCCATGGAGCCTCGTGTCGACCATGCACTTGTCCGTGACACACTTTGTCCGAGACCCGGTTGGTTTTTAGTCTGGTCTGTGTCATGCCCTGTCTGTGTATAGACCTTTCCTTTCAAGCCTTTGTCGGCATACTGACTCAATATCTTTCGGGGACCCTAATCAGTCGAAGTTCTGCCGGTTTTCCGCCGCGGACTTTGACCAAGATATTGACCGGCGCCTTGACTTCGGCTCGGCACAAATTATACACTGACTCCCGGCATTGACACCGAGTCATCAAGGATTAATGAATATTCCATGCCTAATTACGGCTTAACTGACGACAAGTCAAGATCACTTGTGGACGCTTATCAGTCCAAATCATGCCGACTTTTCGTCGAGCCCTCGGACATGATCTTGACTTTTGACGTCAGCTTTGTCCGTAATTTACATCGAATGCTCGTTAAGACTCGATTACCCGCCAGACTTTTAGGATCGTTTTTCTTTCGGTCGGTGGGACCCGCTTGCCCTATAGGACCCTCGCCCGGGCTGTCCACCCCGGGAGGTCGAAATACGGGTGGAATACGAGGGGCTTATAGACGTAGTGACGGGGCCCACCGATCCAGAATCGAGTAGTTTGCGAAAAAGAAGAGCAATCTTTTCCAACCGATTAGGTTAATAAAACATGTTTTAAGTAAACATGAACAAATAATCGCATGTTGCATGAGCCAAAAGCCCAAACACCTACCCTCCTTCCATTCCCGGACATCGAACCCTCGTGTCTTTCCCCCCGCAGCTCCGCACACAGCTTGGTTTCGGGCACCGGGTCACCGTTTAATCAGTTGGGAAGAGTCAAGCGCATCATCAGCTTCACCGTCTGTTCCGACTCCGAATTTTAGGATGTCTGCATCAAGCGGTAACGATGGGGACAACGTCACTCGCCTCCGGGACTCCTCGAGACAGAACAACGGTGGAATCGGCTAGCCGAACGGATGAGAGTGCGCCGGGAAGCACGAGTTGAATAGCCTTATGGAGGCTATCAAAAGCCATGGATTGGCCGCCGGTCTCAACCGGATGGCACCTTCACTTTGTGGAAGAAGAGGAAGACCACAATCCCGCTCTTGGTCAGCCCGACTACTCCAGGATGCCACCACCGGTCTCCCACGGTACTACCACCAGAATCCATGCTTCTCGGCCTCTGGGTCGGCCGGCTCCCAAATGCGAGACCACCTTTGGATCCCCGCAGACGAGACGAGCCAATTCCCGTCCTCGGTGGGGACAAAATCGCACGAATATCTTCTCATGCTTGGGGCTACCGGAATGCCACAGAAAATGGGGATCCCACCTCGGTTCGGGACCAATCAATCCGGACCTTCACAAGAACAGTTTGGGATACCACCCCGCTTTGGTTCGGGGCAACAATCAGAGTCCCACCTCGAATGGTACTAGCTGGCTCCTCACACAGCTCTCACAAATCCATTTCTCACTCAGACTTCTATGGGTTATCAAGCCTCCATCCCGGTGTCATCCGAATCACCAGGACCGCAGTATCCCCCTGGTTACACACCTTCGCCACAGGCAGCCATGCAGTTCAACAATCCAGGACAGCAGCCCACACTCAAGCCTACTTATGGGCCTCACTCCGGAAATCCAAGCCATCTGACTACCTCAGATCTGCCTCCATCTTCTCTGCCGATTGGAAACCAACAGCAAGTCGCTGGGTTCTATCCCTTTGCCCAAGCTCCTACCTACACTCCCCAGGGTAATTTGGGCCAAGGACGAGTTTTCACCTATGCCCCTGAGTATGGTATTCCTTCCACCAATGCACCACCAACAGCTAGTCCTCTTCCTGGCTCAAATATCGGCTCAGGAATTCCCGCTCCACCTTTGGATCCCCAATTGGCTTGGTTTATGGAGCAACACAAGGAAATGAAAGCACAGATTGCTGAATTGACCGCCAAAAAGAACACCGCTCTTCGGCCTACGTATCTCGACTCGATTGTCCCCCGCCTCACAAGTTTGTGATGCCCACTCCTGGAATTGTTTGACGGGAGTGCATGCCCTAAAACTCACTTGGACACCTATACTTTGGCAATGAAGGCTAAGGGATGCACAAACCAAATAGCTGGCCGATTACTTTAGTCTCTCTTTGAAGTCAGGGGCTTTGAAATGGTTTTTCCGATTGCAGCCTGAAGCTAGGGCTACTTGGGAACAGATCACCAGTACTTTCACGGATAAGTATAAAGCCAACTTGGAATGGGAGACAAACAGAGTTGACCTGCAAACAACAGTGCAGCGTCCTGATGAGAATGTTGGGGACTTTTACAAGCGGTGGAATCTTAAAGCTCAGTGAAATGGCCATTCCTCCCTCTGACGAGGAGCAGTTAGACATCTTTCAGTCATGCTTGAAGCCGCATTTGAGAGCTTCCCTCAGTCACTTCCCCTACGCTGACTTGCGTGCAATGGTTAATTCCGGGGCTAAGTTCGAAAAGGCTTACAATCAGCAGCCGACTGCCGCACCCGCTACGTATACCGGGTTTCTTCCACCTCCAACACGGCTCCCGCCCAACCAAAAGGTAAAGAAGTGATTAGCTATGCGGGACAGATCAGAACAAAGCCACTTCCTTTGTTCCCAAGAAACCTGAGCCATCCAGATCCCGGCTCCAAAACTTGGGAAACTTTGGGATGCCTTTGAGTGATATCTTCAGAGGTTTGGTGAGAGAAGGTTTGCTCCGGCCTTTGGAAAATTATCAGCCTAGAAACCCCAATGCTCCTTTGGATACCTCCAAGCATTGTGCCTTTCATCGCACCATGGGCACCTGACGGATGATTGCGTCCCCGAAAAGGCCATCCAAGGTTTGATTGAGCAAGGGAGGTTAGAGATGCCCGAAGGGCCTAACACTATCAATAACCCGCTCCCTAACAACATGAGTGTCAACATGATCGAGTTTGGTGGTTCAAGCCTTGTGGGCATAATGGAATTTGACACGCCCCTTGTGAGGTCGGTGAATCAGCCATCGCAGGCGATGAAAGTGTTTGGATTAAGAAAGAGATTGCCAAGGAAATCCCGATGGAAAGATCTGCAATAGCTCCCGTCTCCAGCCGTCGAAGAATAGATGCATGGTTCAACAAAGAAAGAGCGCCTAGACCGGGGCTACCTATCTTTAAAATAGTCTTTTGAGTCAACCATCGTAGGGTCTAGTACTTTTCTTTCACCTAAGTCCTTCCCGACATTTGTCGTTGTAGTCCATTTTGGACATAGTGGTTAAATGCCTAACTTTTAATATAAGTCTTTTTTCTCTTCTTGCTAGACTCGAGACATCACTTGCGCACCCACGTTACACTTAATTGAAATGGTTTTATCCAAAATGATCACTTGTGCCGCTCAACCACTAATTCTTTGAAATGATTAATATTTAAATTAATCGGAGTGAGAAAATCAATTGATATCCTTCCCAAATTGGGGCTTACCAACTCCCCGTCTTGCATCTCATATGCTCACATCCCTTTCATCATCATCCCCTCGTTGCTCGATGAATTTGCATGGATCTTTTCTCATTTAAAGCTTAAGCAAGCAATGAAGACTTAATCTCGTTTAGGTCATCCGGTAGGGATTGCGGTTGAAGCCTTTCACCCATAGGAAAGCCATTATCTCACCCTCACTAAACACTACCCTTTCATTTCAAGATCGGCATGTTTTGAAACCCTGTTTAGCCATCACCTTTGATCCTTATTGAGAGAAGTCCAAGCAAGACCAAGAAGTTAGCTTCGAGAGTCGGCGATGCGCAAAATATCTCAAGCCATGAGGGAAGGACAAAGATAATCCTCAACTTCTCAAGAGGCCTTCCAAGTTATCAAAAGAAGGATTTTAAATCCTCACAATTCAGCAAGAATCCTCAACGTCTCAGGAGGCCTTAAAAAAAAAAAAAAAAAAAAAAAAAAAAAAAAAAAGAAGGGACTGTCGATCCTCACAATTCAACAAGAGTCCCCGACTTCTCAAGAAGCTCTCCAATGATCAAAAAGGAGCCCGAATTCTCGCAAGTTCGCAAAAGGTTCTCGATAGCTTGGACTTCCTCTCACCATTACCATAAATCAATCCCAAGCCATCCTCTCTATTTTAGAGGATATTCCCATTTCCGCGACCAATCCCAAGCCATCCTCTCGCTTTTAGAGGATATTCCCATTACCATCGCCTTTGGCCAAAGTCAAAATTTGACCTCTCACTCTTAGAGGCAATCAATCTTCCCCGCCATAGATTTCTCAAACACATCCCTGCAAGCCAACCTCTCATCTTTAGAGGTTCACCAAAGAAAGGCCCAAATCGGCCTCTCACTTTAAGAGGTCATAACTTCCAAAATTACCCGATGGCCGATCGAAGCCCGGAAACCCAGCTGCAATTCCTATCGGATAGCAATTTCATCGTAAAATATAAATCAAATTAATGCTTCATTGCTTGCTTAAATTGGAGCCAAATCCATCTCGGCTCAAATGATCAAAGATTGTGCAAATTCAAGTCTGATTCATTCGACATTTCATATGAGTATATTTCATTTCTCCTCCACAAACACTTGCCGTGGATGTCCCACTGGGGCTTCGCATCCGTGTCTTTCATGAACACTCTAAGGGGATATGTTATTCGAATCTCCAATCCTCAAATTCCCAAAAGAACCTCAAAGTCTTGAATTTTCACACTCATTCTCTCTTCATTCGGGATAAGCCCGAACTACGGCGACCTGAGCTCTTCATGATGGAGGGAACGTAGGCAACCAGAAATGGTCCGGTCGAAATCACAAACAAATCTCAAAAAAAAAATCCGAAATCACAAACAAATCTCAAAAAAAAAAAATCCGAAATCACAAACAAATCTCAAAAAAAAAAAATCCGAAATCACAAACAAATCTCAAAAAAAAAAAATCTGAAATCACAAACAAATCTCAAAAAAGAAAAAAAAATCCGGTCTCATCAGGGATCGTCCCTATACACTTTCCGAGCTTGATCCTCGATATCAGTTGGTTTTCTCCTTGTGATTAATCAAAATATTTGTTCATATCAGATTTAGGAGTTGAATAACCCGAACATTAACAAAGGGTTTTAAGCAAATTTTTGTGATCATCATGAATAAGACAATTTTTCAAGTGTCTCGACAAGTCTTCTCTCTCTACATCATAGGAAAATAGAGCCAAACACTGTCTTTCTGTCAGCAGGGGCTTCCATACACTTTTCCACACCTTGTAACGCTTATACTCTCTCAAAAGAGTCAAACCTAAAGCGAGTGTGTATACATAAAATCGGGATTCATTCCCAGTTTTCGAAAGATGTGCCCCTGCACGTAAACATTCCCGAGTCTTGTCCATTCGACCGGTTGACTAAGATCTCGAAAAGATGGGTGCCTCCTTGGTCACATGATGACTCTGTCTGCAATAGGACCGCTTCGTGTTTCTTCACGCTAGGGCTTGCTAAGCGGTCCTCCTGTGTTCTCCCCGTATCGCTCTTTAAGATGGGACTTCTATAGTCATCCTTGGGTCCACATTGCGTTCTTCACTACGAGATAGATTCGCCAAGTCACTTCTTCAAAATCCGTGCTTTGCCTACTCAGATCCGGGCTTTGTCAAGACGGTCTTTGGACCCGAATTTTATCAAGAAAGAATTTCAGCCTTTCGTAACTTGGTACACGGCAGCCTTCCCGTAGCATCGGAATTCAAGATCGTGGTTTCTCCCCGCATTAGCAATTCCATCAAATCATTCTCCTGATAAGGTTTCGCCGAGGTCACAGCTCACCCAAATGAAAGAAGCTTCACTCATATCAACGTGCCCTAGAGCCCGTCAAGACGCCTTCAAATGACCAAGATTGAGAGAGAAAATTCCAATCAAGACCCGGATCCGAATCCAATCTCATCAAAATTGAGGTCCATGTGATACCGCCGACAAAACCTCACCAACAACCGCCGTTTAAATCGCGATCAAGGGTTCTCATCCCCCACATGCTCAAAATCTGCTCCAAACAAATTTCCAGACACATACATAACCATGCATCCCCACAAAAATCTCCCCAAGGGCTCATGTAGCATGCACAAAACTTGAATCAATAGGAAAAATCCTAAGTGAATTGAAGATCATAAATCATAATTTCCCCTGTCAAAAGCTTAGGCTAGGTGCATCTTCGAAAGCAAGTAAATGCATCATCTCGCAAACATATGCAAGTGATACTCTCACAATCATTTTTGGCTCTATGCATGCATCTCGTCATCATGAATGTCATATATGCATCTTCCTCTTCACTAACGAATGCAGAATTCAAACGTGAAATCAAATCCCCTTTTCGCAAGGATGATCTTCACTAAAGTTGACCTCCAATGTCCACAAACGGATGAAGACAAATTCTCCAAGATCTGCCAGCTTGGCAAAGACAAGCTCCTGCCTCGCAACTTGCTAAAGACGACCCCCAATGTCCACAAATGGATGAAAATAACCCCCAACGAAGACCACCTCCAAAGTGTCTAACAAATCGGCCGAGACGCCAAGTTCTCAAATACAAATCGGTCGTAGGCGCCAAGTTCTCCAATACAAATCGGTCGTGACGCCAAGCTCTCCAATACAAATCGGTCGTGGACGCCAAGTTCTCCAATACAAATCGGTCGTGGACGCCAAGTTCTCCAATACAAATCGGCCGTGGACGCCAAGTTCTCCAATACAAATCGGTCGTGGACGCCAAGCTCTCCAATACAAATCGGCCGTGACGCCAAGTTCTCCAATACAAATCGGTCAAGGACGCCAAATTCTCGTAATGCAAATCGCCGTGGACGCCAAGTTCTCAAATACGAATCGGTCAGGGACGCCAAGTTCTCAAATATAATGCGGTCAGAGACACCAAGTTCTCAAAAGCAAGAAGTCCCCAATGTGAAGACAAGTTCAACAACTTCTACAAGGTTAACGATCACCAGCAAGATGCAGACTCAACCAAATTCCTCCTTCAGGTCAAAATGCCTCCAAACACAAAGAAATCGTCAGCAGAAACCGTCCCACGAACGGCAACCCAACAACTCTTCATCAACATCAGCCGTAGCCTCAGTCCTTTCGGCAGCTACAGGTAAGCACAACACAGGTATGAAAGCATATCTTAGTCAACTACTTTTCTAAAAGAACGTTATCATCAAATCTTAGGGCGACTTCCCAAAAAACAATGATTAGGCGACTTCCCAAAAATAGTCAAACCATAGGCGACTTCCCAAAATAGTCAAACCATAGGGTGACTTCCCAAAAACAAATAGATTATAGGGTGACTTCCCCAAAACAGTCAGATCATAGGGTGACTTCCCAAAAATAGTCAAACCATAGGGCGACTTCCCAAAAATAGTCAAACCATAGGGCGACTTCCCAAAAATAGTCAAAACCGTAGGGTGACTTCCCAAAACACAACATGTGGCGACTTCCCAAAAAATAGTCAAACCATAGGCGACTTCCCCAAAATAGTCAAACCATAGGGTGACTTCCCAAAAACAGTCTTACAGGGGCGACTTCCCAAAAATAGTCAAACCATAGGGCGACTTCCCCAAAATAGTCAAACCATAGGGTGACTTCCCAAAAACAGTCAGATTACAGGGCGACTTCCCAAAAATAGTCAAACCATAGGGCGACTTCCCAAAAATAGTCAAACCATAGGGTGACTTCCCAAAAACAGTCAGATTACAGGGTGACTTCCCAAAAATAGTCAAACCATAGGGTGACTTCCCAAAAATAGTCAGATCACAGGGCGACTTCCCAAAAATAGTCAAACCATAGGGCGACTTCCCCAAAATAGTCAAACCATAGGGTGACTTCCCAAAAACAGTCAGACCATAGGGTGACTTCCCAAAAATAGTCAAACCATAGGGCGACTTCCCCAAAATAGTCAAACCATAGGGTGACTTCCCAAAAACAGTCAGATTACAGGGCGACTTCCCAAAAATAGTCAAACCATAGGGTGACTTCCCAAAAATAGTCAGATCTTAGGGTGACTTCCCAAAAATAGTCAGATCTTAGGGTGACTTCCCAAAAATAGTCAAACCATAGGGTGACTTCCCGAAAATAATCAGATCTTAGGGTGACTTCCCCAAAACAGTCAGACCATAGGGTGACTTCCCCAAAACAGTCAGACCATAGGGTGACTTCCCAAAAATAGTCAAATCTTAGGGCGACCTTCCTAAAGCAGTAGGGTCGACGACTAAAGATAGTCGAAAGACCCGAACTACGACTGGCTTGATTCCTCTTAAGGATACGTAGGTAGCCTATTAAATAGGTTCAGCCACTCGATCACTTGATCATCCTGCCAAATATGGAGCCTTACTCTTATCGACGACCCCGCTTCCTTCGAAAGCGCCGTCGCCGAGGGGCTACTGTAAGTGCTCCAATTTGAGCTTGTTAGCATTTTCGTTAGAAAATTAACGAAAGTTATAACATTACTAACATTCCTAACTTTTCTAACAAAGTAAGGGTAAAATGGGCATTGCCACTTTAAGTTAAACCAAGAAAAGAATCTCAAAAAGCAAAAGAAATTAGAAAAATCCGAATTAAGAAAGTTGAAAAACAGCTTCAGTTTGAATTTTAAAAAGATTATTCTTCCTGTCCAAAAGCCAGCACTGTAGCAGATGAACAGTGCACGCGTCGATCCTTGTCCGCGCGGATACGTTTGATTCTCACAGTGTCCTATAAATTGAACCCTCCTCTCTCAGTTTACACAACACATTTTGATCACAGCAACGAAGTTCTGGCGAAATATAGAGAGAAAACAGTGGGAATCTCTAGATTGCCACCATTTTCTCTTGAATCTTTCCCAATCTCACTCCAAACACAAATCCAAACACCAAACCTTGATACTCCTCAAGCCAAACACCAAATCTTGATACTCCTCAAGTCAAATTCCAAGCCTAGGAAGATAGGGTGTCACCATTGGTAAAGCCCTCCTTCTCAAAACCCTAAAATTCTCTTTTGATTTCTTGATCATCTTGTTCTTCTTACTTTGACTTATTTTATGTCTAGTTTAACTTGAGTTTTGACCTAAGATGGTCATCTTGAAGTTCATCTTCATTAATGACCATCTCAAGTGGTCCACATTTTAGATCTTTAGTCAATTCTTTCTCTTTGGTTTCATCTTTACAAAACCCCCTTTCCCTTTGCAAAGGACATGTTTAAACCCCATAAATTCCCCAAGGATGACTTGAATATGATAACCACTTAATAAAAAGTAGTGGTATCAAGTCTAGGGATGAAAATGGGGTGAACATAGATGCAAATCCCCCAAAAATCACATTTTCCCTCAAGAACATCTTGCTGTCCAGTAGCATTGTTCTGAGACCTCAGTCCATTTTCCTATTTTTTGGACCCAGTAAAACTTGGAATTGGATGTTGACTACAAAACACTTTTTGTAGCCAACATCCAGAGATTTCCAGACATAATTTTATTTTATTTTTTGAGTAAGTAAAACTCCTTTTTTCAATTTTTCTTTTAGAGGCCAGTTCATCATCTTCTGGAAATCCAGATTTCACATCTGAGATTTATAGAAGGTTTTGACCCCACAAATTACTTCCAAAATGGAAAGTTCCTTTGCAGAAACCCTATTTAGGGTGTTTTAAGAAACTTTCATTCTCGGACTTTCCCCAGATTCTGAGGTTTTGAAGCCTTTAAGTCCATTTCAAAGTCAAGGGTCAACTGCCTTCTTTCATTCTGGCAGAATTGCTTTTCAAATCCAAAAATCTTTTGAGTGCCAAGACTCGACCCAAAAATCATACCAAAAATCTTGGGGATTGTTCAAAGTCTTATAAAGAGTTCCCTATTTTTGTTTTTCTCAGTTTCAACTCGTTTTGGTCAAAACACATACACACACACACACACACAACAAAGGATTTCAAATGTTTGGAAGACTCGTTTTGCGAGGCGCGTCGGGTGCACACTAACGTCCTTCCCGACGCGTAACATGACCTCCGAACCTAAATCTCTGATCTCGGGCTTTTTTCAAAGTTTTGGCCCTCAAAATAAAAATGGCGTGGCGACTCCGTTTGATTTCAAAAATCGGGTATATCACACATAGCCACCGTGGTCGCAGCCATATCTGGAGACCCAAACCTGCCCGGCATATCAGAAAGGTCAATCCTATCCGGGGCTACCATCATCCTCTCAGCCTCTCCCAGAGGAATCTGCAGAAAAGATGCAAGCTTTACCACCACCGGCACGTCTCCGATCAGCGGAATAGATATAGCCTCAGTCTCGGGACCCCCAATCAAGGCTCTGAAGTCTTCATGCGTTGGGACAATTTCGTTGTAAGAGAAGCAGTAAACATGTCTCCGGACGTCCCAGAACTTTGCTGCGGCTCTCAACAGGTCCCAATCGGGCGGGAGATCCCTCAAATGCCATAAAGACTTGATCTTGAAGGAAGAATCAAGCAGCCCCTTGTGATTTTGGAAGTTATGTCTCGCCCAAGATTGAAGACCGGATAGAAAATGGTCTCGCTTCCCCCTTTGCAATCTGACGGGCTTCTCCATCGCAAAGTGATCAAAGATGGTGCTTTTAGGTCCAAAATATGCTCTGGGAACAATTGGGACAAGTCTAGAGTGAAAATGAAATGAAATGGCCAAGCCTTGCTTTTATTCAGAAAATAACCAGCTCAGACAGAACTGTGAGCCGCACGGCTTCATTTTCCCTCAAGGCCATGCCGCACGGCTACATTAGCCCTCTGCAGAAAAAATTCTGCAGCAACCAAAGTTGCTGCCCAAGGGAGTTTTCACCCCACTTTTTCAATCAAAACCTGTACAAAAACATATCCAGAAGCCATTCAAGCATTTATACACCATTATAAATCATTTTGGCCCAGTTTCAGCCCCAATTCCAAGCAAAAAAGTCGCCCCAAGGCTCAGATAATATGCAAATTGAAAAAGCATAAATTAGAAAAGTAAATAAAATGTAAATACAATGTTTTCGCCCCATCGGCGCCCAAATAAAGCAAAAAATAAACAAAGTGTGCATAAAAATTGTAAATTGTTTGTTTTTTGTTCCAAATCTATTCTAGAGACCTCCTAGGCCTCCGATTCTTCTTCCTCCTCATCGCTACTCAACTCATAGATGCTAGCCTCCCTCATCAAGTCCTCCTGGTCGCTCACGTCAGACAAATGGACATTATCGTGCCCGTACTCAGCCAGCTGCTCCAAGATGTCAGCGTTGGGTCCCCGCCCCCGAGGCATGGCACTGGAAGAGTACTCCGAGGCCGATGAGGTAGACGCTGTGCCCCCGACGTGCCGTCTCTTGCGCCCAGGCTCCTGTGCATCCGCTGCCGCCTTCGAAGCGCGCAGCCGGCTTCCTCGGAAGAGACCGGCACATGTCCTTCCAGCCCCTATTCTGCCTGATCAGCCTATCGTAAGTGCGAGCCGGAACCCGAGAAAAAAAAAAAAAGAAGAAAAATCTCGAAAATCTCGTAAAATTGCAAAAAAAGCAGAAAATCAAAGCTAAAAAGGGAATAAGACCCTAAAAGTTTACTCACAGTGCTATCAGCGGCAAGGTGTACTGGGGCTCCCTAGCATCGGGGACAGTATCCTCATCCTCCTCGGCACTCCATGGACCACGTAGGACAGATGCGCAGGAGGGATCGGCGGGTCAAGAGGCTCATCCTCCCCATATCCCCTGAGTGACCGCCAACTTCACTAGCTTCGTGGCGTCCTCAGCGCCGCTCCACAAACACAGCGTAGGGGGTGTCCATGTCAAAGTACTCCTCTGCAGCCTACGCCGCCTGGTACCTCGCTATCTCATCCTCGGCCAATCCCCGGGCCGTAGCATCCGTGCTTGGTGGATCCTGAGGAGTAATGGCGTCCAATGGAGGGACATGGCCATGCTGCCTCGAGAAACGGTCCCCCAAGTAAATGACATCACATGTCAGCCCAGTGAGCCACCTCCTCTGCCTCGGCACATCAATGGCATCTCCCAGCAAGATCTCCGGATACCTGCCCCAAGGGTAGAAGTCCACTCCGTCATGCCCATCCCTGTTGATGACTGGCCTCACCATTTTGTAGTCGAAAGTGATCCGGGTCTTCCCCGTGAATTTATCCCTCGCATCTCCCCTCCAGCGAACCATAGCAGGGAAGATGGTGACATCACTCTGCTGGTTCCAAGGAAAGAACCCGATCACCTCGCAGAACCAGGCCTGCATGTTCAAAACATCAAAAGGTCATTCTCTCTCTCATAAAAGTCTCAAGACAGGAAAAGAGAAAAGAGAAAAGAAAGGGGACTACCTCAAGGGCAAATGAGAAGCAGTCCATCGAAGCAGCCTTGTTACGGCTGTACATGTCCAAAGAGAAGTAGAGCTCCGCCAATCCGGTGATGTGAACCCGTCCAAGATCGAATCGAAGAAGTTCCAACGTGGATGAATGAATTAGAACGAAATAGCAACAATGGAAATGATTTGGATAGAATGAGCCTCCCTTGACCCGCTATTCGTGATTGAATAGGAACCTTGGGGTGTAAGCGAAACCCTTTTGACGCAATTGTCTAAGAACTCCGTTACGGAACGCCACAAGCTTGCGACTCTTCAAGCTTGATAAGTTCAAGTGTTTGGAGAATTCTAATCTCAAGAACCTCACAATACTCTCTCAAATGGAGAATGAAATATACTTCAATACTTTATTTCTTCAATGATTTAAATACAAATCTGATCATACCTATTTATAGGCTAACTTGGTGGAGAATACAATGTTCATGATGTCACCAATGATGTAAGCAATAAGCTAATCTACTTATAATATAAGTTCTACTAGCTATCATGATAAGCTATCAAAAAAACTCTTGCGTTCACCAAGTTCATGAATGACCAAGAAGAATGCACCAACATTATCTTGAATGGAATTTTCTAGAATAATAGAGAAATTCGGATGCCTCCTTTGTTGACTTTAAAATGGCTGATTTTGAGTCTTGATTTGGGCTCAAAATGTGTTATTTTGTTGGGCTAAGATACCATCACCATAAGGCTTGCTTTTGCACTCTAATTGGACCTTATTCCTGGTTGTTGACACTCCAATAAGCAAATGGGTCTTATTTCTTGGTCTTGAACATCCTTGATTGTTTTCTTGGCCTTGATCTCTTCCACAAGTGTCATTAATGCCTCTTGCACCTTCTTTGATCGGGCTCTAGTCATGGGTCCTCCATTTATGCTCAACGGGTCAAGATCACGGGCATCTTGTCCTAACCTTTGTCCTTGTCCCTCATCATTCCCCTCCTCTTGAGAAGGATTCGACCTCGAATCGTCACCTGCATCGAAATGAGATAGGTCAGCCACATTAAAAGTTGCATGAACATTATAGTCACCAGGAAGATCAAGTCGGTAGGCATTGTCGTTGAGTCGCTCAATCACTTGGAATGGACCATCACCCCGAGGGTGCAACTTTGACCGACGTTTCATGGGGAAACGTTCTTTCCTCAAATGTAACCAGACCCAATCACCGGGTTCAAACACAACTTGCTTTCTCCCTTTATTTGCTTGCTTCACATATTGAGCCGTTCTCTTTTCAATGTTCAACCTTACCTGCTCGTGCAATTCCTGAATTACCTTCGCTTTGTGTTCACCATCCATGCTAGTATGTTCCTGAACAGGTATAGGAATGAGATCAAGTGGACTCAAAGGATTAAATCCATAAACAACCTCAAAAGGAGAGAAGCTAGTAGTAGTATGCATAGAACGATTGTAAGCAAATTCTACAAATGGCAAACTCTCTTCCCATGATTTCAAATTCTTGTGCAAAACAGTCCTTAACAGTTGTGATAAAACTCGGTTAACGACTTCTGTTTGACCATCTGTTTGTGGATGATAAGATGTAGAAAACAAGAGTTTTGTACCCAACTTACTCCACAACACACGCCAAAAATGACTCACAAATTTTGTATCCCTGTCACTCACAATTGTTCTTGGCATTCCATGTAAACGCACAATTTCTTTGAAAAACAAGTCTGCTATGTGACTAGCATCATCTGTCTTGTGGCATGCAATGAAATGTGCCATTTTTGAAAACCTATCGACCACCACAAACACAGAGTCATGTCCCCGTTTTGACCTAGGCAAACCAAGCACAAAGTCCATGGAAATATCGGTCCAAGGAGAATGAGGAATGGGCAATGGAGTGTATAACCCATGGGGTTCCACTCGAGACTTAGCATGCTTACAAGTAATGCAATGAGCACAAACATGAACAACATCAGATTTCATTTTAGGCCAAAAGAAATGCTCTTTCAAAGTTTCCAATGTCTTAAGCACACCAAAATGACCCATAAGACCTCCACCGTGTGCCTCACGAACAAGCACTTCACGTATAGAACACTTAGGGATGCAAAGTTTGTTTTCTTTAAAAAGATATCCCTCATGCCTATAAAATTTTCCAAATGCCATGGTTTCACATGCCACAAAGATGGATGCAAAATCGGAATCATTGCCATATAAATCCTTAATGAATGCAAACCCAAGAAATCTAGAATGCAAAGTAGTGACTAAAAATGCCTACGAGATAGCGCATCACCACTATGTTATCTTTACCTTTCTTATACTTGATCACATAAGGAAATGACTCAATGAACTCTACCCACCTAACATGCCTTTTATTCAATTTACCATGACCTTTCAAGTATTTGATAGACTCGTGATCCGTATGGATCACAAACTCCGGGTCTAAGATAATGTTCCCATGTTCGAAGACACCTCACCAATGCATATAATTCTTTATCATAAGTGGAATAGTTTATGGCTGCCCCACTCAATTTCTCACTAAAATATGCAATTGGCCTACCCTCTTGGTTCAAGACACCACCAATTCCCACCCCCGACGCATCACATTCTAACTCAAAATTTTTATCAAAATTTGGCAAAGCTAGAATAGGAGCAGAGATTAATCTTTCTTTTAAGAGGTCAAAGGCAGCTTGTTGGTTGTTGCCCCAATGAAACTTAACCTCTTTTTTTACCAACTCATTCAATGGTGCGGCAATGGTACTGAAATTCTTGACAAATCTTCGATAGAAGCTTGCCAATCCATGGAAGCTCCTCACTTCACTTGCGTTTGTAGGAGTAGGCCACTCCTTGATTGCCTTAATCTTCTCGTCATCGACGGCTACACCTGCAGCACTTATAACAAAACCAAGGAAAACAACTCTTTCCATGCCAAAATCGCACTTTTTAAGGTTAGCATATAAAGAATGTTCTCGCAAGGTATCAAAAACAGCGCGAAGGTGCACCATGTGTTCTTCCATGTGTTTGCTAAAGATTAAAATGTCATCAAAGTAAACAACTACAAATTTCCCAATGAATTCTCGCAGGACATGGTTCATTAACCTCATAAAGGTGCTAGGTGCATTGGTCAACCCAAAAGGCATAACCAACCATTCATACAACCCATATTTGGTTTTAAATCTTTGTTTTCCACTCATCTCCTTCTCGAATTCTGATTTGATGATAACCACTCTTAAGATCAATTTTTGTAAAGATTTTAGCACCATTTAATTCATCAAGCATGTCATCCAATCGTGGGATAGGATAACGATACTTAATTGTGATTTGATTAATGGCTCTACAATCTGTACACATTCTCCACTCACCATTCTTTTTGGGTACCACAATTGCGGTACCGCACAAGGACTCAAAGATTCTCTTATCTTACCATTCTTGAGCAGCTCCTCCACTTGTCTTTGAATTTCTTTTGTTTCTTCGGGATTGGCTCTATAAGCTGGCCGGTTTGGCAAAGTGGCACCGAGCATCAAATCAATTTGATGTTCTATTCCTCGGAGAGGTGGTAAGCCACTTGGTTCATCTTCGGGAAAGATATCATCATATTCCCGCAAGAGAGACAAAACAAAGGGAGGCACATTTTTTGATATATCGTTAGAAGAAACAAAATTTTGTTTGAAAACCATTACTAATGCCTCTCTTTTTTCCCCAACTCCTCAAAACCTCACATGGTTTGGCATAAAAGTTTTGTCTCACTCTCTCTTTGCCCTTTGGCTTTTCAACTCTTTTCTTTTCTTCCTCTTTCTCTCGTGTATCCTCCCTCTTATTTTTTTCATTTTCACTCTTTTTTCTCTCAACTCTCGGGTTTTCACTCTCTTCCATCAACCCACTCTTTTCACTTTTTCCCTCGGCCTCACTAGCCTTACTTCTATTGATCTTCGCAAGTTGGAGATCATACACTTGTTGAGGAGTCAAAGAAACAAGTGTGAAAGTCTTGTTGTTATGCTTCAAGGTGTAATGGTTTAGGAAACCATCATGAATCACTTGACGATCATATTGCCAAGGTCTTCCCAAAAGAACATGTCCTATGTGCATAGGAACCACATCAAACATTATCTCATCCTTGTATTTCCCTATGGAGAAGGAAATCAAGGCTTGCTTAGTTACCTTCAATTCCCCACAATCATTTAGCCATTGTAGTTTGTATGGATGGGGATGTCTAATAACCGGAATGGCTAACTTTTCAATCACTTCCGTACTCACCACATTAATACTACTCCCACTATCTATTATCAAGTCACACCCTTTCCCTTTGATGTTGCAACGAGCATGAAAAATCTGCTCTCTTTGTTGGTCACACAACTCTTTAACTTGAGTACTTAAAACCTTTTTCACAACTAAGGCTTCAAGTGTGTAAGGATCATCCTCGTCACTCTCTTCCTCCTTTTCCCCCTCTTCCCTCTCATCTTCCTCCGAATAGTATTCATTACCCCTCATGTATACTACCTTCTTATTTGGACATTGTGATGCTATATGCCCCCTTCCATTGCACCTAAAACACACAATTTCCCTTGCCTTGGTTGGATTGGGAACATTTTTACCCTTTTCAAATTCTCTTCCTTTTGATGACTCCCCAAAGGATTTTGTTGGTACAGTACTAGGGTTTTTATTCCCCTCTTCCTTGGGCTTATTAGAGTTGGGATTAGAAGAAGAGGAACTATAATTGCGGGTATAAGTGCTCCTCCTCTTAAGTTGTCGTTCCACTTTGACGGCGGCATGGACAACATCTTCTATCTCATCATATTCTCTTAACTCCACTACATTTGCAATCTCTCTATTCAAGCCATTGATGAAACGAGAGATGGTTGCATCGACATCTTCATAGATATTAGCTTGAATAAGAGCCATTTCTAACTCCCTATGGTACTCCTCCACCGATTTGTTCCCTTGAGTCAAGGTTTGAACCTTTCTCAACAAATCTCGGTGATAGTAATTTGGGACAAATTTCCTGTGCATAACATGTTTCATTTCTTCCCATGTATTAATGCGACCCTCTCCCATCCTCCTTCGGTTGGTCACTAGTTGTTCCCACCAAATACTAGCATAGTCGGTGAACTCTAAAGATGCAAGTTTGACCTTTTGAGCTTCCGTATAGTGATTACACCCAAATAGAACTTCAACCTTTCTAACCCACCCTAGAAACTCCTCCGGATCGCCTTTACCTTTGAAAGAAGGTACCTTCATTTTAATGTTGGTAATCCCTCTTTCTTGTCGTGGATCGTGTAATCTCTCACCTTCCCTCCTATCTCCTCCCCTATTTCTCTCATACTCCCTTTCTACCCACTCATCATCTTCCTCAACATGCTCACCCCTCCTCGCTTGGAATCGTTGCGGATTCCTTCGAGGTTGTGCACCCTCTCTCTCTTCTAACCTTGCTAAACGTCGAGTAATATCCTCCATCATCCTCAACAATTGTTCGTTAGGATTTACAGGATTTGTTCCCCCATTGTTTCCTTGCAAAGGTTCTTCATTATTGATACCGTGTTGTGACATTTTTTTTTTTTGACAAAAACACACAACTCACAATTCACTCGTGTATCTCTCAAATCACTCACACTCTAGTTCCTGGAGAGAAACTCTTCCCACTTGAAAAGATCAACAAGAAAGTGCAAGATTTGACGACCGTTTGTTCAAAGACAATTATGGGTGTCAAGATTCTTTTGGCTTAGATTTCAAAGTGAGAAACAAATTCACAATTGAAAGCAAGAAAAGAATTGAAAACACAAAATGAACAACTAAGATTAGATGAGAAAACAAATTACTAGAACACTTTGATACAACTTTTCCAAATCCAAATGAAACCACAACGTTAGCCCCTTTATCTTTTTTTTTTTTTTGAATTTCGGACTTCAAGCTTCTTTTGTTTAGCTTGAAGTAACACTTTCAATTCAGCAGTTTTTTTTTTTTTTTTTTTTTTTTTTTTTTTAAGGGCAACCTCTTTTTTTTTTTTTTTGTATTGGCACAAAGAAGATATTCAACTTTGCTAGCACAAGATCAAGTACCTTTTGGAAAGAAAGAAAAAAAAAGAAAAGAAAGGATGGAAGATGAAGATTTGACGAAAGAAGAAAATGGATAGATGAAGACCAAGATTTATGAAGAACAACAAAGATGAAAGAAAATGAAAGAACGAATTGTTGGTTACTTACCCCTTCGATGGCTCTGATACCAATTGATGTGAACCCGTCCAAGATCGAATCGAAGAAGTTCCAACGTGGATGAATGAATTAGAACGAAATAGCAACAATGGAAATGATTTGGATAGAATGAGCCTCCCTTGACCCGCTATTCGTGATTGAATAGGAACCTTGGGGTGTAAGCGAAACCCTTTTGACGCAATTGTCTAAGAACTCCGTTACGGAACGCCACAAGCTTGCGACTCTTCAAGCTTGATAAGTTCAAGTGTTTGGAGAATTCTAATCTCAAGAACCTCACAATACTCTCTCAAATGGAGAATGAAATATACTTCAATACTTTATTTCTTCAATGATTTAAATACAAATCTGATCATACCTATTTATAGGCTAACTTGGTGGAGAATACAATGTTCATGATGTCACCAATGATGTAAGCAATAAGCTAATCTACTTATAATATAAGTTCTACTAGCTATCATGATAAGCTATCAAAAAAACTCTTGCGTTCACCAAGTTCATGAATGACCAAGAAGAATGCACCAACATTATCTTGAATGGAATTTTCTAGAATAATAGAGAAATTCGGATGCCTCCTTTGTTGACTTTAAAATGGCTGATTTTGAGTCTTGATTTGGGCTCAAAATGTGTTATTTTGTTGGGCTAAGATACCATCACCATAAGGCTTGCTTTTGCACTCTAATTGGACCTTATTCCTGGTTGTTGACACTCCAATAAGCAAATGGGTCTTATTTCTTGGTCTTGAACATCCTTGATTGTTTTCTTGGCCTTGATCTCTTCCACAAGTGTCATTAATGCCTCTTGCACCTTCTTTGATCGGGCTCTAGTCATGGGTCCTCCATTTATGCTCAACGGGTCAAGATCACGGGCATCTTGTCCTAACCTTTGTCCTTGTCCCTCATCATCCGGCCTCTCCCCAAGAGACCGTCCCAATCCCATCAACATCAACCAAAGAGTCGAGAAGGCAAGTCATGGCCAGTGTCCCAGAATTAGCAAAAATAGTGACTGACAGCATCAACCACACAAAAGCTCTAGCAAGCTGGTGGGCAGTCACATCATTAACAGCAAAGCTCTGCATGCAGTTCTGGACTGCCACCTCGACATTCCGTGTCTCCATGCCCAGCCCCTTGGGAATCAACTCAAATCCAACCAAAGCCTGGAATTCCTCAGCTGTAATGTGGTCTCTCCAAGTCACGGGCCTCCCGGTGAACTGTAGGCCAGTAATAGCTGTGAAGTCAGCAGGAGTCACTGTCAGCTCTCCCCAGCTCAGATAGAAGCTATGGGTACTATCCCACCAGAACTCAGAAAGGGCCTGGACCAAGCCCTTGCTCTTAGAGGTGATGTGAACACCCCTGCCGATAGCCTCGACGAACGCATCCAGACCGGTAGCCCTCACCAAATTCTTGGGATTCACCCCATTCTTCTCAAAATCCGGCATCCTCTGCCAAAGCTTAACTGCTATCTCCGATGGTCCTCTAGACTTGTTCTCCTGTAGACAAGCACAAAAAAGAAGTGTCAGTCCTTCATCATTTTCAAAAGCATGCATATATTCACAAAAAATGCACATATTTTCAAAAGAAAAGCATTCACAAAAGTTTTTCTAGCATTATTTGCATCAAAAAAGCGTCTTTCATCACTTGAAACGCGTCATGTCAAGTCCCATTGCTTTCCTAAGGCACAAAATCACAATTTTCACGATTCTTTGCACATAAGCATTATTTTTTCAAATAAAATGGCATGCATGAATCATTTTCATCTTCCAAAATCATGTTTTCTCATTGAAAATCAGAATTTTGACCTAGTTCTAGCACAAGGCAAGAACTCCGTCTCATATTTTGAAAATTCTCATTCTTACTTAATTTTGCGAGAAAAAAGTGAGTCATTCTCATAATTTTCATCAAATAAGTTGCACATTGCATATTCTTAGCCTTATAGGTTATTCATCAATGTCTCAAAGTCATTCAAAAATCCTAAAAAATTCCTAAAATTCGGGTCAAGCCCTAAATCATTCAAAATTCAAGCAAAATCATCGGATTTGAGCAAAATGAGAATGCTTACCCCAACCGATCGCGGGTTCGTTGATTTATGCTCCCTTCTCCCCGGGTAAAGCTCCAATGGAGGCGTAAGGAAGTCATACTTCCTCTCCGTCCGAACGAGCTCCTTTCTCCTCCTTCTCGCAGCCGCGGAGATGTTCCTTCTTGCTTGCCTCGGTATGGGATTGCCCTCCGGATCCATTCCAATCGATAGAAGCAAAGGGAATTGAAGAATTTTTGAAGAAATTCTCTCCTTTCTCTCTCTCTTCCTCGGCAGTTCTTGGGCGGCAATAATGCCCAATGCCCGTTCAAACCTGTTTTAAATAATCTGGAAAAAACAGGTCTCTAGCCGTACGGCTCCTTTTTCTCCATCTCATGCCGGGCGGCTTCATTCGCTCTGAGCAGAAATTACAATCCTGCCCCTGGACCTTCCACTTGGGCATGCAATTTCCGTTATCTTTTAACCAAGATAACATCTTTTTCAGAAAATATCCCTTATCTCTTTAGCAATCAAGCTCTATTCCCAGTCGCCTCCGTTAATTCCGTTATAACGGGATAACGCTAGGTGACAACCTCCGAATTGTCAAAACTCTAAACTGAGCCTACCTCTATCCAGAATAGTGACGTATGCTAAGTTTCTATCAACTTAAGCTACCTCTATTTCGTAATAGTGACGTATGCTAAGTTTCTATCAACTTAAGCTACCTCTATCCCGAATAGTGACGTATGCTAAGTTTCTATCAACTTAAGCTACCTCTATCCGTAATAGTGACGTATGCTAAGTTTCTATCAACTTAAGCTACCTCTATCCAGAATAGTGACGTATGCTAAGTTTCTATCAACTTAAGCTACCTCTATCCCGAATAGTGACGTATGCTAAGTTTATATCAACTTAAGCTACCTCTATCCCGAATAGTGACGTATGCTAAGTTTCTATCAACTTAAGCTACCTCTATCCAGAATAGTGACGTATGCTAAGATTCTATCAACTTAAGCTACCTCTATCCAGAATAGTGACGTATGCTAAGTTTCTATCAACTTAAGCTGCCTCTATCCAGAATAGTGACGTACGCTTAAGTTTCTCTCAACTTAAGCTACCTCTATCCCGAATAGTGACGTATGCTTAAATCATTCAAACTTTGGCAACCCATATCTCTGATTCGAAAGAGATTGAGACGTATGCTCAAGTTCACCAAACTCTAGCTACCTCTATCCACTCGATAGTGACGTAAGCTCTAGTTTCAATCAGGTGACATCCTCCAGTAATTGTCAATCAGGTGACATCCTCCAGTAATTGTCAATCAGGTGACAGCCTCCATTAATTGTCAAAATCTCAAGAATCCTAGACATCGTTCCTAACTATCTAGTGATGCTTGAACTACGATTAAGGCTTGATTCCTCCGGGATACGTAGGTAGCCTTTTATAAAAGGTCCAGCCATTCGACCACTTTGGTCACCCTGTTTCTTTGTCACCCCTTAGTGATAAAGCAGCCCCTCATAGAAGTTCAGATATCCGACCACCTTGGTCACTCCTAGCATATCCCCAGTAGGATCAATTGCTTGACCTCCTCGCCGGTTTCTCTTCTTCCTCCCCCGGCGGATCCTAATTCCGAACTACGGCTGGCTTGATTCCTCCGGATACGTAGGTAGCCTTCCAAAAGGTTCGGCCACTCGGACCGTCTCGGTCATCCAATCCGTCTCGGCATTCGCCGAGATCGGATCCTTTTCTATCGACAACCCCACTCGCCTTGCAAGTGACGTTGCCGAGGGCTTGTAAGTACCCAAATCTGGCTCATGCCTTAGGTTAAATTTCCCGGCAATTTCGGTAAGTTTCCGGTAATTCCCGGACCTTCCTAGTGTTAGGAAATGTCTGGAGCAGTCCCAAATTAAAATTAGGGATGAAGGGAGCCTTCCTAATTAAGAAAACACGTTTTTCTTAATTAGGAAGAAGGTTCTAGAATAATGCCACCTTGCATGGTTCTAGAATGCTGAGTCATTGTGGATGAGCCCGCACGGCTGCATTAGCTCGCTGCCCCTGGCCGCACGGCTTCATTAGCCTTATCCAGACTGCCTATAAATAGAGCCCTCCTCTACCCATTTCAAAAAAACAACAATACACACAATCCATAGCAATACACTCAGTCACTCCCAAGACGTGAAGAATATTGGTGAAGGCTCAAGAAGGTGAAGAAGAAGGCCAAGAAGCTCCCTCCCTCCTCCTTGAAGATCCAAGACCAATCTCTCCTCCTAGCTCCGACCAAAGAAGCAAAGGAAGCAATTGGTAACCTCGCACGCCCTAACCTTGCTTTTAATTGATATACTTGCTCATTGCATTCATATATCTTGCTTGGGACTTGGCATTCATAGTTAAAGATCACATCTTTATCACCCCCTTTCCCTTTTTGCATGCATTAAGACCTCATTTGTCATAAAAATGTAGTCTTTTTCATAAAGGTGCATCCTTTGCACCTAAAACTCCCATTTTCAAATAAAAATGTCATTTTTATGCATCATTTGCATATAAAAATCCAATCTTTTCAATAAAAATGCATCCTTTGCATTCAAAACCCCTTGTTCAAGCATCATTTGCTTTAAAGACCATGTCTTTACCATAAACTAGCATCATATGCTTTTCAAAATGCAATCTTTATGCATCATTTGCATAATGAATGCCAATTTCTTCAACAAAAATGCATCATTTGCATAAAAATCAAATCTTTATGCATCATTTGCAACAAAGATTATTTCTTTAAACTAAGTGCATCATTTGCAACCCAAAAATGTCATCTTTTCATTAAAGAGTCATTTTTCATCATGCATTTCCCCCTTTCCCCCAACCTTGGAACGGATCGGTGTAAAAGATCCTATCTTTACATCGTTCCTTCCATTAAAGGTTCCATATTTCTTTAGAAAGGGATACCTTGAACCCTATATCTCCGATTATCGCTTAAGAAAGAGTATGAAGCCTCTATACGAGCTCGACCGTCTTAAAGCGTAGGATTGATGGGCTAAGGACCCTCCTTTTCTAAAGAACCTCATCTTTGACTATAAAAGAGACATTCTCTCGATCACGCAAGTCCCGAGGGTCCCGAGGTTAAAAATGCGGTGATCACAAGTCAAAGATGAGGACGGGATCATAATCCCAAATACATAAAATTCCAAGGAATCCCGAGCGACAACCAACAAATGGTTTGTACGTTCGGAAGACGACTTGGGACATTCCCCCCTTATTTTCAAACACATGCACACAAGAAAGCACGCAAGCAAGCACGATTAATGAAATCTTGGGAGACTTGCTTCGGCAAGGCACTTTGGGTGAACGCCAAACGTTCTTCCCAAGGGGTAACTTAACCTCCGAACCCAAGTAAAAACCTTTTTTTCAAAGTTTTGAGGTAATCAAAATGGCGTGGCGACTCCGTTTTTCAAATAACTCGGATGTCTTCAAACTCGCGTGAATCCAAAACACAGAATTTTGGGCACCACATTCACAGACACAGGTTGGAATTGGAGGATCAAAGAGATCACCTACCTGGCCTCCTTGGGACAATGGCAAAGAGATATTTGGTCCCTTCCTATAAGGATGGAAACGGGGTGACCTAGGAAGTCAAACAACCAATCCTTCATAAGAATGTGCCAAATAAAAAGGGATGACCAAAGTGGTCAGAAACTTGGACTTTTATGAAAAGCTTATGCACTATTGGAGAATGGAGAAAGAGAAAAGGTGACCAAAGTGGTCGGATGGCTGGACCTTTTATAAAAGGCTACCTACGTATCCCGGAGGAATCAAGCCTTGATCGTAGTTCAAACTTCATCTAGACAGTTAGGAATGATGTCTAGGATTCTTGAGGTTTTGACGATTAGTGGAGGTCGTCACCTGAGGAAGCTAAAGCTTACGTCACTATCGAGTAGATAGAGGCAGCTATAACTGGACAAACTTGAGCATACTTCTCAATTCGTGATAGAGGTAGCCAAAGTTGGATTTTTGACAATCAGGAAACTGTCGCCTGGCTATAACGAAAGTAACGGAGGCGCTTTTGGGAGAAAATGTTATCATTAGCAATTGGCACGTTACTTGAGCCTAGGGGTGATGATTTTTTTCTTGAAAACATGGTATGGACTGGGTCTGGATGTACATATGGAATGTGTTTAAGACGGGTTTCAAGCAGGTGGGGTTGTATCCCTTGGGTGCGGACTGAACTGCTGTTGTTGCATGAGATGTTGTCAACGTGGACTAAGATTCCCTCTTGGGCTGAGACTGGGTTTAAACTTTGGGTCTCGATGAATGTTCCTTTCTCACACTCTGGCATTTGAAGCTGATGCGACGAAGGCTTTTACAACCAAAGACTAAAGCAGATGTCGAAGTGACCAAACCTCTCTTCGAGGGGTGGATGCGACTTATCGAAGCCCCGGTCTAAGGAAAAACTTTCAGCAAAGCCCCATGTCTTATTAAAGCAAGGAAAGATCTTTTCATTTGGCAAAGCCCCGGTTGGATGAACTGAGTAGGCGAAGTTTTAGGTTACGAACAAGTGACTTGGTGAAGCCCCAGTCTGGTGACCTAGCGAAAATCCCAATATGATTGGTACTGCGGAAGTGATCCTGAGGTTGATCTGACCAAAACTGAATCCATCTAGGGACCTAGTGAAGAACCCAATGTGAATCCCAAAAATGACTAAAGAAGCCCCAGTCTAAAGAAATGGCTTGGCAAAGCCCCGACTTGAAGAGTTTCAAGGCAACCTTAATGCGAATTGTAGCAGAAGAGGAAAGACCTATCCTTTCGTACTTACTTTCTTATTTCCTTTAGTCGCTCAGTCAACCTTAAGAAGATGTGAAAGGAAAGATTCTCAGAAATACATGCAGGGGCATATTTTTCGAAAGGTGGGAATAGATCCCGATTTTGTGTTATTCCGATGGCCTTATTCGATGTAGGCACAAAACTCGCTTTGGGCTTGACTCTTTTGGGAGAGTATAAGCGTAGAAGGGTTTGTAAAAGTGTATGGAAGCCCCTGCTGACAGAAAATCAGTGTTTAGTACTATTTTTCCTAAGATGTAGAAAGAGAAGACTTGTCAAGACATCTGAAAACTTGTTTTATTTACAATGATCACAAGATTGCTTAAAACCCTTTATTAATGTTCGGGTTATTCAACCATTAATCTCGATATGAAGAAAAACATTCTTATTAATCATGAGGAGAAAGTCAACCAGTGTCGCGGATCAAGGTTGGCTGGTGTGAAAGAAAGGTTTGTGTATAGGGAGGTCATTAATGAGACCGGGTTTTCAGGAATTTGGATATGTTTATGACCGGACCATTGCTGGTTGCCTACGTTCCCCTCATTGTGAGGAGCTCAGGTCGCCGTAGTTCGGCCTTGGCCGGACTGTGTTTGGTTTTGGGATTTGTGGTTCCTTTAGTGAAAAGGCTTAGGGTGATCTGATGATGAGGCGTGGGCCTCGGGATGATTCCTTGACCAAGTCATTCTTGGACGGCTGCTTCTGATTGCTTCCTCTTTCATTGGGGAAGAAAGGATTCGTACGTGCCTATAGGCTTATGAAATGCTTCTGGCTTTGCTTTGACCGCTCCATTGTTACCGACAACATCTATTCTTCGAGCTTTGGTTTTGTCCGTCAAGCTTTTGATGGGCGGTGCTGGGTCCTTGGCCTCATCATTTTTTTTTATTATTTTTTTTTATTTTATTTTCTTTCTTTTTTTTTATGTGCAACCATGTTTTTTGCCTAGACTGCCCTTTTTTTTTGGGATTTTCAGCCTAGCTGGGCATTACTCTTTTTGCACTAAGATTTTTTATTTTCTAAAGCACTTGAGGGCCAAGGCAAGCCCCTGCTTGAATTTTTCTTGACATCTTTGAGGTCGAAGGCAGGCTCCTAGGTTGTTGTCGACACGGGGTCAATGAAGCTGAGTGGCCTTTTGTTGTCCGTTGAAAATGCCGCCGTCGTTGACTTGGTCAAGGTGAAGGTGGGGGCATGATTGGGAAAGTGTATGGTTTAATGAAGGCTTTTTGTGAGGTAAGGAAAGTGTATGGGGAAGGCATTAGTTGACTTTCTCACACTGATTAATCGGAACGTGAATTATTTCAAGAGATTATTTGTTGAGCAATGCAAGTGATCATCTAAAATAAAACCATTTCATTAAATGTAATGTAGGTGTGCAAATAATGTCTTAAGTCTAGTAAGAAAAGAAGAAGACTCTTTTATAGAAAATTGAAGATTAAATACAATGCCCGTAGAGGACTTGATTGATAGAGAAAAGTACTAGAACCTACGAAGGTTGACTGAGAGACTATTTCTTTTCTTTTTTTTTAGTCTTACTTAAGGATAGGTAGACCCTAGTCGAGTTATTCTTCGCGGGTTGGACTGCCAGGTAACTTGAGCTTTCCTTCATAGATCAGCCACTGAATTTCTTTCTTCAGATCCACACACTTGTCTGTCACATGAACAAAATGCTTGTGATACTCGCAGAACTTGGTCACATCCCAGCTCTCTTGGGGTTTCTTGGCTTATAATTCTCGAGAGGTGTGAGAAGGCCTCGTTTCACCAAATCATCGAACACTTTGCTCATGGGCATCCCAAAATCATCAGGCTGACGTTTCTGACCTTGTACCTCCTGAATCGACCTCTTACCATAGCTTTCTGTTTTTGGCCCATGGAGGTTCTCGAGCTTCCCTTTTTCTATCAATTTCTGGATCTGATGCCTCAAATAGGTGCAATCATCAGTGTCGTGCCCAGGGTATTGATGGAAAAGACAATGCTTAGACTCATCCACCCGAACGTTGGGGTTCTTGGGCTTCCAATTCTCCAGTGGCTTTATCAGCTTTTCTTTCATCAGCTCTTCCAGAATCTTGCTTAAAGGCATATCCGTATTGCGGAGTTTTCGGGAGACATTGTTGTTCTCAAGACTCGGAGTTCCATTGTCCAGTTGGTTCCATTGTTGGATTTGGCTGAAGGAGGCTACGACACTCTTTCCTTTGTGAGGAACTCGTGTGATATGGGTACGGTTCTTTGTTTGGTCTTTGGTGGCATTGGGTTGTACTTGGTGGAATCAATTCCTTGCCTGGTTCGACGTCTGGGGTCAAGGGAGTATTGATACTCATCATGAAGTCAAACTTCTCTTGTATTTGTTTCACTTGTTCCATCAATATTGTCACGTGGGGGTCAACGGGGACTCTCGAGTTACCGGCATTCGCAACAGGACTCTGATGGCTGAATTCATTAAGTCCGGTAGGTGACAGCTGGAAACTTGAATCATCCAGATTTTCTTTTGGCAACTCATGGCGCATTCGGAGTGGGTATAGGGGCTTGAACATAGCCACATAACTCGAGCTGATTATGTGAAACGGAGCATAAACTAGCGGTATTCTTGGCGAGAGCAGTGGGGTGAAGCCCAATCCGTTCTGAGGAGCTGAGGGCGATGGAGTCCTAATGAGCTGGGATGTTGGAAAGGACCGAGGAGAAGTGGTCCTTGACAAGGGATCATATGTGAATGGAGGAAGGTATTGCTTATAGGCTGGGGGGGTCTTGGTTATAGGATGAATGGACTGAAATCACTGTTTCTGAAGTCTCATCTTCGACTACCACCAGAGAACCGTTCGACTCAACTGTGACCTGAACTCCATGACGACGGAGTGCGTCAATAAGCATGGCTTGCTGTTCCTGATGAACCTTATGGGCATTTTCAAAAGCCAGGATTAACTCTTCCTTCCTAACCATCTGATTTCCTGCACCCTCACTGTTTTCTGCCAAATCTGCCATTCTGACTTTTTGACGATTCTGCCTAAGGTTTTCTGCACTGAAAAGCCGCTGACCCGGTATTCTCGCACACTTCTTTCTCGCTGCGGGAAAGGGACAGGCAAGGTTTAGACTCGGGGATTAGGTAAGGTTTAGACTCGAAGGTAAGTGTTTAGGCTAAAGGCTCAAGTAACATGCACTTATCGCTTAAATTTTTACTCAAAACACATTTTCTCCTAATCCTAATTGACCGGAAAAGATGAGACCTTGAAAGGTCAAGATTGGAAATTGAAGATCGGACCGAGGAGGTCTCGACTAGGGACTTGACCATGAAAGGTCAAGATGAAAAATCTGAAATCGGACCGAGGAGGTTTCGATTAGGGATTTGACCATGAAAGGTCGAGATGAAAAATCTGAAATCGGACCGAGGAGGTCCCGATTAAGGATTTGACGATGAAAGGTCAAGATCGGAAAAATCTGAAATCAGACCGAGGAGGTCTCGATTAGGGGTTTGACCATGAAAGGTCGAGATGAAAAATCTGAAATCGGACCGAGGAGGTCCCGATTAGGGGTTTGACCATGAAAGGTCGGGAGATGGAAGATCGAAAATCGGACCGAGGAGGTCTCGATTAGGGATTTGACCATGAAAGGTCGGGATGAAAAAAAATCTGAAATCGGACCGAGGAGGTCTCGATTAGGGATATCAGAGATGGGAAAAATGCAATTATGATTACATTAATTGTTCAAGTTTACTTAAAATCATGTCTTTTATTAATTCCTATTTGGTTGGAAAAGGGGGTTTGCCCTTCTTTTTCGCAACTACTCTAGATCCTGGATCAGTGGGTTCCGTCACTACGTCTATAAGCCCCTCGTATTCCACCTGTATTTCGACCTCCCGGGGTGGGCGGCCCGGGCGAGGGTCCTATAGGGCACGCGGATCCCACCGACCGAGAGTAAAGAACGCTCCTAACGGGTCTAGCGGGTCATAGGAACTTTCAACGCACGAGCGATGCGGATTATAGTCAAGGCAATACCGGGAAAGTTTCGTCTTTCTGCCTTGATAGAATTTTGGCAGAATTTCGCTTGAGCGAATGACGTTTTGACTTTCGGTAATGTCCGAGAAGATAATAGGCATGGGTCGGGCGGCAAAAGCCGGATGACACAGTGTCACATTGAACTTCGTTGCATACGCCGGGCGTGAGTCAGAATCGAAGTCAATGCCGGGTCAAGATCTTGCCAATTTTTCCTTGTCGGAATTTTGGCAGAGCTTCGCTTTGAGCGAAAGATCTTTTAATTTGTTGGCAAAGACTCGGTCTTGACTCTTATGCATTCCGTGCAGGTCAAGGTCAATAGTCAATGTCGGAGTCGAGATCTCGCCAATTTCTCCTTGTTGGAATTTTGGCAGAGTTCCTCCTCCGTTATGAACTAAGGCTTGACCTTTACGAGGGTATGCAACTGGGCTATATGACACGGACTAGACCAAAAACCAACCAAAAAGTCACGGTTTTTTGAAACGTGTGACACGGACTGTGCATTGGTCGACACTGGCTGCTATGGGGAGGTTGGGATGATTCCGTGCGCGCCCGGGAGCATCGTAAGGCTGTCCGTGACTGCAGCTGGAACCACCCTCGGGTTTGAAAGACGTGCGTGCAAAGTGTACAGGATATATCAGGTGCGCGTAGTGTGCGGTCTCCTAAAAATGTTCCTTTTTGAGTTAAAACAGAGATTTTCAGAATGTGTTTTAAAGGAATGATTTTAGGGACGGGGAAAATGCAACACGTAAGCACGTAAATTTTCTGGGAGCCCCAGTCAGTCATGGAGCTGAGTAGCCCCAAGCTGCTAGGACTGCCAGATTAACCTTGATTTTTCCTGGTGGAATTGCCACTGAGGTCGCCCGGTCAGAATCCAAGGAGGATTGAGTCGTACGACTGCATGGATCAATTTTCCAGGTTTCACTCCTTTTGCTATTTTTCGGGTTGTTTCCCGTTCAAAGTATGCACAGATTCCAAGATGCAAATGATGCAATACAAGGTATAGAAAGCAAGCACGACTAATGAAATCGGCGACGGGAGTCTAACCCACTTAAAGGGAAAAGCTTTCTTTTATTTTATTTTTCAAAATTTTTTCGAAAAGGGATACTGGTACGTGGGATTGTTAAACCACCGGTTATCCCAACTCCCACATCAGGGAGTGTACAGGAAGGGCAAGTGGTTTCCACCTATATACCGAGTATCGATTTTTTTGTTTTTGAAAATAAAGCTTTTCTCCTTTGGGATGTCCCCAGCGAAGTCGCCAAACTGTGAATGTGTGCCCAAATTTTTTTGTTTGTTGGATTCACGCGAGTTTGAAGACATCCGGTTTAATTTGAAAAACGGAGTCGCCACGCCATTTTGATTTCCTCAAAACTTTGAAAAAAGGATTTATGGGTTCGGAGGTTAAGTTACCCCTTGGGAAGAACGGATCGTCGTTCACCCAAGGTGCCTTGCCGGAGCAAGTCTCCCAAAATTTCATTAATCGTGCTTGCTTGCGTGCTTTCTTGTGTGCATGTGTTTGAAAATAAAGGGGAGGGAATGTCCCAAGTCGTCTTCCGGACGTACAAACCATTTGTTGGTTGTCGCTCGGGATTTCTTGGATTTTATGTATTCGGGATTATGATCCCGTCCTCATCTTGGATTTGTGATCATCGCATTTTTTGGACCTTGGGACTTGCGTGATCGGGAGAATGACTCCCTTTATAGCCAAAGATGAGGTTCTTTAGAAAAGGAGGGTCCTTAGCCCATCAATCCTACACTTTAAGATGGTCGAGCTCATATAGATGCTTCATACTCGTCTTAAGTGATAATCGGAGATATAGGGTTCAAAGGTGTCCCTTTCTAAAGAGATTATGAAACCTTTATGGAAGGAACGATGTAAAGATAGGACCTTTTACACCGGTCCGTTCCGAGGTTACTAATGGGGGAATGGGGGAATGCATGTAAAAATGACATTTTTAATGAAAAGATGACATTTTTGGGTTGCAAAGGATGCATTTGATTTAAAGAAATGATCTTTATTGCAAAGGATGCATAAAGACACAATTTTTTATGCAAATGATGCATTTTTATAAAGAAATTGGAATTCAATATGCAAAGGATGCATAAAGATTGTATTTTGAAAAGCATAGGATGCTAGTTTATGGTAAAGATAGGATCTTTAAAGCAAATGATGCTTGGAAAAGGGATTTTGAATGCAAAGGATGCATTTTTATTGAAAAGATTTGATTTTTATATGCAAAGGATGCATAAAGATGACATTTTTATTGGAAAATAGGGGTTTTAGGTGCAAAGGATGCACCTTTATGGATAAAGACTACATTTTTAATGGCAAATGGTGCCTAATGCATGCAAAAGGGGAAGGGGGAATATAAAGATATGATCTTTAATCTACCAAGTCCCAAGCAAGATAAAAGCAATGCAATGAGCAATTATAAAGCAATTAAGATGCAAGCTTAGGGCGTGCGAGGTTACCAATGGCTTCCTTTTCTTCTTTGGATGAAGCTAGGAGGAGAGGATTGATCTTGGGCCTTCAAGGAGGAGGGAGATGACTTCTTGAGCTTCTTCTTCACCTTCTTGAACTTCCAGCTGTTCTTGGGAGGTTTCTTCACGTATTATGAGTATTTGTGGGTGATTTTTCGTATGTAAAATGGGTAGAGGAGGGCTCTATTTATAGGCAGTCTGGAAATCGCCAATGAAGCCGTGCGGCTAGGGACCTCGAGCTAATGCAGCCGTGCGGCATTATCCCTTGTGACTCAGCATTTCTAGAACCATGCAAGGTGGCAAATTCTAGAAGCCTCCTCCCAATTAAGAAAAATGTGTTTCTTAATTGGGAAGGCTTCCTTTCAGTCCATAATCAATTTGGAACAGTTCCGGAATATTTCCGGAACACTAGGAAGGTCCGGGGAATTATCGGGAAACTTACCGAAATTGCCGGAAAATTTAACCGGAAGGCATGAGCCAGATTTGGGTACTTACAGTTGGGAGGAGGGCACACCCCCTATTTCGTGTAGCCAAGGGCCGCCAAGCAGCAAGTTGAAGGATGTCGGGATGTCGATGACTTGAAATTCGATGCTCATTGTGACTTGCCCCATTTCCACAGGTATCACAACTGATCCCAAAGCGGTTCTAGCAGTACAATCGTACCCCCTTACAGTATGCCCAGACGGCTTAAGGTATTTTTGGGTGAGGCCTAATGATGATAAGGCTTTCTTTGGAAGGACATTGATTGCAGAACCATTGTCGACCAAAATACGTGGCATTCGGTATCCATTCACCTTTGCAGTTATGTAGAGGGCCTCATGATGATTGTTCCCATAGGACGGGAGGTCCAAGTCAGTGAAAGTGATGACGTTGCCAAATTGTACTTGACCAATCATTTGAGTGAGCTCTTCGGGTGTTGCTTTCGAGGAAATGGTCATTTGAGCCAATGCCTTTTTCAACATCTCACGGTGTTTGTGAGATGCTCCTATGAGATCCCAAACTGAGATGTTTGCTTGTGTCTTCTTCAACTGAGTTAAGAGAGGGTCTTCCGGTTCGCTTGGTGATTAGGCTTTGGCTTGTTTAGGAGGATTTTCATCCCTTGGATCTTTGTTGGTGATCACACGACCGGATCGTGTGAGGAGATTGACTGTTTTAGACCCTTTTTCCTTTTGTTCTAAGATTTCCTCCCAAGACATCATATAACAGAAAGAAGATTTATTAAATTCAAGAGGGCTCTCGTCCACAGTTGTGGCTAGACGAGTAGGATCCTCGAAGCTACTTTCTATTTCTATCAAATTGACCTCATTTTTTGGCAAAGGATTAGTAACAAAATTAGGTAATCATATCTCTTTATCGTCAAACAAATCTTGGATGACGTCTTTCAAGTGGAAACATGAGTTGGTGTTGTGGCCGGTGAAGTTGTGGTACTTGCAGAAGAGATGATGAGCATGATTCGCAGGAAGATCTTTCTTTGGAGGTCCACCTTCTTTTGGTTTGATTTTTCCGTTCTTGACCAGCACCTCGAAGAGTTCTTCTTGAGTAATCCCTTCAAGCTTGTCATAATGTCTATCCCTTTTCTTCTTTTGTGGTGGAGGTACCGCAGAGTACTTGCCATTTCCGGGATGATTGAAGACAATAGCATTAACAGAAGTGTCCTTGGGGTTGGAAGAGGAAGAGGAGCTCTTGTTGTAACGGAATCCACTTTCTTTCTTGGCTTCCCTTTTCTGTTTGATGAGGTCGTCTAACCGTATGCCCGACTTGTGAAGTAAGGCAAAGCTAGGAAAATAGTTGCCGGCCAGTTTGTCTTGGTACTCCTCCCTAAGACATTGTATGTGGATGTGGATTCGCTCATCTAGGCTGGGCCTATCAACGATTTCAGTCAGTTTGGTCCTCTACCTTTTGACAAAATCTGTGAAGGATTCATTCGGAAGCTGCTTGGTTTGTTCGAGATCCCTTCTAGTGGTGCGGTAAGTGGAGTTATCCTCATATTGCTTTTGAAAAGTACAACTAGTGAGTGACCAATCGAGTCTTGTAGAGAGTGGGAGAGTCATGTACCAATCCCTAGCGGCACCATCGAGGGTTTATGGGAAGCATTGAGCCAACAGTTTGTCATCAACACCCATAGGTAGCATGGCCCAAGAGTAGGTCTCCAAATGTGATTTGGGACAGGTGGTGCCATTTAATTTTGCAATGTCGGGTGTTTTGTACTTTCTAGGAAGCTTGGACATGGATTGACGAAGGGTGTCATAATCAATAGAGAGCGAGGCCCCCTTGCTTACATCGAGGGATGCAAGTTTCTTTTCTAACATGGCCATGGTGAGGGGTTCGTTCTTGCTTTCCCCTTTGCTTTCTTTCTTGGATGTGTAGCTTTCGTTGTCGGATGAGGAAGATGACGAGCTAGACTCGTACTTCTTTTTCTTGCTTTTGCTTTGTCTGCGACCCTTGGCCTTTTTGGTGTATGATTCCTCTTCTCCGGAGGAAGAATCATTTTTCTTCTTCTTTTCTTTGTTGGCTAGTGCTGCCTAAGCTCTTGGATTTCTTCTATGAGAGTGTGGATTTGGGTAGCTTGCACTTCTAGGCGATCATTGGCTTCTTCCAGAAGTTTTTAGTTGTTTTCGGACAAAGTTTCATTACCCGGAATATTGTCGATGTCGGACATTGTGTTGGGAGTCTTGGAGTTGAGTAGCGTCGGAAAACTGACAGAAGAGATGCAGAGATGACGTCAGGATCAAATCTAGCCCCAACGAGTCGGAAGCAGGCTTAAACGGTTCAGACTCAATTACAGCAAACAGAGGCATTATCTCGCGCGAGACATGTAGTCCCGCACGAGACAATCACACAGAAAGTCAATTTTTATTAGACCTAATTTTTTGGTCGGAACGGAAAATCCGTTTTGAGGGGTTTCTAAGGCCTTTATCAGAACCTAACGACTAAGCAATCAGTCTGATTTTTGTAAAACAAAGCCATGTAAGATCGTTTTTTAAGGATATACTCCCTCTGTCCCATAAAACATTACCCCTTTTACTATTTTGGGCGTCCCACTTTAAAGTCCCACTTTCCTAAAAAGGAAAAAATTTTTACTATTCTCTCCACTCATTCTCTCTCCTCCCACTCACAACACTTTTCAAATTTACTATTCTCTCCACTCATTCTCTCTCCTCCCACTCACAACACATACTTTAATAACATTATTTCTTATTTTCCGTTCTCAATAGTAAAGGGGTAAAGTTCTCCGGGACGGAGGGAATATATATTTTTTATTTTTTTCAAAGGGACATTCGAAAGGGTCATTCCGAAGGGACTTTTCCAAGGTACTTTTTCGAGTCCTTCTTTATTGTCAATTTTACATGGCTTTATTTTGGTCAAAAACAGGAAAAAATCACCAAGTCAAACCGACCGGTCACGGAGTGATCCTAAGACAATCTACATGAAAATGTGGCAATGTAGGGCTGGAAGGCTAGGCTCCCCGCGATATGACAATCTAGATGAATTGAATACGCGGAGTGGGATGATCCAACTTCGGAGAGACCGGCGACTAGGTGATTACCGTCATCCGTCCTTAGTGTGGGTCCCGGGTTTATAGAGGGTATGCAGTGCAATGACAGATATATCATGAGTGCGCGTGTGTGATAGTCAATCTAGGTGATAGATAAAAATAGAGATTTCTTTTTGAAAATTAAAAAGGAAAACAAATAGTGGCCGCACCAAGTGGTTGCCTACGTTTCTCCCAATTTAGGAAGACTCAGGCCGTCGTAGTTCCAAATAATGAGAGAGAAAGAGAGAGATAAATAAATTAATTACAACTCCCGAATCCCCAATGGACCGGACTTTAATAAAATAAAACCCAATCACACGCAGTTTATAAATAACAATCAATTATTTAACTAAAATACGGATTCGAGTTCGGCATCTTAAGGGAGGCCTTAAGATGAGGAAACTTTGCAGATAATGAATTTTGGGATCCCCCTTGCGTGTTCGACTCTCGTCTTGAACTATGAGATGAACAGGAAAAATCAGAAAACAACAGATTGCCGAGGCGATATCTCGCGCGAGATAGGATATCTCGTGCGAGATATGCCTGATCTGAGAACAGAAAAACGAATTTAATTAATTTTTTTTTTGAAAACCTCTCTTTTAATTTTGACGCAAGTTTAAGCCTCTTAATTTTATGTCCCCAGCGGAGTCGCCACTGTAGCGTTGTGAAGGATTTTTTGAGTCGCCACCTATATTATTCGTTTGAAAAACATAGAAAAACCATTTTTTGAAAGAGATTTGGGCTCGGGGCTTAAGTTATGAAATGGGAAGGTCAAGGAGCACCAATTCCATCCAATCTGGAGATCGGTCTTGCTAAATAAAAGAGAGATTTTCGAAAAAGAAGAGGATTTCAAATAAAAATAAATAAAGATCCATTTAACAGGGTTAAACGGAATGTAGGATCGATTGCTTCGAGACCATCCCCATGATTTAGGGAGGCTCTAGGCCGATCCTAGATTCTATGAATTTATACCACTCTAATAATCAATTAGAAAGGGATTTAGGGGTTACCTTGCGTAAGGAGATTCGGGCAGAGTTTCGACTCAAGTTTAGAATCGAATCTTGACACGGACAGAGCTTTGCCTCAGTCCTTGACTCGAATCTTGATGTTTGTTTATCAACAAGGTTGACAAACAAACTTTGAGGTGATTTTAGGGGTGATTTCAAAGGAATCTTTCAAGAAGAAAAACCAGTAAAATGTGTGGGATCGTGGACCTCTTAAACCTTGGAAGTCACCAAGTATTTATAGGTGTTGGGGAGGTAGAGGTGGAGAGATAAAACACTCCTAGGAAGGTTCCAGACTCCAAAATCATTGGTTGGCCGGATGGATAAAGTTTTATCCCGAAAAGAGGTTGAAATCGATGAGGAAACTGTCATCGGCATGCTGCAGAATGACAATATCTCATGCGAGACACGCCATTCCGCGTGGGATATTGTGGTCTGTGGGCAGTTCTGTCATTTCCCCGTTATCTCGTATGCAGTTTAGTCCCAAACTAACGGTGGTTAGTCAAAACTTAACGAAACATGACGAAATGGTGGATTTCTGCTTCTTGACTCAAAGCGAGACTTAGATTGGTATAAATTTGATCCGATGTGTTCCGAATGGGGTGTCTACAGGACCATGAATTATTTTCAATATGACATCGTGGGACAAAGGGAATGTGGCAATGATCTATCAAGGAATCAAGCTTTGATGTTATATTTAATTGGGTAAATATAATGGCTTGCTAGAGACCACTTATATCTTATGAGGATCGATGTTTCGACTCACTACCAATATAAATATAATTCCTATAGGGTCACATACAAAGGACGGATTGAAAATGGCTAAAATCTAGAAAAAGCAATTCTGGAGTTGTTGCACGGCTGTGCAGATTAAAACCCACGCCCGTGCAAGGGGTTGTACGGCCGTGCGTTAGAATTAACACGCCCGTGCAAGAATTGTGGAGCAGCCGTGCATTTTAAAGCGCACGCCCGTGCAAGTTGTTGCACGGCCGGGCATCTTTAAGTGCACGCCCGTGCATGGCGACAGCTCAGCAAATCCAGTTTTGACTTGGATTAGGGTTCTTCTCCCTAAATGTTAGGGATATTTATAAAGTATAAATAGCCCCTTTTTCCTCAGTCAAGACATACGAAATTTAGGGCTTATGAAACACTAATTCCTTGATTTTGATTACGAATCAAAGATCAAAACACCATTCCATAACAGCTATAGATTGTTGAAAAGGTTTCAACAATCGAGGATCATCTAGCAATCCAACAAGATTCGATCTTGGTTCGTTCGCGTGTGGATTACTGATAGAGGGTGATTGCATTATCACCTAAAGCTTGAAGGCCCAGCATTGGTTATTCATCACAAAGGAAGAACAAGGAAGAAGATCAAAGTTTCGTCTACGATTCAAGGTGAATTACGAATACGTATACGAAAGACAAAATCGCAACAAAGGTTAGTAAATCTATATTCATAGATTTACTATATTCATATTAGACGGATTCATGGCTAGGATTTTGTGTTTTATATCATGTCTTTCGCTGCATATGTAACCCCAAAACCCAACAGTACCCATGGACAAAGTAAGTGAAAAATCACTATTGTAAGTTATAGTAACTAAAATCTAACACACAACACACTACAAAATTCTAATTTTTATTTTCAGTTATTAAACCATCAGAGATCTTATGATTACACCCGAGACCCTAGTCGAATTAAACTCCGACTTGGTGTTTAACGGTGCTTGTTGTGTTTTTTATTTTATGGGTATAATCATCACATACAATCCGTATATCCCTATATACTGATGCCCCAAAAGTTGTGGCGTAATCATATACTCCCTCCGTTCCAGCCCACTTAGAAAATTTTGAAATGGCACGAGAATTAAGGAATATTATTATAGTATTAGGAGAGAGAATGAGTGGAAAAAGTGTTGTGAGTGTGAAAAATTAAATAGGAGAGAGAATGAGTGGAGTGAATAGTAATTATAATGGTGTTGTGAGTATTAAAATAATGTAGGAGAGAGAATGAGTGGAGAGAATAGTGATTTAAGGTTTCCATTTTGGGAATTCTTAAGTGAAGTGGGACGCCCAAAATGGAAAGTTTTCTTAAGTGAGGTGGGACGGAGGGAGTATATATATATATAAATCTTTAATCACTTTTGTAAATGCACTAAGCTTTTGCTATTAACTTTTTTGCTAAATTAATTCAAAATAAGTTTTTTTATTTTTTTATTTACTAAATATGCAATCTTTAAAAGCGACAGCTCAAAAATGTAATGCTTTCCATATATTCTCAGAGAACAATTTTCTAACTTATGTTTTAACACGTAACTGAACAGAGAATTCAAACTACAATTAAAATTTTGCGAACAATTTTCCAACTTACTGTATATATTAACACGTAACTGAACAGAGAATTCAAACTTCAATTAAAGTTTTAATATTACAATTAAAGTTTTAATATTACAATTAAAGTTTTAATAGTCAAACATTGACTATAAAATTTTTGGGATACTCCTTTCCGTTCTTTCAATTTAGATTTCTTTTCAATATAACTAGGTGAAAACCCGTGCTTCGCACGGGGTAGAATTAGGATAGTTTTTATTTTTTATCAACGATTTATATTTTATTATCTATTTCTCCTGCCGATACAAAATAAGAGTTGGTCTGGTGAAAAACGCGTTTCTCCATCTTTGTATGGAGAAACGGGTTTTTTAATATATTCAAAAACCGGGAACCGTTTGAATTAAACCGGTTCTATTGTCCAAAAACCTACACACACAGACACACTACAACGAAAAACGCGTTTCTCCATCTCTGCTTCTGGACAGTTCAATGAAATTGAATATCAAGAAACAATACAGAAATCGATATTGATTAAATCAGGTAATATGAACCAAATCAACAACTACTGTTTTTAATTTTAATCAACGTTTATTTTACTAAGGTCGATTGTTATTGTACATTTCCAGAGATTGTTCTACGAAATTTTGGGGATCTATCCATCAATAGCATAAATGGAAGCTCAATTACATGACGGATATTCGTAAATATCACAAATCGATATTCTCCAGGCTACACAAATCGATATTCTACAAGGCTACGGGTTTGATCTCAATATAACTTATTTTTTAATTTTAAATTGACAATGTACTAGGCAATCGGATATGGCCATGTGATATCCGTAAGTACCTAAAATGTATATCCGAAATGTGTTATGTACATATCCAGAAATTTATATAAATGATATCCAGATTACCAAAAATGTATATCCGTAAATGTGTTAGGTACATATCCGTAAACCTTCAAAATGAATATCCGTAAACATTCATAATGAAAGTTTTAGTTTGTTTCAATTGTGTGTTTATGGATATTCAATTTGGAGAGTTCTGGATATTCACTTTGTCAATGGTGTTTTTGGATATTCAATTTGGTAGTTACGGATATTCAATTTGGTAGTTCTGGATATTCATTTTGAAGGTTTCTGGATACTCATTTTGAAGGTTTTTTGATAGTCAATGGGTGTTTTTGGATATTCAATTTGGTAGTTCTGGATATTCAAATTGTATTTATATTTATATAGGTTGAGTACTTGAATCCAGTCAAAAAAGTTGCTCAATGAATTCAATGCACTTACATTTATTACTCTTTGAATTCAATGAATTCAATGCACTTACCAACTGAACACATTTATTACTCTTTGAATTGTTTCCAAGGTATATGCACTATAAATAGGAAAGGGCTAGACACTTGCACTATACAACACATGAACTGGAAATTTCAAAATTACATCTCTTCTTTCATTAAAATCAGTTCAGTTCTCTAATAATTTCAAGCAATATGTCCTCAAATGATGAGTATGACTCTGATGAGAAAGAGTTTAGGAGTGCCTTTCGTGAAATGACAAAGAAACTCCACTTTGGTCATCTTCGTATCCCTCGGGCCGGACATCTCCAGTTAAGTTGTATGTATGCCCTTTACAGCCTTGTGCAGGGCGTAAGATACGTGAAAGGAACCAAACTGCAATGCTTCAGCATGCCTTTGATTCTTGTGCACCCACTTCCTCTTTCTCCAATGTTGCCAAAGCTGAGCACAAGGCTTTGGCAAAATACCTTAAGGAGTATTTGGAGTTGTTTGGACCTGTGGAAATTCCTTCTTGCAAGAAGGACAAGGTCAAGAAGAAGCCCTTTGATAAAGGTGATGGAGGATGTGATGGAGTTTCTGGTGTCAAGCCTTATGGGGGTTATGGGAAGGGAAAAAATGTAATTTAAATTTTTTTCAATTTAGTAAATTATTTATATAAATGATATCCAGAAGTATCTGAATTTATATCCTGAAATGTGTTAGATACATATCCAGAAATTGCTTATGGCTTTGGTCAATTCTATGTCCAGAAACATACAAAATGATATCCAGAAACGTTCAAAATGAATATCCAGAAATTACCAAATTGAATATCCGTAACTACCAAATTGAATATCCAAAAACACACTATTGACCATGTCCGAAACAATAAAATGTATATCCGTAATGTACCTAATTCAATATCCAGTAAACTTTAAATTGACAATGTACTAGGCAAAGGGACATGGCCATGTCCTTGGCCAAGGCCAATGCTATATCCAGAAACTACAAAAATGAATATCCAGAAACATTCAAAATGTAATGTATATCCAAAACTTCCAAATTGAATATCATAAACACACTATTGACCATGTCCAGTAAACAATAAAATGTATATCCAGAATGTACCTAATTCAATATCCAGAAACTTTAAATTGACAATGTACTAGGCAAAGGGATATGGCCATGTCTTTGGCCAAGGCCAATGCTATATCCAGAAACATTCAAAATGAGTATCCAGAAACTTTCAAATTGAATATCCAGAACTACCACATTGGATATCCAGAAACACACAATTGACCATATCCAGAAACAATAAAATTTATATCCAGAAAGTACCAAGTTGAATATCCAGAAACTTTAAACTGGCAATGTACTAGGCCAAGGAATATCCAGAAACCTTCAAAATGAATATCCAGAAACTAACTAACTACTGCCTTTTCTTGCAGAATCATATTCTCCGATTGATTTAGAATCTCAAATTCAACAACCTACAGATCCTGAACCTGGGCTACAAATAGGTTTTCTCTCTTAACTTTATTGACATATTGATTTAGAATTACTGATTTCATATGACATTATTCTTTTTAATATATTTTGTGTGTGCGAGAATCGTAATCGAGGACCCTAATATTGATATAAGCAAAAATTTGCTGGGAACAAAAGCAAAGACATGGGAGGAATTGTACAAACTGTATAAACTTCATGCAAATGCACTAGGATTTAGTATTAAGTTGTCAACAAATCATGTTTCAAAAAAGACTTCAAGGATATTAGACAAGCTATTCCGTTGCTCGTGTGAAGGAGTTACCAGATCAACCCAAGAGGTTAACATCAGTGTTCCATCACCAGTTGATGTTAATGAAGTTCAAATTCCTTCACCAGTTGAACAACTCGATGTTACCAAAAAACAACAAAAGAGAAGGAGAAATTACATAAAGAGGACTCAATGTAAGGCTCTTTTGAGGGCGAAATTGATAAAAGAGGAAGATATGTATATTGTTGACCGCCATGTTACAGAGCACAATCATCCAATGACAAGGACAGATTGGAACCATTTGAAGCGTAGTGAAAGGTGTATCTCAGAAGATCAGGGTGATATAATTGAAATAATGGAAGAAGCTGGTATAAGACCAACCGATGGATATAGTCTTTTGGTAAAAGCAATGGTGGAGAGGAACATGTTGGTCACACAAAGAAAGATCATGTCAATTTTGTTCAGAAACTTAGAATGGAAAAAATTGAAAATGGTGATGCTCGAATGTTGTTGATAGGCTTTTTGAAATTTCACTTGGAAGATCGAGGGTTCTATTTTAAAATCAAATTTGATGATGAAGGAAGACTTGGGGCTATATTTTGGAGAGATAGCATGATGAAGGAAGATTACAAGCTCTATGGAGATCTGGTTATATTTGACACAACTTATACTACAAATAGATACAATCTTATTTGTGCCCCAATAGTTGGCATTAATAATCATTGGAACACTGTCATGTTTGGTTGTGCTTTCATAGCAAATGAAAAAAAGAAACATTTGTATGGTTGCTTAAGCAGTTTAGAAAATCAATGGGAGGCAAAGAACCAAAAACAATATTTACAGACCAAGACCAAGCAATGTCAAATGCAATTGAAGAGGTATGATTATAAAATTCCATAACCAGTTCTTTTATAATATTTCTTATCTAGTATTTTATTTGTGCTATATAGTTCTTCTGGTTATTGAATTTGTAGTTTCTGGATATTCTTTTGGTAGTTTCTGGATATTCAATTGTTAGTTTCTGTACATGACAAAAAATTGGTCAATGAAAATTTATTGTATGTTAATATCCAGAAGCATATAATGTTAATATCCATAAACTTTATTATAATACAGGTATTTGAAGGGCGGACGAGGCATAGGCTATGTTTATGGCACATCCAACAAAATGCTGTATCCCACTTTGGACAATTGAAGACAAATGAAGATTTTAAAAAAGAATTTGATCATTGTTTAATGGGATGTACCAGTGAGGATGAATTTGAAAGATGTTGGGAGTCAATGCTTGTGAAATACAATCTCGTTGAAAATTCCTGGTTCAAGCGTCTATATGGACTACGGGAGAAATGGTGCACGGCTTTGAGCACAAATTTCTTCTCGGCTGGAATATTGTCATCCCAAAGAAGCGAGAGCACAAATCATGCCCTTTGTTTCAAAGCAAACAGAAACACATCCCTCACTCAGTTCTTTGACATATTCAATGAGACAGTTAAACGTTGGAGGAATACTGAACAGGAGAAGGAATTTCAAGCATCAATCTCAGTCCCTCAACCAGACATGTATGGTGGTATCATAAAACAAGCAGCTCAGGTATACACACCACAGATATTCAAGTTCTTTGAGATTGAGGTAAAACGAGCTTTTCCTGCTGTATATAAATTTGGAGATGAAAGTGATGAAGACTGCAGATTCATACATGTTGCTCATGAGAAGTACCCAGATAAATATGAGAGTGTACTCTTTGTTAGGAGTGATGAAAGTGTAACAGTTGTATGCAGCTGCAATCAGTTTACTACAGTCGGTTGGTTGTGCTTTCATTGCATAAAGGCGCTGAATTTGTCAAATGTCACAAGGATACCAGATATCTACATTGAAAAAAGGTGGACAAAGATGGCAAAAAAAGATGTATGGGACAAAGTCTATCAAGGAAAAGATAATACATCAACAGAGAAAAGTGAATTCATTCCCTGGAAACAAAAGATGGCAATGAAATACCACAATCTGATGATGGCTTGTCAAGAAAACAGAGCTGCAAAAAAGATACTGGAAGATGGGTTCAATAGAGACTCACTTCTTATACAACAATTGTTGTCAGAAAATCAACAGGAATGTAGATCTACGACAAGTGTTAATGATAGCTTTGGTTCAGAAAGTATAACAAGTGCTCCAGCTGTGATGGATCCAATTCGTGCAAATACAAAGGGCAGAAAACGAAAACTAAAGACAAAGTTTGATAGAAGAAAGCCAATCACTGATGAGTTTGGTTCAAAAACACCAAATGAACATTTGATTTAATAGTTTTATAGAATTGATAGTTTCTGGTTATAGAGTTGATAGTTTCTGGTTATACTCATTGATAGTTTCTGGATATACTTATTGATATTTTTCTGGATATATAATTTATAATTTCTGGTTATACATTTTGATAGTTTCTGGATATAGAATTGATAGTTTCTGGATATACTTTAATGGTCAAAAAAGCATTCAAAATTACTATTGAATTCAAAGAGTAATAAATGTGTCCAGTTGGTAAGTGCATTGATATCCAGAAGTCCAAGGCCAAGGCCATGGTCAAGGCCAAGGCCATGGTCAAGGCCAAGGCCATGGTCAAGGCCAAAGGCTAAGTTCAAGGCCAATTAAAGATTCTGGTTATTCATATTGAAGTTTCTGGTTATATATTTTTATAGTTTCTGGATATTCAAATTAATAGTTTCTGGTTATACATTTTGTCATTGGCCTTGGCCATGGCCAAGTCCAAGGCCATTGCCAATTATATATCCAGAAGTATGTGAATGTATATCCAGAAATGTGGTAGGTGCATATCCAGAAATTTTGTCATTGGCCTTGGCCATGGCCAAGCCTTGGACTTGGCCTTGGCCTTAGCCTAGGCCTTGGCCTTGGCCTTGGCCTTGGCCAAGCCTTGAACTTGGCCTTGGCCTTGGCCTTGGCCAAGCCTTGAACTTGGCCTTGGCCTTAGCCTAGGCCAAGTCCTTGAACTTGTCATGGATTTGGCCTTGGCATTGGCCTAGGCCTTGGTCATGGCATAGGCCTTGGCCTTGGCCTAGGCCTTGGTCATGGATATAACCAGAAATAACATAAAGTATATCCAGAAATACCATAAAGTATATCCAGAAATTACTTTGGCCATGGCATAGGCCTTGGCTATATCCGTAAATAACATAAAGTATATCCAAATACCATAAAGTATATCCGAAATTACTTTGGCTATGGCGAGAAATATATCCATGGCGCTTAATTGATGATAGTTTCTGGATATACTTTTATAGAATTGATAGTTTCTGGATATAGAATTGATAGTTTCTGGATATGGAATTGATAGTTTCTGGATATACTTTAATGATCAAAAAAGCATTCAAACTTACTATTGAATTCAAAGAGTAATAAATGTGTACAGTTGGCAAGTGCATTGAATTCATTGACCAACTTTTTTGACTGGTTTCAAGTACTCAGCCTATATAAATCTGTCCAAAGGCAAGCATATACATCAAGTTCAAGAAAAATTCTACCTTTAATAATTTTTCTAGTGATGAACAAAGGCAAGGGAAATTACGGGAGCCAACTTTGGGTGATTCAAATGATGACAAAAGTTGGAAAATATACATGGTTTGCTACCAAAAATTCCTCAATGGTCATCTTGTTGTTCGCGGCCTTCTTACGCAAATGGAACTCCCTCATTTCGTTGTCCATTGGAGCCATGTAATGGACACAATTGTAGGGATAAGGAGTATGTGGGGATAGTCAATCATGCTTATGAGTTTGGCAACGCTCACAACATTGATTGAAGCCGCTAGGATTCACCACAAGGCTTTGGAAATGTATTTGGAATATATTTTGAATGAATATGATCCAAAACAAATTGAATGACAACGTAGGCGATGATGGAGCAGGTGGTAGTGGTAGTGTTTAATGGTGTTAAATTCGTTTTTAATATCGTTGTGTTTGATGTATTTTTGTAATATAGGTGATGTATTATGTTATCTAAATGTGCTTCAAATAAGTAATACTGGCAATTCAAACCAAACTAACTGGCACTTTAGATCTAAAGAAAATTATATTATACAGTAGATATTATTCATTAAAAAAAAAATCTAACTTATTTATACTGAATCCGTGACTGTTTTTGTTTGAAATTTGGCACTATTGAATACATGACTGTTTTTTGTTTGAAATGTAGTTAACTATTGAATCCGTGATCGTTTTGTTTGAAATTTGGCACTATTGCTTATGGACAAAATGAAGTGTACTAGTTGGGATAACTATTGAATCCGTGACTGTTTTTGTTTTTTTATTACTCAGCTTGGAACACCTAACTTGGAACACTTGTCCAAAATCAAGTTCAAGGCCAATTTAAGTTTCTGGGTATTCAATATAGTAGTTTCTGGATATTAAAATTAAGAGTTTCTGGATATAAAATTGATAGTTTCTGGATATTCAAATTAGAGTTTCTGGATATAAAATTGATAGTTTCTGGATATACATTTGATTGTTTTCTGGTTATTCATTTGTATATCCAGAAACCATTAAAGTTTGCAAAGGACATTTTGTTTTGAAATGTGGTTAACTATTGAATCCGTGACTGGATAAGTTTCCTTGTCTTTAATGGTCAAAAAAGCATTCAAACTTATTATTGAATTCATTGAATTCAAAGAGTAATAAATGTGTTCCGTTGTTAAGTGCATTGAATTCATTGAATTCAACAGAGTAATGAATGTAAGTGCATTAAATTCATTGAGAAACTTTTTGACTCGGATTCAAGTACTCACCTATATAAATACAATACAACACCACTCCTACCATCACAACAAAAAAAAAAATCAAATTTATCAAAATGAATAACAACAACAACAACCAAGCTCAGCAGGGCGAAAGTTCTCGATTACGATGTAGGGTTTCAGCTGAGGAGGTTGAATATGAGGATGTTCCGCCTAGTGTTCCTCCTAGTGGTTACAAGAGAATGGACCCTGGAGCAAAAAATTGCAAGTCACAAGCGATCAATCCAAAATGGGCGTTTTCCCTCTATAATGGGGAAAATAAATTGCAATGCCCATTCCGCCACCCTCTCGAGAATTCTAACAAAAACCTTGACTTGGGACCCTACTCTTTGCGCATGCTATTCATTATGGATCTATTTCTTCGTATGGAGAAATTTCCATGGAACAAGACATCGCACTAGAACAACATATGACAAAGTCAATGATGGGAATTAGGGGATGTTGATGTTTGTTCTTGTTGCTGTTGTTGTTCTTGCTTCTCCCCTTGTTGCAGTTGTTCTTTTTTTTTTTTTTGTAATTATATTTAAAATAATTTACTTAGTTTGTTTTCTTTATACATTCTGATACTTCTATCAATTCTATAACCAGAAACTCTCAATTCTATAACCAGAAACTAATAATAAGTATATCCAGAAACTATCAAAATGTATATCCAGAACTACCAAATTGAATATCCAGAAACTATCAATTCAATAACCAGAAACTCTTAAATTGAATAACCGTAAACAATCAATTCTATATCCGAAACAACCATATTGAATACCGAAACTTTACAATGTACATTAATTACATCACTAAACGATTCCTAATTACATAATTACATTCATCTATGAATCTTGTTCATTACTTTGTTCTTCTGTTCTTTTCTTTTTTCTCTTTTTCAAAATTGTTTGCGTCAATCATTAACCTATGCTTATCTTTGTTCAATTGACTAAGCAAAAGTGTTGAAAGAATTTCAGCTCGTAGACGGATCCTTTGTTTATCCTACAAATTAAAAAAAAAAAATTGTTAAAACATATATATACAAACTCATATAATATAAATATGAATAAAAAAAACTTTAATAGTACCTGACATAACTCAGGGCATGAGTACATTGATCCTTGAAAATCATTCATCTCAGAAATCACATAAACTCCACAATCATGGTTAGCTTTATTTTCTTCAAGAACCCAATCACATTTCATGTATTCAAATTTATATGTTTTTTTGCCTTCAAAATCTTTATAACATCGATGACCAATCTTTTGCAAAAAAGCTTTCATAGGCACATACTGAAAAAAAAAAATTAAATATAAAATATTAGATAACCAATAAAAACAAAAATGAAAAATATAAAAACTGCTTTCGTGAGTTTCAAAACATATACCAATGCTTTCGTAAGTTTCACAACTTCAGCTTCTTTTGCATCATTCATTGCAAGGTTGTCAAAATATTGAATCTTTTTTGAAGCCATGTTATACACATATAGTGTAAAGTGCCCACCTTTACTGCTTCCCTTAAAGTATGGGATAAAAAAGCGCAAAAAATATATTAGGTGACTATCCGTAAATAAAATAAAGTATATTCGTAAATACCATAAAGTATATCCAGAAATACCATTTATTATATCCAGAAATTACTATGGCCATGGCATGAGGCCTTGGCCTTGGCCTAGGCCTTGGTCATGGATATAACCGTAAATAACATAAAGTATATCCAGGATATACCATAAAGTATATCCAGAAATTACTTTGGCCATGGCATAGGCCTTGGCCTTGGCTATGTCTTGGACATGGATATATCCGTAATACCATAAAGTGTATCCGTAAATACCATTTATTATATCCAGAAATTACTATGGCCATGGCATAGGCCTTGGCCTTGGCCTAGGCCTTTGTCATGGATATAACTAAATAACATAAAGTATATCCAAATAACATAAAGTATATCCGTAAATACCATAAAGTATATCCAGAAATTACTTTGGCCATGGCATAGGCCTTGGCCTTGGCCTAGGCCTTGGTCATGGATATATCCGTAAATACAATAAAGTATATCCGTAAATACCATAAAGTATATCCGTAGAAATTACTTTGGCCATGGCATAGGCATAGGCATTGGCCTTGGCCTAGGCCTTGGCCTTGGCCTAGGCCTTGGTCATGGATATATCCAGAAATACCATAAAAGTATATCCAGAAATTTTCAATATGATATCCAGAAATGTTTTGACAAATGAAAATACATACCAGATCTACTTCATTCAGTTCCATTAGATTCCCATCGACATTAACATCATTTTTCCAATACCAAAAAGCTTGAGCCATTTCTTTAAAATTATTACGAGCATTTTGAGAACGTATCGCCCAAGTAGCCTGTTAATATAAATGATAACAATATCTTAAAGAAAATTCATGGATATATACCCTGCAATCAATATCAAATATATACTTATAAGTTGTTCAAAAAAGTAAACTTACAGAATGGTCAACACCAAACATAAAACTCTTCATTACACCCTTTTTATGCTCCAACTTGTTCAAAAACAATGCCCAAGCATTCAGAATAACACCTGTGATATCTGTGTTTTCTCTCATACTCAGAATATCATCTGCTTCCAGTCCAAGGGCATCATTAAACCGAAAATAAACACCGAAAAAAATAATATTAGAATTTGAATACCATAATAAATTTCAACTGTAATAAAAATGGGATATTACTTTTTGACTCTGAAGAATCAATTTTGAGAAGCAATAATCAACCACTTCCATCTTCACCTTTGCATACCAATCATTACGTCCTTATTCTTCACCATAAATTCGATGAAAGAATAATCTCACCATTCACAGGTTCCAAATGCACATCATCTAACATCTTGTCAAACTTCTCACCATTAACACCATGTTGAATAATTTTATCAACCAAACTATCAATATCACCCAAAATTTGTGTAGAATATTCTTCTTCCACCTCAGAAACTTCCTTGATAACAGACATAGGCTCAATGGTCGGTTGTTTAAACAGATGGGAATCAGTAACTTGATCCTCTGTATTAAGCCTAGCAAATTGATCAGTTCTGGAGGTGGAATCAGTAACTTGATGCTCTGCAAATTGATCTTCAGTTGGTTGATCAACATTAACTTGATCCTCTGTAACATCTTGATCCTCATAATGCTCATGCACATATCTATCATCAAAACTCTGAAATTTTTCAACATTTTCATCGGGCACTGTATGCTCGGATTCTTGACTACGTGAAAGAATCCTAAATGTTGGCAAAGGTCCAACCTTCCCTTTCTCCTTCAGCTCATCTTTTGATGTTTTCAACTTATCAATAATATCATCAATGTAATCAAAAACCTGACTTCCCCAAGGTTCACTATCACCAACCAAATCCTCCTCTTCAGCAGATCCTTTCTCAACATCATCTTTATTAACTTTTTCTTTCCCCTTCTCAATATTAGAAACCCTTGCAATGTGAGCATTGATAGCAACTTTAATATCATTTTGAAATATTTCCAGTGACTCTTTAACAAAATCCAAAAACTTCTCGGAACATTTTCACTTGCAGGTATTTTGTACGATGACTTACATCCTCAACAAAAGGAGCAGCTTCAATCGCCAATCCAATTTGTCCTTCATCTAAATCATCCTCATATCTCGAAATCTGGATAAACATTATCCAAATAAAGAACTGTACCCCAACCAATCTTAGCTTCATTCCCAAATGACGTAAATTTTCTCTTGAGTCCAATGTTGAATCAAAGGACGTGCGGAATTGGTTCATGTTTACTCAAATATGGAAATCTATGAAAGTAAGCTACTAAAAGAATTGCCACACAACCACCGCAACACCCGACTTTACCGCTGTAAGAAGCCTTAAACTTCCTAACACCATCGATAACTTATTCAATACAACCGGCACCAATCAAACTTTTTGATTTGAGTAACATCCTCAACCAATGCCAACAAAGAACAAGCCAATAGCCTTTGTTACTACCGGTGCAAGAAAGAAACCCACAAAGCAAACAAGACATAGGCGTTTAAACTCATCACCTCCATCGGGTAGTTGTTTGATGCGTTCACCAAGCGTACGGGCCGAATACCATCTTTAACTTTCCCAAAAGTATTTTTTTGTATCGTGCGCTCAACGTTTTGTCAATCCCTATTGAACTATTTATCTTCTCTTTTTTTTAAGTTCCTAGGAAGACCAAGAATATCAAAAACATCATTTGTATTTATGTAATACTTGTTATTTTTGATTCTCTGAATAAATCTTCCCGAATCAAATCTTTCCACGAGATATTCCACAATTCCCCCGTTGGCAATCTATTCATCTTAAGTTCTAATAGTCCACCAAAACCTATAGATTTAACATCTTCTTTCCGAGAATCGGTTAAGTTAAGATCAATAAGCCTTTCTCGGGACACAACAATGTTCAAATGCCCGTTTCTTACCACTTTCAACCACATCCCCGTTGATTTCTTATTTGAGTTCTTCTTTTGTTTCTTAATACCTTCACCTTTATTTTAAATCTCACAGCCTACAAAACATAAAAAAAAAAAAAAATAAATAAATAAAAAAAAAAAAATCAAGAGGATATCCAGAAATAAATGAAATGAATATCCGTAATAATAAAGAAAGGATATCCAAACAAACAATTGAATATACGTAAACAAACAATTGCATATCCGTAAACAAACAATTGCATATCCGTAAACAAGTAAATGAATATCCGTAAAATATCCACAAATTGATATCTAGAAACAATTGAATATCCAACAAACAATTGAATATCCAAAAACTTTCAAAAGGATATTCAAAAATATCTACAAATAATTAAAAAGCTTCGATATTCTTTCAAAAGGTTCTCGATATCAATTAAAAAGCTTCGGATATCAATTAATTTTGAAAGGATATCCTATCAAAAAGCTTCCTGGATATCCTTTCAAAAGCTTCTCGGATATCCTTTCAAAAGGTTTTGGATATCAATTAAAAGCTTCGGATATCAATTAATTTTGAAAGGATATCCAGTAACCTTTTGAAAGGATATCCGTAAGCTATTTAATTGATATCCGTAACCTTTTTAATTATGAATTAAAAGCCAATAGAGAAACAAACAATTGCATATCCAAACAAACAATTGCATATCCAAACAAGTAAATGAATATCCGTAAAATATCCACAAATTGATATCTAGAAACAATTGAATATCCAGAAACAAACAATTGAATATCCAAAACTTTCAAAAGGATATTCAAAAAATATCTACAAATAATTAAAAAGCTTCGGATATTCTTTCAAAAGGTTCTCGATATCAATTAAAAAGCTTTGGATATCAATTAATTTTGAAAGGATATCCTATCAAAAGCTTCGATATCCTTTCAAAAGCTTCGGATATCCTTTCAAAAGGTTCTGGATATCAATTAAAAAGCTTCGGATATCAATTAATTTTGAAAGGATATCCGTAGACCTTTTGAAAGGATATCCGCTAAGCTATTTAATTGATATCCGTAACCTTTTAATTATGAATTAAAAGCCAATAGACAATACTAAAACACATTGTTAAACATGACGAAAATTATGAATTAAAGCCAAGAAACGACAATACTAAGTAGAATAGTAAATCGTTAAACATAAAACACAAAATCGATACACAAATTGAAAATTTCAAACTAAAACACATTGTTAAATTCATATACGTATGAGTATGCTTAATATATCCAGAAATTTATGAAAATGCGAACCAAAACAATAATAACATGTGAACTCACAATCGGATTTTCGCTTGGACTGATTTCTTCAGCTGGTTCGATTGCTCATGATTTCATCAACCGGATTTCCCATAATACCTTCGATTGCTACGATTTCGCTTGCTAATGATTTCGAATATAGTTTCGGATATTCAACCGGGGTTCCCTTGCTACCGATATCGTATTGGTATTAAACTTAGGGCAAACATGTTTTAATTAAACCGGTTAAGAAACCGGTTCGTTTAACGTTCAATTAAAACAGCTTAATAAAACCGGTTAAGAAACACGCTTTCTTCCTCTAGCCAGCTAAGTGAGGAAACGCGTTTCTCCTTAGATTTTACGAATTATCAATCATTTCCTGCATAAATCTTTTGCCGAGTGCAAAATTTGTGAAACACTACACCTAGAATTTCTTAATAAAAGGGGGTATGTCTCATTTAAAAAAGACACGCTAGTAAAATATCACACTCCGATCTTCCTACCTCAATTAGATTGTAATATAAGGAATATGTTTAATTTATTTCGTTGAAATTTTTTATGGTCAATTTAATAATAAATTAGAGTTCATTTCACATTTTTTATTTCAATTTGATGTACTTATTCAGTTAGTTTAAATTTCTTTTATTAATTATTCCAATAAATATACTTCATTTAATAAATATATACTTTTGTATATTAAAACTAAAGAATATGCTTTTAGCTTTTAATCACTTTTATTCAATAAATATAAATTTTATTTAATTTAAAGTGTTACGCTTTTTATATTTTTATAAATTATTTTGTTAAAGATTTAGGCTTCTTTTAAAAATCTGAAGGATGCAAAAACGCTCTGATCACGTCCAAATTCATGGTTCTGCTATATCCCGGTGACTTTAATAGCTCCTAGCAAAAGACGAACAAACACGTAACCAAATTCCTGGGGCTTCACCAAATAAGGTCATTCGGCGTAAGCAAAGTATTGGTATTTTTTATGAAAGTAATCCTCACTAACAATTGTTCTGTAGTCAAAGAATGCGTAAAACCGTAAAATCGTGATTTATGTCTTGTATTTATAGGTTAGGAGATAGTTTCATGCCTTGGATAGGAAGTTAGCAGAGAATAAAGAGTTTAATCCTAATTTATCCCGTACTCCTAATTCCATGATGTCCATGTTTGGATCTAGGATTAGAACTGCAGTGCCTAGATGTATGTCATGAGGAGTGCTCCTTGGACATAGTAGGTCATTCGCACATGTCGAAGTCGGTACGTATTTGCTACGCTAGCGTAATGCATTTCCAAAGGCAGTGGAAAACCACCTCCCTCTAGTGATTATAAGATGCTCCGTGGCCCAATTGTGCAAGTTAATATCTTCATGGTCGACTTAGGTCCGGCGTCGTGCATCGTCCCTAGGTTGGCAGACGACATTCCAAATGCATGTAGTCAAAGTTAAGCCTCTTTAATCAGTCTCGGGTCGACTTTACTCGAGCAAGCCGAGGAGCGTATGCTCGGGTGCATGTAAGGAAACCCATTCCCTCTCGTTGTATTTAGACTTCATGTGATATTTTCCGTTGGGCTTAATCCATTGGGCCTTGCCCTTTTTATGGCCCAAGGTCGTACCGGTTTATACCGTTCAGCCGACCCCGAGTTCCTAGCTTTCGCTACGCCGAGGAGGAAGTGTATCTCGTCCTTAACTTACTCGATATGAAATGGTTTCTTTCGGTTTTATTAGCCAACATTTTAGTGTTAGTCCAAATATATGTTTGCACTTAGGAATTGCTTAATCCCAATCATTATAAGCATTAATGTAACCCTTCTAATTTTATCTAGACCAAATAGAATTTTTCTATGTGTGTTAGGTTTCCTTAGTGCTGGGCCAGGCTTGTTTTAAAATGTAATTTTCTCAAGATTTGAGACGGAAGACCCGAAGATTTCCCATCGCTTGTAGAGTTTACTTGGTAAAGAAGTCTTCCTTCAAACCTGCTGGTTGACCACTCATCCTAGCCGAGGCCCCTAACCGACGCCTGTGAGACTTATCTTAATGTCACGCCCTTAGCTTGTCCAACCGACTGTTCTTATCCAACAAGCTTCCCTTCAATGGGGGCCTAATCGAAGCAATTAATTGCTCCCCAACCACCTACCCAAACATCAACTTTAGCCGAAGTTGGTAAAGCATCATGCCGAAAAAGACATCTCTCGCAACATGTCAAGCACTTTCTTGAGGAATGTCAAAGCAACTAAGCACTACATCCCTCAACCACTCAACGGAAACTTCCTCTCTATCCAATCTCGTACATTAAATGCAAAGATACTCCCATTTAATCCATGTCACCCAAGTCATCATTACAACCTTCTTCAAAAACAATGGCTCCTTTTTTAAAAGCTTCTCTATAAATAGCTTCCCTGAGCATTGGAAGATGGTCAGGTGCATTTAAGATCCTTGAGAGCCAGCCGCCAAGAACTACCAACTCCGCAAATTCTCTGGGCTTCAAGGTATTCAATACAAGAGTCCCCACATTCACTAGACATCTCTCAGTAGACATACATCGAGCACCTTCAATCAATTCCTGGCCAAGGTGGTTCCTCAACAAGACTATATATGGAACACATTGACTTGAATCACACACACACCCTAAGGGAAATCAGCTCAACTCTCACGAGCACATCTCTAGAAAAACTCCAGTGTCTTCATCAGAAAGCACGATCCCATTACGTGGTCATATTTACTTTTAGCAAATTCCTTCAATCATTGGGCTTGCAACTTGTAATAGTTAGGAACCATTAATAGCGTACTGCAGACTTTCACAAATCCAAGTTCTGACCAAACTTGATAAAGTGGACGAGCGCTATTTAACACCGTGAACCTCTTCAAACAACGTGCCATTTCTTTGTGTAGTTTGTTTATTTCCTTTGTGCAGTTGTAATCTGGTTGATAATCTCTCAACCAACTATAACCTATTGACTCTTACTACTCGCTTATTATTTGACTTACCGGAATGAGTATTTAACCATTGTTGCAAAGATGAAATTTAACTTAACTTTTGAAACTCCTTACCTACCGTTTTAAGCACCTCTCTAACCGATATCTTCTTCCGTCAAGTAAGCAAGCTTATCTCACCTAATTTGCTAGGCAATAGTGTGACTTAACATTTCAAAGATTGGGAAAAAGAGTTTTAGAAAAAGTTTTAATGCTATCCACCCCCTCTAGCCTCCGATTCCTACCATTGGGCCTAACAATTGGTATCGTAGCTAACAATTTTCGAAAAACTATTTTTCCAAGCTTAAACCGTCGAATTGCCAATTCTAAGAGACGGCAGAAAAACCTCATGCAAACAATGAACATGGAGACTATTCCCATGTTGAACGAAAATGAATTTCAACGTATGGAAAAAACCGAATCATGCGGTACATGGATTCAATAGATGATAGGTTAATGACTCGTAGTCGTAGATGGTCCCATGACACCCATAAAAATCAATCTCTCACCTAGAGCACCCAAAATACCTCCTACGGATCAACAAGGCCGATAGATCATCTCGAACAAGATTTCCGAGGTTTATGAAACATATGTTCCAAAGCCCCGTGAAGAATGGATTGAGGAAGACAAGATTTGTGCTTCCACGGACGTAAAAGCTATGCACATTCTAACCTCGTGCTCGACGATCGACTCAGATAAACATTGTACATACGTTACGAGACCGCTCAACAAGCGTGGCGTGAGTCTACTCGTATATTTTGAAGGAGATCAAGTGGCCAAGGACACCGTGACTCTACAAAAGTGTCAGCAGTTCCGAGTCCTTCAAGAAGAACCCAATAGAAACGTTAAAGGAAACGTACGACCGTTTCGTGAGGTGAGTAATTCTTGTGCCTCTTTAGGTAGTAGTTTACACTCACGAAAGACTTAAACATGGGATTCCTCACCCTCTTGGAGATTTGTGGCATGTCAAGGTCGCTATTTTTTGAAAGAATGCCGAGATTTGAACACTACTCATATTCCGGTAACATTGTGTCAACTTTTGTTTCTATGATGAGGGGAAGAGCTCAACCGGGCCGAGCGGAGTTCAAAACAATTTAAAAATCTATCTCCGCCAAATTTCGCATCGAGATCTTCCCCGGTTCTTCTATGCTAAAACAACCAATCTACCAATGACTCTTCCTCAATCTCTCACCAACCATTTCAAGCCAATACCTCATCTAGTATGCCTTTTTTGAGGAAGAAGATGAATTTGCCGCCTTTGCTAGAAACTATAGAAAGTTTAAAGATTTTAAGAGATCCCAACAATCCCACAAAGAAATCCTTCCAACCCAAATCCTCATGATTCCAAAATCAGTGAACCTTTCAAAGAAAAAGGCCAAACCTCAATCTCAACCGATGGTAAGAATGCGCCCAAGGTGAGCTTCGTGTTGCTTACAACCGTAGGAAAACCCGGCCATTTTCGTTTCCAAATGTCCTCAACCGAAATATGACACTTTCCCGAGGAAGAAACCGTTCAAGAAAAACCCTAGGGATCTAAGAGCTTAGCTTTCGCCGAGGAAGGAACCGAAAAGGCTAAGTTGGCCGCTGGGTTTAAGACCGACTCAAAAATGAGAATGTCGACTCGTATGAAAATGTTAATGTTAGTTTTGTCGCTATCGATGGAACCAATGATTTAACCCATCTTCTCGTGCTAGCCACCTATCTTCGCACACCCCAACTCCAATGAACAATCATCTTACAATGACTGCACTCTCTACCTATGTGTAGAAAACCTATCCTGGATCTGGGCCAAAACTGGCCAGAGTTAACCGAAATCCGTTAACTGGCCCGCTCCAGGTTAACCGGAACTCGTTAAACTCCCCGTTGCCATCCCAACGAGACGTCCCGGGACTGCCCCGTGCATCCCGACGACGAAGCATACTTAACACGTGTCATCTCACGTAAAAGTACGGCTTTCCCTAAAAAACGCATTTTCCTAAGACTTTTCTGGGGCATTTCGACATTTTCCTGATCGTTATTTTTAAAAAATGGACAAAATCGGGACCGGGGAACGAACTCCCACGCATTTGGTGAGTCATGGGACACGTGGCAGCCATGCCACATCCCACACATCACCTTTCAATCAGAAATCAAAGGGAAAATACTAAAATACCCATGGTATACAGTCAAAGTCCGGCCGGACTCCCTGTGCACATTTTCTGAAATTGCCAGCAAACCCTCCAAAATTCCAAAATACCACAAAACCCTGAAAAATAGTCTAAGTCCAGCCGGACTCTTACTGCAATTTTCACCCTATAAATAGAAGTGGCTGTCAAAGCCAAAAAGAGGAACATTTTAACCCCAAAATTCACTCTACCTTCGGCCCAAACTGATTTCACCCCTCCCGAGCTCCCGTTTTGCCTCGATTCGCGTGAAACTTCCGTATTTCGATCAAATACATCCCTCATCGCTACGAAACACCGTTTCAAACTTCTTTTCGTGTCCCATACACACCTTCCGAGCCAAAGGAGTCGATCCTAGCCATAGGTATAACTCCCTCTCTCTGATCTCTCATTTCGTCTCGATTTACGCGCCAGTCGCTATAACCGTTTCGAACACCGTTACTGAAATGTAGACGCCTCTGTCTAACGGGGTCTAATACATTTTAGCCCCTCGATCCTCTTCTCTTTCCGTAAGAGAAGTAATCACGGGTTAAAACGGCATTCCGACCCCGTTCCGTTTACTTTTTTTGTCATTTACCATTCCGGATCGATCGATCCGTTGATCGTCATTTACTTTCTGTCATTTACAATTCCGAGCCGTTTTGGCTCGTTGATCGTCATTTACAACTCCGAGCCGTTTGGATCGTCGATCGTCATTTACGATTCCGGATCGTTTGATTCCGTTGATACTGCTTTAAATACTGTCATTTACAAAGTCCTACCCGTTTGGATCGTGATAGTATTTATCTTTCAAAGTCTGAGTCGCAACCCGATTCATTGATTGCATGTCATTTAATACGCATTTTTCCCGTAAAAATCGTTAACAATGTAATGCCCGGTTCAAAACCGGAGTTCGTCCTTCGAACTCTCTTTCAAAACGCGCGAAATGACGTTTGGCATCCGAACGCTCATCTTTCAAACTAAAAGCCGCTATTTGACATTCAAAATCATTTAATACGTTTTTTCCCGTAAAAATCGTTAACAATGACTCGCCCGGTTCAAAACCAAAAGTTCGTCATTCGAACTCCTTTTCTAACTCAAATCGACGTTTGCCACGCAAACGCTCATTTTCGTCTCAAAACCGACGTTTGTCATTCAAACGATCGCTTTTTCAAAAAGTCACCTAATCAACGTTTGACATTCAAACCAAGATTAAGCTTGTCATTCAAGCTCCCATTTCAAAACACACACACACACGATTTCGAGAAAGGTAGAAAGACTCGTCATGAGAGGCGTTTCGGGTGATCTCATAATACTCTTCCCGAAACGTAACGTGACCTCCGAACCTAACAATCTCTGGTACTAAAAAAAAAGCTTTTTACTCGTTTTTGCTATCAATAAAAATGACCCCCGTTTTCAAAGCCTTTTCCTAAGTTTTTGCTACCAATAAAAACGACACCATTTTCACAAAAGCCGTTTCTCAACGTTTGGGCTCAAAATACAAAAACCGCGTGGCAACTCCTCATATTTTTCTTCCCATGAAGCGAGGTCTCAGACACCAACCCTCCGCGAAAGACAACCGCGTTTCGCGCCCGCGCGAAATCCCGGGTAATTTCAGTTGGCGACTCCGCTGGGGACATTGGATACTTTTTTAAAACTGCCGACGTTTTCAAAAAAGCCTTCCGTGGGTCAAACTTTCGTTTACCCTTCCTCGTTTTCGTGTGTGTGTGTTACTTTAAACCTCGAACGGTTTTTTCAAAGGCATTACATTGACATTTTCCAAAATCATACCATGTTTGTGCATTCCCATTCATGTTTGATTTTCATTGCTGTCTTTTGAACTGCGCATCATAATTCTTTAAGACACATTCTGAAAAATCTCTGTTTTACTCAGAAAAAGAATTTTAGTGACCGAACACTACGCGCACTTGCTGCCTCGAAACACCGCACTTCACGTGCACTTGCTGCCTCGGTACACTGCACACTACAACCCCTAACCAGGGATGGCCTTATCAGTTGCACCCCGATTGGTCTCGCTGTACACCTTTTGGGGGCGCACGGGGTCGTCCCAAACATCCCATCCTAGCCCGTGTAAGCCATGAACTCTTTGTGTCACACTTTGTTCAAGACCCCGATTGGTTTTTGGCTTAGCTCGTGTCATAAAGCCTAAGTGTATGTTTTTTACGCCGGCCCCTGCTCCGAGTCAAGCTCGAGAGGTTGAGACCGAAGGTCGCTCCCGACCCGAAGTCTCGAGCTTTTTAGCCTTGACTTTGACGCGGAGCTCTGCCGAAAAATATACACGAAGGTTCAATGTGACACCGTGCCACCAAACCTCACCCTATCCACCGTGCCAGCCACAACTTGGCCAACGCCAAAAGCTAAGGTCCCTCGCGCAAGCGAGTCAGGAGAGGTCATGCCGAAATTTTGGCACGATCCCCACCTTAACTTAAGGACGTTGACTTCGACTGTGGCCCGTGCGTCACATACGTTGAAAGTTTGCGTGATCAGCTAGCCTTAAGTTCACTTTTTCCTTTGTCGGTGGAACTCGCTTGCCTTATAAGACCTCGCTCGGGATAGTCCGTCTTGAGAAAGATGATCTACAATGGAAACGAGGGGCTTATAAGCGTAGTGACGAGATCCACTGATTAGAGCTCTAGGATTAGTTGCGAAAAAGAAGACCCGCTCTTTTCCAACCGATTAAGACTCTGAGAAAACACGCTTTAAGTAAACATTAATCGGTAACTGCACATTGCACAAGCCCCGAAACCTTGAGCCAAATACCCTTTTTCGGCTTCAAACCCTTCCTTTCGTTCCCCGCAAATGGAGCGAAAGTGGTTCGATTTCCTGTCGGCGCCTTGCCAGAATCATAGTAACGGCGTGCCAGACAGCTTCTTCGGTTCCCTCGGTTCCCTCGGCCAATTTCCGACATGTCTAGTTCACTGAGAAATCGTGACGGGGAAGGACCCACACGGCAATGATATGACATTGGAAGAAGCCATCCCAGGGCTTGTGAGGTTCACAAGAGGCGCAAAGAAGATCGCTGTAACTTCGTGGTACAGCTTGAATGAGCGTGGTATAGCAAGCCTATCCCCGGTCAGACGGTACTTTTGTCTGGTCGAGATGACGATTCCCAAAACCAGTTCACCAAACCTTCAATCAGTTTCCTCCACGCCAACATACTGATGCCTTCGAATCAAGGAAACGGCCGACCTAGGCTTCACGTTGCCACCTCCCGTGGCAACCCTGTCATATTTGGCCAGCCAAGTGCTACTCCTATCACTCAATACCACCTCAACGCACCGCTGGACCATCCCCAGGATGCCAATATCCTTCAATACCCTCCCGGGTTCGTCCCATTGCCTATACACGAATCCCAAAACACCGGGACAAACCCCGACAACTTCGAGAAAAGGGCCCCATATATCCACATATATCAAGCCTTCCACCTCCAATCACTACCGCTCACGTGGTAGCACCCGGCGCCGAGCCTCACAGTCCTACCATTGGACCCAACCTAGCCTGGATGGTCGAGCAGATGAAAGACCGAAAGCCACCATGAGCGGCTTAAAGCAGAAACGCTCAAATCCACGGATCCGGGAATGGTCACGCCTCTCCCTGCCAAGTTCGATGCCGTGAGATGGACCGATTCGACGGAACCGAATGTCCTCAAATGTACGTCGACACCTACGTTCTCGGCATGAGAGCAAAAGGAGCAACCCTCCAAAGCAAATGGCCGACCACTTCCAAGATACGCTTAAAAATTCGGGCTACGATGGTTTCTAAGGGTCAAGCTCGCGGATCGCCACACACCGGGATCGATTAGTAACATCTTCCCCGGAACGGTACTTCGATCCAACTTAGAGTGGGAAACAAGTCGTGAGGACTTAATCACCACCGGAGCGCAAAGCGGACGAAAGCGCTCGGTGAATTCTACAAGAGGTGGAGTTGGAAACTCTCCGAGATCATGGAGCCACTCTCCAAAGAGGAACAGATGCGGATCTTCAAGTCCCGCTTAAGACCGTCCATCGAACTCTCATCGCCATCATTTCTTCCTGCATCTCCCGGGGCCACGGTCAATGCCGCCTCGCGCTCGAGAAGGATCTCAAGGAGAAGTTGGCTACCGCATGCCCATACTGTATACCGCTCAAGAGCTGCATTCAATCTCGCACCGGCCCGGCAAAGGGAAAGATACGTCTCGTCAACTACATCCATCGTGGACGGTCAAATGGCAATGTAAAACCCAAGCCCCACAAAGCAACAACTCCACTTCGGCGCCCCCGCCGTACACTTCGACAAGTTGGACATGCCGCTAAACAAGATGTTGGAAGGGTTAATCAAGGAAGGTCTCCTTAAACCCGTTGCAAATTACAAACCCAAGAATCCCGTAGCCAATGCGGACAAGAACAACATGCGCCTTCCATCGCATCACGGCCATACCACGAGACAAGCTGTTTGGGGTTACGATACGAAATCCGAACTTGATAGAAGAAGGCAAATTGGAGCATCCTAGTGGGCCCAATGCGATCGGAACCCCTTTCCGAACAATAACAAAGTGTGAATTCCATTGAGTGGGTGCCCAAGAAGATTGTCGCGAGCGCTCCTCCGATTCTTTCAATCTGTCCTCATCTAATGTCCACATCGGCTACGATGCTTGTGGATCGCTCCGCCTCGCTGGGAGTACGAGTCCCAAGATATGGTCCGGAGCAATCCTCCGAGAAAACGAAGAAGAAGTCCTCTCAACAAATGCCTGAGAGAAAGATATGAAGCCGGAGACACCGGTGTGGGTACCCTGGAGAGCCATCCGGGAGGTTCGACTACTATGTACTCTACTCTAGCCGCCCTCCCTTCCTCCAGGCCATGCGGCTTTAGAGCGACAAGGGTGGAAAAGCCGAAAAGTCCCCGAAACTAGTTCGTGCCCCTGGGGCTCCGAATACCTCGGACCTTGGTAACCTTACTGCCAGTCAGAGACAAAACCCCCCGCGAAATCAGCTAAGATTCAACTTGTCCAGCTTGCGAGCCCAGACCGGCAAAGGGAAGATCAAAGTCGGCTTGGCACTCGCACTCGATCAACGTGTTAACCAAGTAGGGTGGCAACCGCCACAAACCTCAACGCAATCCCGAGGTTCCCGCAAAGGCTTTACCTCGCAAAAGAAAGACAGGAAACGGATGGCTGGATGACTCTCCTTCTACGGTATAGAGATGAGATCTACGATTCCCCGATCATCTGTAGGCATGATCACTTTCGTGAGCGAAGACTTACCGAGAGATGCCTCGGGGCACAACGAAGCTCTGTACATCACTCTCAAGCTCAACACCATATCACTCCTCGAGTATTGGTAGATAACGGTCAGCCGTTAATGTCCTCCCTCTCAGCATGATGCGAGCCCTCCGCATCAACGAAAGCCATCTCGATTCCGTCAACCCGACTATCGGGGCCTATGACAAAGCACGTCTGCGTCCCATCACTGGGACGTGTGACTCGGAACTCTGGTTCGAAACCCAAATGGTGCCAAAGAAATTCCACGTGATGGACATTCCATCCGAATTCACAGGCTCCATGGGACGCCCTTGGCTACATCACATGAAAGCCATAGCCTCCACTCTCCATCAGTGTGTTAAGTTCATTAACCGGCAGGGAGATCTTGAAGTCATCAGAGGGGATAGTTTCCTCATAGGAAACGAAGCCGAGACAATAGCCAAGCGTGCCCGCAGCCAGGCACCGGGGCTACCTCCTTCAAATCAACCAAGGGACTATCCCAGCAAATCTCATCAGAATCCCTCAAATTCCGGAGATGCTAACTATGTAAAAGTACTCGAACAGGCAGACCACTCGAAGCACCCGATACATCAAGTTCAACTGTCATTTCCAACATTGGAGGAGTGTATTGGAAAGAAACGCCGAACATCGCCATGATGCGGGCACATAAACTCCCAGTCTCCAATCAGAGATTCGTCAGCATTCTTCAAACCAACTCTTTGGCCCCGCCAGGCGAAGAGATCTTCGTGATAAAGGTCAACAAGCATCGTCATTCTCGTTTTGAATGCATGAAAGTTGTATGGGACGTCCTCCACGAGGAACTACCCGCTGCACCCTCTTCTCTCCAATGAAGGGCATGATGTTTTCCCAGCCTCCCAGCAACGCACCCGACGTAATACGTCCCTACGTTTGGATTGAGCCGCCGACGACGACGAATCGGGACTCTCCTAGTCGAGGAAGCGTGCAGACTCGCGGCGCACCTCTCGCATTCACATGCTCGGCTTTGAGGACGGCACTCCTTCCGATCAGTCACCTACGACCAAGGCTCCAATACCATGGAGATTGTTAAGCTCAACGTCCGCAGTAGCTATCCGATTAACCGGAAGCTACCGGGTTGACACAACGAAGAATCCCTCTGATCAAGTGATCGACGACGACTTCGTCAACATCATCTATTCCGTATATCCGATGATCCAAGGATCCGGTCCTCATCGTCGATTCTCCGCAATGCCAAAGTCACCCTCGACGACTACCTCACATGGTAAACGAGGCCCCCGGCCAACCGAGCTCGAGCTCATCAAGCACTTTCGAGTACTGGCCCCAGCTGGCAACCGGCCCGTGCCGTCGGTCAAGCTTATACCTCAAGCGTCGCCAAGGCCAAGGGCAGCAAATAAGGAGACAAAGCTCCTCACCCCGTCATGAATCGTATCAACCTCGGGAACGCTTCCGGCAAGAAGAACCCCGAAAACATTCGTGAAGGTCTTCCCACAAGACAGTAGCCGCCTTCCGACATTGGAAAATGACCACCTCAGCATCAACATGCTCCAGGCCGATTCTACTCCCAATGCCGTCACGGCCGATTCGTACATCCCGCCGTGACCGCTAGCTCGATAGACTTGGCGATCGAGCGAGATCACGAGACCTGTCAACATCGCAGTTCAACACCCCGTGGGTTCAATCAAGCAAAATTGGGCAAACTTCTTGGTAATCGAGATCAAGGAAGGCCGCATGGAATGTCCTGGCCCGACTTCCTTCGTTAACGTAATCCAAGTGTTCCCGCCATTCGGCGATTTGGATGTGATCACAGTTTTAGACACTAGTCAGACGGCGCGCACCTACGGAGACTGTTTAGCTCTTGTAAGGAAAGCCCTCATGGAACTAGCCGCTCATGAAAGCCGTCTTTGGGACGAAGACCAAGCTCGAAAGACCTACAGGGACCAAGCCCTTAAAGTGTCACAAAGCTTCGGGCAAAGCTAGAGGCCACTCTAGACCGCTCGACCTCGGGGTTTTGCTCACGACAACTTCCTCGACTACCGTCTGTTCTCATCCAACCCCCTCTGCCACACGAGGGTGGTCAACGGTCCCGATGACCTAGGAGATGGAACGACACAGTAGAACGAATCCCAGCGCTTACCTCCCCGAGGAAAGCAAGTTCTCTGTGAAGACGACGACGAAGACGATGAAACTATTCTTTTCCAAGTCGGGCATGAAGTTAACAAAACCGGACTCCCAAGGGTCCTGGGAGGATGGAAACGGATCATTTCCACACTCAAATTGAAAGGCCAACTCAGGGAGGAAGGTTTATTCAAAAATAAGAGGAAGATGGAAATTCGTCTCGAGCAACTACTCAGGGAGATTCCGCAGTCTACGGCATTCATTTACAGAGACGATCGACTGGGTCGCCACTGCCACATGGGGCAGATGTTCGGGAAGCTGTGTACTCACCTTCCGACATACCCGCTACTCAGATAAAGCAGAAAAGAAAGCTCTCCCCGGTGGAAGTTTATCTAGACTGCCGCATGCAGTTCAAAGAAGCCCTGGCTATTCTCACCTGGGAAGAAACACAGTCATTAACTCTCGACGCAGGCTCTGCTGAAAGAAAGTTAATCTGGGCCAAGAGTGGAGGAAGCTTAGCAAACCATGAGTATCGCCAGAACTCCAGAATGCCTTGAGTATGCTCAGTAAGAAGGGTCAGCAATGCACAGTTCAGCTCCGACGACCACTGTTGTGCACTAACATTCGAACAGCTGCGTCAAACCGTAGGCTACCTCCCCGCAGAGGCACCCAAGCCAGTATCCTGGGACAGAATCCGTCAAGATGCCGAAGCTTCAGGGAATACATCCACAGTCAATGAGTTAAGGGAAGACATATGGCCCTATGCTACGAGGAATCCTCCTCTAACTATGGCTCAACTCAGAGCGGCCTGTTCAGAAGGAACCAAACCTTATGTCAGCGTTCTAACCCGATCGGGTCAAATCCATGCATTACCACCCAAGGCCACCAAAAAGCCGACGGAACTGGAAGCTGCAACCCGCTTCTGCCCAAGACGCAAGTTCCCCGGAAAGAAGACCCGATCCTCTCTCCTCAAGCACTCAGCGAACATTTCCCTTTGGTCTCTCGCTCACCTCCTCTTATCCTCACAAGCTCAAGCTAGAGGAAAGCTCGGCCCGTACCATGGTCCCCAGTGGACGCTTGACCCCAGATGAAGTCATTCAGATGATCGGCAACATCCTTTACGGCAACATTATCACCTTCACAGATTTGGACCTTCCAAAATTTGGGGCCGATCACAATGAGCCGCTCTACATCACAGCCCACTGGACGAGCGTCGCCTTCCCGCGTGTTGGTAGACGGAGGTTCCGAATGAATGTCTTGCCCGCCAAAATGATGGACCCGCTTGACATCAAGCCCACATATCCGAAGCCTTCAGCCCACACCGTCAAGGCCTATGACTCTACTTCCCGTACGGTTCTCGAGTTGCTACTCTTAATATCCGGTTCGGCAAGCGGATGATCCCCACCGAATTCCAAGTATTGGACATTCCAATCACTTTCACAGCCCATCCCGGGCGTCCCTGGCCGCATCAAATCAATGGCGTGGCATCTACCCTTCATCGGTGCCTCAAGTTCATGCAAGACAACGAGCTAACCACGCCTACGGCGACAGTGTCACCACCGAGGGGACCAAAGCACCAACGACATTCCGGTGTTAGAAATCAAGCATAATGACAACATGGCATTAACTGGATTCACCCTGGAGACCTCCAAGATCCAAATATGCAACGTGGACCTTCCACTATCTCACGACCAGATTCCTCCTGCCATGAAGATGATGAAACTCATGAACTTCATCCCAGGACTGGGGCTTGGCAAAAGGTTACAAGGCCAACACCAAGTTATTGAAGTCAAGGACCACACCACGGTCCAGGGGCTTGGCTACGTGCCAACACCGGCTGACATCAAGGAAGACAAAAGGCTCGCCCGCACCAAGGCAGCAGCCCGCAAAAGGGGAACCTCCGACGGCACACCCAATCTCCGGCCTTACAGCTTTGACCTCGCTCATTACTTCACCAAGGGAACCGACAGCAGAACTGAGGGAACCAACAAGGGAACCGACAGCAGAACTGAGGGGACCGACAGCCAAAATCGAGCCAGAATCGAGGGGACCGACAATGAACCGACAAGCAGAACCGAGGGGACCGACAAAGTGGAACTGATGAAGATGAGAAAGAAGCAGGGATAGTCGCACCGAGACTACGTAAAAGAATGGAACAAAGTAGCACGGGACCTCAAGCGTTTCGCAGGACTCAAGGCTAATCCGATTAGGGAGCGTTCCTCGACATCACCGCTTTACCTCGGGACCAACCGCCACCACAGCCCAAAGACGAGTACACATTCAAGGGAATCCTAGACTTGGAGGAGCAACTCAAGGTACTCTCCATGGGAAACAGATTGTTCGGATCAGCCACCGAGGCCACATTCGAGACAAGAACTCCAAAGCGTAAGGAACCAAAATTCATAGAAGACGCTCTCGGTGGACCGGCTCTACGGAGTCTCTTTGAAGAGGTCATGGAGGTGCCGAACCCGATTGACTCTGGGCTCAAAACAAAGCATGATTGCCATGATTGGGACAAAGAAGCCAAGCCTCTCGATCCCCGCATCCTCATCAAGCATCCAAAGAATGCCACCGAAGAACTGGGTAACTTTCACCGACCAAGGGCAAGCTGTGCAAAACTCGGAAGACAAGCTGGGACCGCACCCACATCTCCCTAAACCCGGTCTCAAACCCTCTCGAGCCGCCTTTGTAAAAGTCCAGTCCTCTGAGTCATCCAATGGCCTTACGCCGGAGGACCATGATAATGTAGCCAACCATGTATTTCCGTTCTTGCTTAATGAAAAGTCTGACCTTTCGGAGTATCCTCTCATTGCCACTTTAACAACTGATAAGTTAACAAACAACTTAAAAGACGTTAATAATTCAATTGATAAAGAAGCAGACACATTAAATGAACAATACATTAAAGAAGTTCTCGAGCGTTTAGTCGACCAAGAGGACAACCGGGCCCAAGCTACCGAAGAGGTTATGACCAAAGTGAACCTGGGGACAGTGCAAGAGCCTAAAGAGACACAAGTGGGCAGTTTCTTCGCCGATGCAGAAAAAGAAGTGTAAGTACGCCAATCCAATTTGCAACCTTTTTAGATGCATTTTAATGTAATAAAATTGCATTAAGGGGCGTTTTGGTAAATTCCCGGCCGACCCCGAGACTTCCGGAAATGTTTCATGAGTTTCCCGCGAAGGAAGTACCTTTTGGTACATTATTCATGCCAAAGGACCTCTTGGGAATAAAACCTGTTGGACCTTTTGGGTATTTTCCCGGAATGTTCCAGAAACTGGTTTTGGCGCCAAAAGCGATTGGACCACCTTGTGTCACGCGACAGCTTGAGGCATGGAAAGTGGACGCGTAAGGTCGTGCGACACACTGAGGTCACCAACTGAAGCCTATAAATAAGACCCTCCCCCTCTCAGAAAAGGGATCCCAACTTGAGCCTACTGTTACTCTGCAGAATTTGCACCGTAACGAAACTCCCAAACACAACCCTCTCTCTCTCCTACCTTCAACCTACCCAATTCCTTCCCATCCAAACCCCTTTCTCAAGCCATAGCACTTGGACCCCTTGCATCAATCCTTCCGCATCGAAGTGACGAATTGAAGGGTTCTCAGATCCGACTAGATACAGGATTCGTGGAAGCATCAAGGGTAACGATTCTCCAACCTCCCTCTTCTCTCTCTCTCTTGCTTAATTTCTCATAATTCTAGCATTTACTGCTTGGATTCGCAATCAGATCCTAGCTATCTCGGATTACCGAATCCCAATCGCAATCTCTCTCGTTTAACTTGAATAATTCGTGCAATTGAGCTTCTATTGTTGAACATTTGATTTAACTTGGTGTTTGAACCCCAAGGGGTGTGGATCTACCCATATCCACACTCCCGGGTCGATTTGGTGTTGTTTCGTGTTTCGTTCGTAATTTAGTTAATCAATTAGATCTGTATAGCTTTTTGTTGATTCTGTGTTCATCCTGTTAAGTTTCTGCAGATGGCTTATGTATGTCACGCGACACCTTCGTCTCCAAGTGATCCTGTGTCACGCGACATATATGGTCACTGGTGCGACATGTCATGCGACATACATGACCTATCCGCAGACCTCTTTCCTTTGTAACTGCTTTAGATCATTTGTATCAGGGATGTGGCCTCCCTAAATAATGGGCTCACAATCTGTAATTCTCGTTTCATAATTAATAAGATGCATTTTACCACACCTTGTTTATTATCAATATTTGCACACACTTTGGATTTATTTGGATGTTTGATTGAAAGACTCGTCTATGGACGAGGCGTGTTGGGTGAACTCTCGGTTCTTCCCAACACGTAACCTGACCCCCGAACTCATGTTTTCTCTCTAAAAAAGGTTTTCAATGTTTCCTCTTAAAACGGCGTGGCGACTCCTTCATTTTCACGAAAAACAAATTTTCGGGCGAGCGCACATTCAGTGGCGACTCCGCTGGGGAATATACTTGAAAACCTGTTTTTCAAGTGTTGAGTGGGTCAAGCTTTCATTTAATTGAACATCCAATACATCCATTTTGTGTGCATTATTTGATAATCATTTGTGGTTCATACATCTTGTTGATTATGAAACTTGTGAGCCCTTTGTGCTTGTGGTCACTTGTTGTGCATTAGTATTTTGTGTTGCTCTTGCTATGGTGGAGCAGGGGCTGATTTGATGATTGCAGAGTTGCTGGTTCAGTGACCATCCAGGTCGTGCGACACCTTTGTCTTTAGATGTCCTGTGTCACGCGACAAAGGGTGGCCACTGAACAGAACATCAGAAGACTGGTTTTGAGGGCAGTCCCTTGGATCAAGCGTGACTCAATTGATTGTTGTTCGCTGTATCTCTTGTGTGAGGGTGTGTGTTTTCCTTTCTTTTTTCAAAATAAAGTAAAAAAAAATAAAAAAAAATCTTGTTTTTTGTAAATAAAGGAATATAGTCATCCGCACACTACATCACTTAGATTTAGAACCTTCGGGTGCGATTGACGGCATCGCGGACGGCCATGAAATTCGCCTACGCTTGAGCGCCTGAAATCAAACCTAACCCCCTAGTGCGTTATAGGTGGCACCACACTAAACCTTACCCACGGTTGGTTTTTGATACAATGTTTTCATTACAACAAAATGAATTGTTTTGAAAAATAGCATAGGTCATTATACCTTCCCCCAAAACCTCACACCTTGTGGGCATGTTGCCAAATGCAACATGATTTCACGTGGGGACATGTCACTCCCGTGGCGTGTTCTAAACGAGAGATCATGCCGCATTGCCAACATGTACCGACGAGAGGTCATGCCGGATTTTTCTTCGAAATTCTTCGAAAAGACCCGTTATGCTGCCCAAATTTCCTTAGAAATTTGGACAAACCTTTTCGTTCCATAAAGGTGTTAGGGTTTGGTTAGGTATCATTACCTATTATATGTTTCAAAACAAAGCATTTGGTGTATTTCGAACGTTGCGTCATTAGGTTTCCCCGAGGTATAGTTAGCATAAATAAAGGCTTATCCTTTCCCAACTGTATTTAGGATTTAAAAGACTAATTTATACTTGAACATAAATAAATTTGTGTTTGTGCGAGTCTGTCTCATTTCTTTTCCTCTCCCGTTACTCGAAATTTCCCTTCAAACACCTTATAAACCCATCTCTACACCTGCAGCTACGGCGAGTTGGGTCCGCTCATCCGTTTCGGGAGGTCGTTTGGTCCGTGTGCAAGCGCTTCGCTTGGTGAAGAATCGAAATGGCCGGAATGGAGATGTTTTTTCTCGCTTCACCCGCCGGGAGGCTCAAGAACAATGGGTCAGACGAGTTTGAATGAGATGACTACAGAGGAGTTGAGGGCAACGTTGGAAGCTGCTTTAGCCCGAGAGCGCGAGGCCTGTCTGTTGGCTCAGAATGCCAAGGCTCGTGAAGAGGAAGCTCATAACCGCTTTGTGGAAGCCATGAGAGCCAAAGGGATTGCGATACTTCGTCGAGAGGACAGTTTCTATGAGGAGATCACGTAAGACAACCATAATGAGATTGATCCGCTTCACCGCTCGCCCTATCCAGCCTGCCATACAATGCGATGCCTCCTCCAAGAAGCTATGCCTCACGACCCAATCAAGTGTCATCTCCCGGAATGTTTGTGAGTGACCAAGGAAGGTTTATTCTCCCATCTCCCCAAGGGTGTAACTGTGTTATCCAAGAAGGTGCTAGCAAGAATGGTGGTCAAGCATCAAATTTCTTCGATCTCACCGCCTCCCCAAATCCCAATGTCCAAGCATCACAGCCTCAAGACGGACCGCAGCTTTCAAGCAAAGTTATCCCCATCCCCACCCGTAGTTTATCCCGACAGCCTTCCGTAACGGCCGCATCGGCTTTCAGAGATCAAATTTGTCAAGACAAACATTCCAAGATACCAGAAGCTGCACTCCAAGGCAATGTCCCTCAACCAAAGATTGTGTTCTACCCTTACTCAAGATTTATATGGCTCCACTCCGTATTCCGCCCCGTGTATCGCACATGTTTCTCTACTCTTGGTCAATTCAGAGGTCAGCCATCGCAGAACAATTCCCTTAATCCTAGTGTGCAGCTTTAACTGATATGATGTGTATGGCAAATGTAATCCCCAGCCTCGGTTAACACGTTGGACAAGAATACCGAATCCCCGCACTTTTGGTCTCCCACCAGCCAGCCTTTGCCCATCGACCTAATTCTCAATTCCCCATTCCTTCATCGACAGTGGCTCCCTCTATACCCTGCATTCCGTGTTTGGCTCCGTAAGTGACACTTTGTTGAAACAGATGCAAAGAAGAAATTGATAAGTTGACCGTGGGTTCCAGCGGTCTTAAGGTTGTGGATCCCGCCCAAGTAACACCTTTGCCGCACAAGTTTAAAATGCCCAAAATGGATTTCGATGGTACCGCCTGTCCGAAAACTCATATAGATACGTATGTTATGACAATGGGAGCAATGGGTTGCACTCCCGAGTTTATGGCATCCCACTTCCATTTAACCTTGAAGGGATCAGCACTCACATGGTTCTTGGCTTTGAAGCAAGAGTGTCGCTCTACGTGGAATCGTATAATGTAAACCTTCTTGGAGAAGTACAAAGGTAACTTGGAATGGCGTACTACTCGAGATGATTTGGTGGGAACTATCCGTAAAGTTGATGAGTCAATTACGTAATTTTACAAACGGTGGAACGCCAAACTTAATGAGCTATCGGAGCCGATACCCCTCCAGACCAAAAGGATATTTTCTTGTCATGTATTAAGCCGCACTCGTGAGAAGCCATCGGGAAAGGTTGGTACCCGCATCTACGAGAGATGGTAGGAATGGGAGCTAGGAGCGAAAATAGATTGTTCAATCAAACCCCAAGTGCAAACGTCGGTGGCAACAATGGTAGTGGAGGATACCGATACCGAGCACCCACCCCTCGTTTCAAAGAACAAAGGCCGAGGGGAAGGGAAATGACCAAAGACAACAAAGATCAACAACCTACAGAGAGGAGGCAATAATGTACGTAATGCAATGAGGTTTCACTTAAACCGCACTCGAGATTTGATGATTTGGGTATGTCCACAGAGGATGTTTTTAACGGATTGCTTCGCACCGGTATGATCAAGCCATTGGAGAATTATAGTCCTGCTCGTCCTAATCCCCATATGGACGCTAGCAAGTACTGCCGGTTTCACCAGTTCCCGTGACACACCACAAATTCCTGCATTACCCTCAAAAAGATAATTCAAGGTTTGGTGGATGACAAGAAAATTGAGAAGTCTCCTCGCCCGAATGTGGTCAATAATCCTCTGCCAAACAACAACGTGAACCTTATTGACGGTGGGCAAGATTACTTTGTTAATGTAATAGAGTTTGAAAGGTCAATAGTTGGAAATGATAGCAATGGTTGTAATGAGAATGTGGCTGATGTAATCTCGTTTTCTGGTGAAATGAAAGATAATTTCTGTTATGTCTTGTATCTTGATGATTTATATGATTTGAATAATGCTGCTGATCTTGACGATTATGAAGAACATGTGGTTGCCAATACTATATCCTCCATGACTCCTAGAGAATCCCCAATTTCTCTAGAGGAACTCAGGATAGCGGCCAATGTAGAGGCTCCTTTGTCTATAAATGAGATAAGGCAGGCTGCATGGCCTTATAGCACTCGTCCTGTTCCAATTTCGCTAGCAGAGCTCAAGGAAGCCAGCAGGGAATTTGTAGTTGATGATCACCAAGATGTTAATCTGCTGACTCGGCCGTGAGAATGTTAGGAGTGAACAATCCAGATCCATCGGGAAAGGTAAGGCAAGCTTGTGGTCCCTAATCCTCGCCATCTCGTAATCTTTACAAATCAATGAGACGAAGAAGTTCAAGAAGACCCGATCCTAACGCAGTTAAAGAGAACACAACCCGACACCTCTTTATGGTCTTTACTCACATCCTCCTACCCTCACAAACTGAAGTTGGAAGAGGCCATGTCCAAAACTAAAGTATCGGGCCAATGCCACCCTGCACGAAGCATGTCAACCGATTGGGACCGCACAAGATGGAAACATCATTACTTTTACGGATCTCGACTTGCTCGCTATGGTGCAAAGCATAATGAATCCCTACACATCACCGGCCCTCGAAGGACGGCGGATTCCACATGTGTTGATAGATAATGGGTCAGCTATGAATGTGCTCCCGGCCAAGATGATGAGTATGTTGGACATCAATGCGCAGAACCTTAGACCATCCAGTCAAACCATAAAAGCATACGATTCCACGTGCAGGGCAGTATTGGGAATAGTTGCTTTAAATTTGATGTTTGGGGGTAAAGAGATGATGGTCGAATTTCAAGTTATCGATATTCCGCCACTTTCTCGCCGCTATTGCGTACCTTGATTCATGAGATTGAGCCGTAGCCTCCACTCTTCACCAAAGGCTTAAAATTTGTACAAGATGGGGTGCCGACAACGATTTATGGCGATAGTGTGACGATTGGGGAAACCAAAGACCAACACCGTACTGTTGATGGAAATTAAACTCGATCAGAGAACTTGATGCTTAGCGGTTTTACAATAGAGAAGCCTAAAGGGCAGTGTCTCGCACCATAGATTTGACGACATCTTCGTACAAGATTCCTCCTATGTTGAAAATGATGAGAGGCATGAGCTATATCCCCGGATCGGGCCGGGAAAACGTCAACAGGGACCATGTCACCTTATGATGCCAGAAGCCAAGAGGAATAAGCTAGACCTTGGGTATGCTGTGACGAAAAAAGATAAGATGTACGACAAGACTGAAGCCTTTAAGGAAAGAATGACCTCAGCGGCTGGTAAGAAGTACAAAAAGCTCGAGATGCGCCCATACAGCTTGGTCCCCGAATAAGCATTTTGTCAAAGAAGATGGAGATATGTTTGTTTGCCCGTAAGCGAGGTTGAGCCAAATGGGAGATCGTGTGAAACAGCTGAAGAGTTTGTTTTGGATGAGCCCACGATATGCAAGATCGCGGTGCCGACCCCGTGGATATTGATGGTGACTCGCGCATTTGTTTAAAGAGCAGGGGCCGTCGAGCCCGAGGAGCCGAGAGATTTGATTGACTTTTCCTCCGATAGCGAGGTGGTGGCTATGATAGAATTTGAAAAGGAGCCGCTGCAGAGCTAAGCATGTTGGAGACAAGGGCAGAGAGACCTCTACTGCACTGGACTTCGTTCCGAGGACCACCGCCGACAGGGAGACTATGATTGAAAAACTTGGGCTCAAGCCTCGTCCTTGTCCTTCCGAGTCTAAATTTGTCCCTCGTGTCCCGAGTCGGTCTCCCGAATCTCTTGTTATTGAATTCGAGTCTTCCGACCGGCTCGATGTCCTCACGACGTAAGACCGTCTTCGAGTTGTAAACACTGTGTTTCCCTATGCTCTGAATAAAATGGTTGACCTTTCTGAGTATCCTGTGATTGCAAATCTAACAATTGAATGCTTAACAAGAAATAATCATCAAGGTTTAAAAATAATTAAGCCTAATTCAATTGAAGATAATGCAGACTTAATAGACGAGCAAATTTTAGAAAATGATTCAAAGCAGGTTCTCGAACAAAAGGAAAGCCGGGCCCAAGCTGCCGACGAGATATTGACAACGGTGAACCTGGGAATGCTCGAAGAACCCAAAGAAACACAGATTGGTAGCTTCTTCTCCTGAGATGAGCGGGTTGCCCTAGTTGAACCGCTAAAGAATATATGGACGTCTTTGTTTGGTCTTACAAAGATATGCCTGGGCTGGATACTTCCATCGTAGAGCACCGGATTCCTCTAGATCCATAAATTAAGCCGATCAAACAGAAATTGAGGCGGATAAAACCGGAGTGGTCCTTGCAGGTGAAAGAAGAAATCGAAAACTCCTACGGTGGGCTTCATCAAGGTAATTGAATATCCGACTTGGTTGGCCAACATTGTGACAAAGGACAAAAGCTAATGGAAAGGTTCGAGTCTCGCGTAGATTTCCGAGATCTTAATAAGGCTAGTCCCAAAGATGACTTCCCTTTGCCCAATATTGATATGCTAGTGGATGCAACCGCAAACTTTGAGGTCAAGTCCTTCGTTGATGGTTTCGCAGGTTACAATCAAATCAAAATGGCTGAGAAAGATCGTGGCAAGACAAATACATAACTCTATGGGGTACTTATTGTTACACAAGAATGCCATTTGGTCTGAAGAATGCTGGGGCTACCTACCAGAGAGCTGTCACTACCCTGTTTCACGACATGATCCACAAGGAGATTGAAGTGTACTAGATGACATGATTATTCACTCAAAAGGGTCAGATGGACAGCATTTCATTGATTTGAGGAAATTCTTCAACAGACTTCAAGAGCATTCCATGAGGCTAAATCCCGCCAAGTGCACCTTTGGGGTTATTAGAGGTATAGTCCTGGGGTACATTGTCACGGAGCGAGGCATCGAGGTAGATCCCAGAAAAGTCAAAGCGATCGTCAAGATGAAGCCACCCTTAACCTGTCTCAAGTGAAGGGTTTCATGGGCCGTTTACAAGTATATCGCCAGATTCATCAACCGCTGACCTCTATATGTGAGCCAATCTTTAAGCTATTGAAGAAGAATCAGGATGTGGTTTGGAATGAGGAATGCCAACTAGCTTTCGAGAGAATTAAAGCTTACCTTGTTAACCCTCCTATCCTCTGCCCACCTCACGGAGACAAGCCTTTATTGCTATACTTGACGGTCAAGGACACAGCCACTGGGGCTATGCTAGCACAAGAGAAGAAGGATTCAAAGATTGAGAACGCCATTTATTTCGTCAGTGGCAAGTTCCAAGGTAGTGAGTTGAACTACTCTGCCCTCGAGAAGACATGCGCAGCGTTGGTTTGGGTAGTTGGAAAATTGAAGCACTATATGTTATCTCACACAAAGGCACCCGGTTTCCAAGATGGACCCGATCGATATTTGTTTCAAGGTGATAGAGGCAACATTTCCACCCGACATTGGCGAAGTGGACCTTCTTTTGGCCGAGTTTGATATCAAGTACGTGATCCGAAAGTCAATCAAGGGACAAGCTCGCATCAATTGGCCGATTTCCCAAGCATGTAACCTCGAGGACCGGATCTCCGCCTTTCCGATGAAGGGATTCTTGCTATAGAAAGCGGTAACAGTGGCGCTTGTTCTTTGATGGAGCAGCCTAACAAAAGAGGGAATGGCATCGGGATGGTACCGGTAGACCCGAACGATATGCATACCCCTATAGCTATAAAGTCAACTTTTCGCTACCAACAATGCGGCTGAGTATGAAGCTTGCATAGCTGGTCTAGCAGCTACCCTAGAACGACATGTGGAAGAATTAGAAGTGTTCGGTGACTCCCAATTGATAATTAATCAGGCTGCCAACAAGTGGAAAATCATAGATCCATGTCTCCATAAATACCATGCTTACATCGCAACTTGTTGGTCAATTCAAGGAAGTGTCATTCCAATTCCTACCCCGAGACAAGAACAGATTTGCCGATGCCCCGGCCACTCTAGCTTCTTTGGTAGAAATCCCTAAGGAAAGTCGATCAAACCATTCAGTGGCCTGTAGGCGAGAGAGCCCCGCATACCGCTATGAAATAGAGGTCGAAACCGTCAAGGAGCCGTGGTACGCCGATTTTCCAATATCTCAAGCATGGTGAAGCATCTTTCCCCATTGACAAAGAAGGAGATTTGAAAGGTATTCATGCCAAGAGCCTCGCAAGCGTTGAAAAGGCTATCACCCGCACGTCGTGCTCGACAACGAATTGTGGAAGAAAAGGGAAGGATGCCCTCTCCCGCTTTCAGACGCAAGGAAAAAGCCCAAAGAGTAATGGAAGACGTTCATAACGGTGCCTCGCGGACCTCATATGAACGCCGATCCCTCATGCATAGCATCATTAGGCCGGGTTACTTCGATTACTATGGAGACAGATTGCATCCAATTTGTGCGAACCTGTGATAAATGTCAACGATTCTCCAACTTGAACCATATCCCTCCTCATGACCTCTACTGTATGACAACTCCGTGGCCTTTCGCAACATGGGGTATTGATGTCATTGGGAAAATAACTCCATCCGGGAGCAATGGGCACTCATTTGTTTTGGTTGCAAAGGATTACTTCACGAAGTGGGTAGAAGCCGCGTCTTACAAAGTGCTCACAAATAAGAAAGTGGCTCGCTTCATAAAAGAACAGATTTTCGCCGCTACGGAGTCCCAAATGAGATTATTTCCGACAATGGAACCCATTTCGAAGGAGAAACCGATAGGTTACTCACCGAATACGTGGTCAAGCGCCATAAATCTTCACCGTACATGTGCCTCGTACGAATGGTGCCGTTGAAGCCGCCAACAAGAATTTGGAAAGAATCATTAAGAAGATGGCCGAACGAGGAAGGGATTGGCCGTAGAAGCTACATTTAGCATTATGGGGCTACCGCACTTCTATTAGAACCGCCACCGGTGCAACCCCATACGCCCGACTTACGGAATGGAGGCCGTCATGCCCATTGAGCTAGAGATTCCTTCCCTCAGGGTTTTGCTTGAAAATGAGGTGAACGAGATTGAATGGCTCCAAAGTAGATATAATGAATTGGCTCTGCTAGATGAACGCAGATTAAAGGCCATGGAGCATAACAGGGCATATCAGAGAAGAATGGCCCGTGCTTTTGATAAGAAAGTGAAGCCCAGGGACATCAAGGTTGGTGACTTGGTCCTTAAGATGAAGCCCTCGAATCAGAGCAGTGCATTGGGCAAATGGGCACCTGTTTGGGTTGGACCATTTCTAGTCAAGAAGATATTCTCCAGAGGAGCAATGCAGCTGACAGATTTGGATGGCAACCCATTTTTGCACCCCGTCAACGGCGACAAGTTGTGGAGGTACTATGTATGATCGAGTCTTTCCCCCTAAAAATAATAATAATAATATAAATAATAACAAAAAAATAAAAGAAATGAAAATAAAGGCACAACAAAATTGTCCCAGATGAGACTGAAAACCTCTCAAAAGGCAGTCCATGCAAAAATAAGGGACGCGCCCGGTGCTAAAGAATATACCCAGCTAGACCGAAAACCCTAAAAAGGGCGGTCTAGGTAAAAACAGGTCGCACCATGTCCCCTTCTATCTTCCCCTTTCTTAAACACAAAAGTTAATTGAGTCGAACTACTTTGAGACCCCGAGCCCCTTAGTTCTCTTACAAAAGGGGAACGTAGGCAACCACTTGTGGTTCAGTCTAAAATTGCTGCAAAACCTCTTATACTGCTAAAATGTGTTTTGATTACAGTTCCAAAGCTTTACAGAGTTTCATTTGAAGTTAATATTCTTGTTGATGAGTTCAAGCACGGCCCACTTTTGACTCAAACAACTTGCTGCGAATAAAATTAATAAATTTTCAACATCTATTTCGCTCGCATTAAGTAATCAAAGGATACTCGCCCATACAAATAAATCCTACTCTTTAAAAAAAAAAAAAAGAGAAGAGTCTCCTATCTCTCAGAAAAGTGTCTAGAGATTCGTCCCCGCTCCCGAACTCGTTCCTCTGTCCTTCCTCTTCCTCGGTCCCCGGGAGGTCTTTGGCTTAGGAATGTCAAATAAATCGGTTTGAGCCCGTCCCACTCGGGAATAACGCGTGTCGGTGGTTCAATCGCACCCGCCTCCCTCAAAGCAGCTCTAGCAATCCTCTCCCGCCTCAATGCCTCTCTCGCGAGCCATCACCTTCGGATCATCCCTCAAAGCAGCCTTCCGGATCTCTTGCCTCTCATAGTCCTCAAGCAAAGACGCCGTAACATTGTCCGGGTTTCCTCGTGCCTCTATATCTCGAGAGTCCGACCGGACGGATAGTCTCGCTCCCAAGTATTCCCTGCGGCGAGTCTCTATAGCCAACCGCACGAGACTCGATGCTCCTCATACCAATCCGCATACTCGTGGTCGAAATGTAAATCCTCTAGACCGCCGAAGGAGTACACGAGTGGGAAGAAAGCCCTCCGTAAAGGATCTCACGAAAACCGTATAGCTCGGGGCTCGGCCATGGACATCGGAACAAAGACGGGCCACCGCCTTCCTCAAAGCTCGGATAATCGCTGAGGGTACCTATACCGTCGCTCACCAATGATGGGATACGTAAAGAGGATACATGCAAACCAGCAAATGACTACTACCGATCCATCCCGAATATCTCTCATGGTTTGTAATTTCCAGCAGGATCCAAAAGCTCGATCGCTGGTCTCGCACTGGTGACAACCTCATCTCGCCAACTATCGCAACCTCGTCCTCATCGCCCGCGTGGCCGAGTCACCTGTGGCATTGCCGTCCGACCCTCCGGGTAATGGCCCGATCAAGCGTAACCTCTCAAAGAACCACAGAGATAACAAGCCGGGCCGCTCGCTCCCATGAGGTCCGATCCCCGCTAGCCTCGTCAATGCCGTGGAAAGTCTCACCAACAACAAGGGTACAATGTCCATCTCTCCTTCGCCGCATCGAATTTGACGAAAATCTGCACCTGGCCACCCCTCATCTCGCCCGACAATCCCCAACAACGCACTTGAGCGCACTCCAACATATCCGCGTAAATAGTAAGCCGACAGGTGAACAAGATGAACATATCCAGAGAGGTAGAAAGGTCAAAAGCTCAGACGGGACAGACGTAACCTAGCCATCCGAGTCAAATCTATAAACCCATCACCTGTAATCATAGGCAAGACTCGATCCGCAGTGCAGAGATAAGAAGTCCGATAACCGCTCCTCAACCGACCGGGCCGTCTCGTGGGAATGCTACAGCCACCGCCTTACCTAAGCCTCGTCAATGCCCGAAAGTCTTCCATAGTTTGGGTCGTCATTGTATGACAAAGAGAACACATGACGCTCCGAATCCTGTAAGTGATGCACTCAAGCAAATCCTGCCAACCCTCCAATCTTTCAAGGACCAAATACAAGGCATACCGTACCGCTTGTCGATAACATTCCTATGTTGCCTCGTATGAAATCCCCAAATTTCGATGAAGTCCCGATGAAATTGACACTCCCGGAAGCAACCTCTTCGTTATAATGTTCCATTGCAGCCTAAAAGTATCGCTGACCAAAGGAATCGCTTATCTGCCAAATAAGGGTTGCTGGTTTTCTCTACTAAGAAGACAGTGTCTGCAGAATGAAGCCTAGACCGACTTTTAAAAGGGCCTGTTACGAGCATCCCTCAGTCGTGCGACACAATAAGCCAAACAGATATGACATGTCGGGCAACATACTTTGGCTGATAGTAGACATTGTGGAAAAGCCTACAGTGGTTACCCCAGAGCATTTTCCAACTCGCCGTTGCCATAACACACCCCTTACCCTCATACACATACCCCTGAAAATACACGGGAGAGGACCCCTACTATACACACCTGTCCGGAACAATCCCAAAACCCCATGTACAAACCTGACAAAGCTGACCTTTAACCCAATAATCGCATTTGCTTTCCCAGAACAAACAGACTCGCACAAACCAAGCTAACATAAATTAATCTTTGCTAACAAGATAGGCTTATTTAGGCATAGCGCTGGCATATTTTGTTTTACCCTCGCAGGTACAATAATCAATTGAGTCTCAAAACTGGCCCTCACACCAAATTGAGAAAGAAAAAGAAGAGGCAAAAGGCCTGTATCTGTGATAGCCCCTGCCAGTAGCTCAAGAAGACCACAGCCCCCACAATCCCAAGAAAAGAAGCCAATTCCCCGTAAAGCGTAATCCCGCTTGACGAACAAATTCCCTGCAGACCGCAGCCTCGAGGCACAGAAAGAAGCAAAGTCCCCAGCTTCCCAAGCAAAACCTGTGACACGAAAGAAAAGCGACAATCAACAAAGACCGTCCAACAAAGAAATCGGTAAAAGAACAACAAGCGAGCAGAAAGAAGTAGCGTGAGACCCCCGGCAAACCTACATTTCATCAACAACAAAGCAAGAAAAGTGGTATGAGTCCCTTTGGCATCCACAAAGAGCAGAATGTGTAAAGCGTAGATAGTACGAGTCCCCTCGGCAAACTATACTTATCAAAGACAAAACGTAAGAAGTAGCGAGACCCCGGCAAAGCCTACGTTTATCCCCAACAGAAAGAAGATAGCGTGGAGAGATACTATAAGAGAACCCCTTATACTCATCCCCAAAGAAAGAAGAAGAGAAGTGGCATGAGACCCTCCGGACATCCACGAAGAGAAGCAACAGAAGAGCGTGAGACCCTCCGGCAACTACCCCGCATCGTAAGAAGTGGTATGAGACCCTCCGGCATCCACGAAGAGAAGCAAGCAGTAGTGGAGACCCTCCGCAACTACCCCGCATCGAAGAAGTGGTATGAGACCCTCCGCATCCACGAAGAGAAGCAAAGCAGTAGAGCGCGAGACCCTCCGGCAACTACCCCGCATTAGAGAAGTGGTATGAGACCCCGGCATCCACAAAAGACCCGTTGCAGATGAGACCCTCCGGCAGCTACAACTCGTCAACAAAGCCGATAGCATGAGACCCTCCTAAGCAGCCTACTCGCAAATACCGCTTGCAAAGATGAGACCCTCCTAAGCAGCCTACAACCCGGTGTGAAAGGAAGCTACTACCCAACCGCAGCAATACCGACCCCGCAAGAAGTCACAGTAAGCACAAAGAAAGGTATGAAGACACATTTCTACCCCTTTCTTGCTTAGTAGTTAGTAATTTTCCGAACTACGATTTGGCTTGATTCCCTTGTTTAAGGGATACGTAGGAATCCTTTCTCGAGAGGTCCACCATTAGACTCCCGATTCACCCTTCTAGCCCGTTACCTTATCCCTCTATGCTCATTGGGATTGGGTCTTATTTTATCGACAACCCCACTTTTTCCAAAAGTGACGTTGCCGAGGGGCTCGTAAGTACGCCAATCCAATTCGCAACCTTTTTAGATGCATTTTAATGTAATAAAATTGCATTAAGGGGCGTTTTGGTAAATTCCCGGCCGATCCCGAGACTTCCGGAAATGTTTCATGAGTTTCCGCGAAGGAAGTACCTGGTACATTATTCATGCCAAAGGACCTCTTGGGAATAAAACCCGTTGACCTTTTGGGTATTTTCCTAATGTTCCGTAAACCGGTTTTGGCGCCAAAAGCGGTTGGACCACCTTGTGTCACGCGACGCCCGAGGCATGGAAAGTGGACGCGTAAGGTCGTGCGACACACCGAGGTCACCAACCGAAGCCTATAAATAAGACCCTCCCCTCTCGTAAAAGGATCCCAACTTGAGGCCTACCGTTACTCGTTGCAATTTGCACCGTAACGAAACTCCCAAACACAACCCTCTCTCTCCTACCTTCAACCTACCCAATTCCTTCCCATCCAAACCCCTTTCTCAAGCCATAAAGCACTTGGACCCCTTGCATCAATCCTTCCGCATCGAAGTGACGAATTGAAGGGTTCTCAGATCCGACTAGATACAGGATTCGTGGAAGCATCAAGGGTAACGATTCTCCAACCTCCTCTTTCTCTCTCTCTCTCTTGCTTAATTTCTCATAATTCTAGCATTTACTTGTTTGGATTCAAGAATCGATCCTAGCTATCTCCGGATTACCGAATCCCAATCGCAATCTCTCTATTTAATTTGAATAATTCATGCAATTGAGCTTCTATTGTTGAATATTTGATTGAACTTGGTGTTTGAACCCCAAGGGGGTGTGGATCTACCCATATCCACACTCCCGGGGTCGATTTGGTGTTGTTTCTGTGTTTCGTTTGTAATTTAGTTAATCAATTAGATCTGTATAGATTTCTGTTGATTTTGTGTTCATCCTGTTAAGTTTCTGCAGATGGCTTATGTATGTCACGCGACACCTTCGTCTCCAAGTGATCCTGTGTCACGCGACATATATGGTCACTGGTACGACGTGTCATGCGACATGCATGACCTATTTGCAGAGACCTCTTTCCTTTGTAATCTGTTTTAGATCATTTGTATCAGGGATGTGGCCTCCCTAAATAATGGGCTCACAATCTATAATTCTCGTTTCATAATTAATAAGATGCATTTTACCACACTTTGTTTATTATCAATATTTGCACACACTTTGGATTTATTTGGATGTTTGATTGAAAGACTCGTCTATGGACGAGGCGTGTTGGGTGAACTCTCGATTCTTCCCAACACGTAACCTGACCCCCGAACTCATGTTTTCTCTCTAAAAAAGGTTTTCAATGTTTCCTCTTAAAACGGCGTGGCGACTCCTTCATTTTCACGAAAAAAACAAATTTTCGGGCGAGCGCACATTCAAGTATTTGTTCTAAACCATCTTCTCTTATCCTAGGATCTAATAGTTTAGCTACTAAAAACAATGGGGGAATGTTCAAAAAATATTTAAGCCATTTTGTTCTCATCTTGCTAATACATTCACCTAAAATTGGACAATCTTTAAAATGCATAAATATATAACTAATTTTAGCGGCGTGTTCTATAACTAACGGTGAAGTGGGATAGTAAGAACCAGATAATTGTACGGTAGCATCTTTAAAAAACTTTTAAAATTTTCTTTAAATTATTACAAACATCCCATTGATGAGGCAATATTATAGTTGGATACTCTATTTGTTGAATAAACCGACACAATAGTTCACGTAAATCATAAGAGCTCTGATAACATTTTATAAGTGGAATTCCACCGGTTTGGAACATCTAGGGAAAATCTTTTAGGTGGGATCTTGTTTATTTTAACAAAATCTAATCCACAATTTTGTTACACTATGATTTCTCATTATATAAGCAAGAACTTCCTTAATTGGGGATACATGTTCCTTTAAAGTTGATAAACCATCTTGTACACACAAATTTAAAATATGACATATGCACCTAACATGAAAAAATTTACCCCCAATGGATGGTTGACAAACATCAATGAGTGATGGTAGACTAGCAAGACTATTAGCAAAGATTATAAAATCCAATTGAAAAAAATTTGTGAACTAATCCATATTCTTGTAAAACATTAGCAATTTTGCTACAAATATTTTGAGCATTATGAACAGTATCAAAAGATTTATATGCAATTAATCATTTTTGTAATTTCCAACTATTATCAACCCAATGACATGTAATTCCTATATAGCTATGAGTTTGCCAATGGTCACTCCATATATCGGCACATATTGGACAATTTTTGGGGTAAATCTTTAAACGTATTAATTAAAGTTAATTTCCTCAGAGATATTGGGCTTTAGTATCACGAGTACTTGTATTTTTATTAATTTCTTTAGTCATGGATTTAAACAAAGTTGTACCATATGAGACCATAATCTATCATTAGTAAAATTAAAGGGTAATCCTTTAGCAGCAGTATATTTTGCCATTTCTCTTCTATACATTGAATTATCAAATTTAAATAATTGCGAAGACGTACCTTGTGATGATCCCGTAAATCCTTGTAGTTGTGTTTGATCTTGGGCATCTCCAACTTGGTCGGGGTGTCTTGACGTCAAGTGTCTTTTAAATGTCCCATAACCACCTCCATGGGTAAAGGCAAAATTTTGAGTGCAATGGTTGCAAGAAACGGTGTATTGGTTGGTACCTTCAATTGGCACTTTTGAAAAGTGCACGGTCATGTTGTCCGACCTTCCCGTGGTTCGACCTCCTCGACCTCGACCTCGGATTTGAGTTTGACCACCCCCTCACATTTCACTTTGGGTTTGAGTGGTTTGAGTGTTACTCCCTTCTATGACCATGATCACCCATTGGAAATGTTGCATCAACTTCGTCATCGCTCAAATTAAGCGTTTCTTGTGGTAGTGGTTGTACATTAAGATTTTCCCAAATGGAATCATCTTGGGGGAAAAATGGATGCGTAGTTGATACACTCTTTCCCTTATCGCCACGGCCTCCACGAGATGAAGACATTTTTTTTTGGTGAAAAGATGAAATTATGTGAAAAAATGGAATTATGGAGACTTTGCAAGTTTGAGATAATATAGAGTATAATTGAGAGAGAGATTTGAGAGATTGAGATGAGAGAGAGATTTGAGAGATTGAGAGAGGAGAGAATGAGAGATTGAGAGAATGAGAGTAGTGAAAAAAATGAAGGGAGGGGGAGGGTATTTATAGGTTTGAGAGAAAAAGAAAAAAAACATTTTAGGGACCAAAATAAAAAAAACCGTTTTAGGGACCAAAACGGTTAAGAAAATATTTTTTTTTACATTTTGGTCACTAAACAGTTAAAATGACCGTTATCTAACGGTCATTAAACAGGGACCGTCGGATCAAGAAATGGACGCACCAGATCGACTAGCCGTTGGCGGTTCACCGGCGGTTCCGGTTCATGAACCGGCGGTTTCGGTTCCGGTTCCTGAACCGGCAGTTCACCGGTTTTTGAATTAACGAACCTTAACCGGACCGGGAAATCGCCGATTCACCGGTTCAGGCGGTTTACGGTTCAGCCGGTCCGGTTTCCCTCTGGTTTTGAGCCGGTCCGGTTCGACCCACCGGTTCGGACCCGGTTGGGCATCTCTAGTTGGGGCTAGATTTGATCTTGACACAATCTCAGCACTTCTCTGTCAGTTTTCCGAAGCTACACCAGCCTCAAGACTCTCCCAACACAATGTCCATGGAAGAGTACCATCCCTACTACATCATCAAAATGTATCTTGAATGTACCTAAATCATGAGACATGACTCAAGTCACTCGTTGTTGAGATGGAACATGTGGAAGGATGGAAAGAAGCCTTTAAAGTACCTACCACCATGATTGCTAAGGATTATAGAAAGATGGAAGCTGTTGACCTCGACAGTGAACAACCCTCCATTCAAAAGGAGCTAAGTGACATCAAGACCCAGCTTGCCAATGCACTGCAACAAATTGAAAATAATGATGCATGGTATAACTTGGAAGGATCCATCCAAGCCGGCAAAACAAAAATGCTAATCGAGGAACTCGAAGAAGTCAAAAGTGAACTCAAGGCTATGACTCAGAAATTCAATGCACAATTTAAGCTCATATAGAGGACGATGTTGATGAAAGAGTTGGCACGCCTCAGTGCTCTCTACCATGATCTTAAGGAACAAATGGAAGAAGACTACCACTCTCAGCACAACACTTATGTGCAATACTATGAGAACCGCATCTGAGACCTCTATGTTCAATTGACTAAACCAAGAAGAGGAAGGACCTACACCGACATTTGAAGGATCTCGCTCGGTAAGCTTTTTAGAAGCCTCCACAAAGATGGGATATTAGGCCTAATGGAGGGTTATCAACCTAAGAGGGAAGGACGAGCTCCACACCTTTATTGCTATTATCATCAGTGCCATGGCCACCACACAGATGATTGCTCAAATTTGAAGAATGCAGTCCAAGATTTGATTGACAATGGCACCATCAGAGTTGCCCCTAGCGGCGGCATAGTTTGGAAGAGTTAGAACAATGAAAGTTTTTTCCTTTTCGGTCATTTTACTTTTACTTGCAAGAAAGACAAATAGTAGTTTAGTTTCAGTTTAAATACTACTTGTCTAAGATTCCCATTTTGTGGACAAAAGTATCAGTTTTTCATAATAAGAGTTTAGTCATTATATCTTCTTAGCACTTCCGATTACTTGTTCAGTGGTTTCGAAATTGAGAAGGATAGCACCATTAACATCATCCAGACTTACAACGAGAATGACTACTCCAAAGCACTTTAGTTTTCTGGAAACCTTCCTGTTTTAAGAATGATGCAAGCAAAGGGGTACTTTCCTTGCTTGGGACTTGGCAAATACTTGCAAAGGGTAATAAAGCCACCACCTGCTCCCCAACCGCACACAAAGCATGGCCTAGGATATGTCCTTACCATTCATGATGAAAGTGAAGAAGAAGAGTGTACCCTTACTCAAATCAAGTGGGAAGGAACTGCATACAGAGGTCACCTTAGCTCAAGGACCAAAATCCACAACCTCGAACCATACCGGAAGACGCTCAATGGCTATTTCCTTCGAGAATGGGAAGACATCCCATACTTCATCTTTCCAGAACCATGGACTGACGATGAAGGAAAGCGCCATCCGGGCTTCAAAATTTTCAAAGACTGCGGCGCTTCTTCAGATGAAACAGAACCCGTCCCACTAATCCTTAAATATTTGTGGGGTACAAAAGCTGAAGTGACCAATGAATTGGACTTTGTGTTGGGAGAAGACATGCTGCGACAATTCGAGAATCAGTGCCAACTAGAAGACAGCCAGATCCATGAAATATCCAAGGGGGACGCTCCAACTATTGATTACACGAAGCTAATCCAGAAATGTGATGAACCAATTCTCCATCAACTTTTTGGCTCCATTGCCGAGGACTGAAGATGCACACTTCGAGCCCAAATCCGTGGGCCGGCCCGCAAGCCCGCCGTCCGTAGCCTGCTAGCCCGTTGCCCGCCATCCAGCTCGTAAAGCCCAGCCCGTGTAGAAGGGCAGGCCGGATTCGGAAATTTGGCCACGGGCTGGGCCAAGCCCGTGGGCTTTTTAGCCCCGTTAAGCCTGCCCCGTCAAGCCTGCCAGATTGCTTAATTTCAGTTTTTTCTTTGAATTCATAATATACATTAATAAATCTAACTATTAACATATACAATCAGGTGGCTCGCGTGTTAAGTGCTTCCTATAACTCATAACAATGGCATGGGGTTCGACTCTCCTTACCTCCTTTCATTTTGTATTTCTGAAGAAAAAAAAAGCCCGTGGATCCGCCTACCCATTTAAACGGCAAACTGAGCAGTGGCGGGTACTGGCTATTCGGGCAGGCCGGAGCGGGCTTGGCCCGCGGACAGAGAGAGAACAGGCCGGGTAAGTTCGCCTACTCCGTGGGCTTGTCTTCGCTGGGCCGGGCCGACCCGTGTGGTCATCTTCACCGAGGACTTGTTGTGATTGAACAAGTTAATTTTGATAGTGTATGCTTGGTCGACGGTCTTTGATTCCTACTTTGGAGCCACTGAATGATGACATTGATAAACTAGGTTGTCATAAATTGGAATTAGAAGAGGGCAATCTCCTCAAAATAGACCTAGAATAGGAACTTTATCCCTCCGCCACCGGGTAGAGGAGCAAAAATCCGAGATGGCGTAACCACTCGGCTCAAACAATGCAGGAGTTCTTACATTCTAAGGTAGACACATCTGTCTTGTATAGTCGTCCAAAGCAAGAAAGAACCTAGAGGTCAAGGGTCATTATTTTGCTATATTACCAAATTATCAAGGACTTTCTTCTGAATACCATTTGACCTTTTTGAGAGATTATATGATGATAGTTTCACACTTCCCAAGCAAAGAGGGATTGACCGATGAACAAATTAGATTAAAATGCTTCCCCCATACCATGAAGGGGAATGCAAAGACTTGGTTGATGATGCTCACACCTAGGAGCATAAGCACATGGGATGAACTGCATGATGCATTTTTATGCAAATATTACCCACATCCCACATTGGCCACATTTAGACAGAAAATAATTTGCTTTACTCAAGAGATAGGAGAACCAAACTTTCTATGATGGCCTAAATCCTGTTAATCAGGCCATGGTTGAGAATGCAACGGGTCTCTTTTTAGGAGATAATACTCCACAAGAAACTCAAGATTTATTTGAGATGTTGAGAGATAATTTCCAACAAAAGAGTAATAGAGGGATAGTGAGGGTTGTGTACTAGTTTAGCACAAGTGATGAGATTTCTTGGCAGATAGCTCAATTAAATCAGAAACATGATATGTTAACTACACATGGTGCTTTTTCAACTACCAATGCTATTCATGATGCTTGTTCTATTTGTGGTTTACATAATCATACTACTAATTTTTGTCCTAGTTATGCACAATTTGTTCTTGATTCCGAATAGGAATATGCATTTAATGGGTACAACCCAAGGCCTCCTCAAAATAACCCGTATAACAATACTTACAATCCTGGGTGGAAAAATTATCTCAATTTCTCATGTGGAGGTAATCAAGATAAACTAAATAAACCCCTACTCACTCCACTACCACAAGGGAAATTTGAGCAAAGGAAAGAGCCTTGGGAAGAGGCCATTGATAGGATGAGGTTGGAGCAGTAGTAGTCATCGAGGCATCATGATGCTGCAATAAAGAAGTTGGAGATACAAATAGGTTAACTTGCTGAAGCCCTTCAAGGCCACAAACCCTAAACCATCCCAAGTCAAGGGTAACAAGCTATGGCCATATCCACCCTAATGAATGGCAAAGTGGTAGGTAAAGAGGTAATTTCTCTTTCATTTTCTCCATCTCCTCATATTCTTGAAAAAATACGAAAAAGAGTACAAATGGATTGGGGGAAAATCCAAAAGATAATTATACACCCCAAGCCATATGTACCACCGATGTCGTTTCCCGGTTGTTTGATAAGACACAAGTTAAAGCAACAAATGTCAGAGTTAATGGACATGATTTCCAAAGTTAGTATTAATCTCGCATTGTTGAAAGCTATTAAAAATATTCCTACCTATGCTATGTTTTTCAAAGAAATAAATTCTAAAAAACATAGGTATGTAAATGAAGAGAATTTGATCATGGGAGAGAGTGCTAGTGCCATAGTACAAAAAGACCTCCCACCTAAATAAAAGGATCTCGTAAATTTCACAATTTCTATTAATTTGGGGGTTATAATAAGGTGAAGGCGATGTTGGAACTTGGTGCTAGAATCAATTTATTTCAATACTCCATGTACTTAAAATTAGGCTTATCTAAGTTGAAACCCACCACAGTGACCCTCCAACTTGCCGATCGTTCTATTAGACAACCTTTGGGCATTAAAGATAATGTGTTGGTCCATGTGGGGACTTCGATTGTCCCTGTTGACTTTGATGTTCTAGAGACTGAAATGGGGAGATGATGTGCCGAGAGTCACCTATTTTTCTTGAACGTCCGTTCATGGCCACAACTAATACTATAATAAATGTGGGAATGGGAAGTTGTTTGTCGGTGGCGGATGAGAGAGTTGAGGTCCCGGTAGATGATATGATGAAAAACCCCATGGATGATAAGTGGGATTCATGCAAGGTTGTGGATGAAATAGAGTGTTTACAAGAGCACCTATGGAGGAGTGTTATAGTGTAAAGCTAGAGAATATGCTAAGTGATGGTGATAATTCTAGGATAATGCGGACGTTTATGCTATGACTAGTGACATTAAAGCCGACGAAGAGTATTGGAGTGACAGACCGTATCACCCCCTATACCACTCCCACAAGGAGTCATTGTTACCATTAAAATCATTATTCCATCTAAAATCTAAACCTATTAATGCATGTGCACAATTTGAGAAGTGCTATTTTATTGATATATCTGATTCTTTCTTTAAATATATATCAAGATAATATCTCTGATAATTTTGCTGAGAATGTGGTTCTTGAATTTGTTGAGTTTGGGGGTAGACATCTCTCTGAGTTTGTAGTTTTATAGGGGAGTGTATATAGTGTCACCCTCAAAAAATAAAAAATAATATTTTTGTTCTTTTCATATTTTGGGTGTTGTCTATAATGATTTGAGCGTGCTTTAATTATGATTATATTGAAACATGTAAAGTATGATTGCTTAACCATTCACTTCCATAATATTTAATTTCTTGATCATTGTTACCAAATTAGAAGACCTTTATAGTATCACTTTGGCCTTCTCGGGTCCCTAGAATATGTTTGCATGACTCACAATAATACTTCAATTATGCTATTCGGGAAGCAATTTATGGCTATTTTCTTTGAACCCAATTTGTGAGCCTTTAACTTTCTTGTCACTTATAAAAAATTCTCTAGAACCCCTTTTGATATTTAAAAAGAATGGGAATTTCTCACAAAGTGAGAGATTATATTAGAACGCCATTCGCCTTTATTTTGTATACTCCTCCGTCCCATGATAATATATAAACTTTCATTTTTGGGCGTCTCACAATAATATATACTTTCCTAAAATGGAAAGGAATCTTTACTATTCCCTCCACTCATTCTCTCTCCTACATTATTTTAATACTCACATCACTATTATAATTTACTATTCTCTCCACTCATTCTCTCTCCTATTTTATTTTCACACTCACAACACTTTCAATATAATATTTTCTCCTTAATTCCCGTGCAAAACCCAAAAGTCTGTAAAAAGATGGGACGGAGGGAGTACACATTATCTTAACCTTAAACTCATACACTATTTCATCTCATTTTCTAGAAAATTGTGGGTTATGTTTGTGAAATTAAGGGTTCAGTGGAAAGAGGTAAACAAAAGAAAGAAAAAAGTTTATGTATTGTATTGAAAATAGGGGCTTGTGCAAAGTATTTAATGTATAGTATTCGTCGTAATCTATATATATGCAAAGAAAAGAAAAAAAAGAAAAGATGAAAAAAATATGAAAAGCCTTGCCCTCTCTTATGTTGAGGTGGAAAGTAACCAAAGGAAAGAAATAAAGGAGATCAACCCCTTTGTGTGAAAGTAATCATAATTCTAAGTTTGCGGGTTGAAACATTAGGTTGGCATGGGTGAGCGTAGAGGTACAGTCAAGTGAGGATATATGTTGAAAACTTTCTAGTTTCACTTGCTTTACTTCGTATGTCCTTTCCTTTATTTGCAACCTGAAATTACCCGATCCGGCGCGCGAACGAAATCTCGAAGTCGGGTGGCCCGTTGCTGTTTTTTGTAGAGTCACCACGCCATTTTGATTATGCCTAAAACATTGAGAAAAGGCCTATTTTTGTTTGTTTTGTTGTGTGATGAGATTTTTAAGTTCGGAGGTCAGGTTACGCCTCGGGAAGATATATTTGAGCTCACCCAAATCACCTCGTATATACGAGTCTTTCGATACCCTTTTTTATTTAACTGTTGTGTGTGTGTGTGTGTGTGCTTTTAAATAAAATGCATTAATAATTGAAAAGGACATTACGGGAATAGTAATAAACCTCTATCACCGTTAGACCTCCATAGTGCAATGAAAGGCCATGTTGGATCGTTTGTACTGGGCTTTGGGTCTCGCATGAATAGTAAATTTAACTACATTGTAAGCAGAAATTTAAAGCAAGAAAGTATTTAAAGACCTGAAATTAGAGCAAAAGATTTAAATATGCTAAGGAGAACTCACCAATGTTGGTTGGGTTCTATCTCCCTAGGGTTTGTAGGAGGGATGTATTTGGTTGAGGGTGTTTAAAGAGGAGAGAGGTTTTGCCCTCACTAATGGAAAAATAGCCCCTAATTAACTCTCGATATCACACTCCGGGTTTCTAAAGAGGAGAGAAATTTCGCACTCACTCTGCGTAACCTCCCTAATTAGCACTCATTCACACTCGCTTCGACTCGCGGTTTGGACCGGTTTGAGCCGTTTGGGTGTTTGGAGTTTGGCTTGGGATGAATAGGGCTGGAGGGACGCTCGTGGGTCAATTGGGATGGACCGATCGACCGGAATAACTTTGGGAGGACTTCGAGTGCCTTGAGAGGGGCTTTGGAGCGCCTCGTGAAGGCTCGTGGAGGCCTCAGAAGGACCGAAAGAGGCCGGAATTGCTTATAAAATGTGCCCCGAAGGCCGGGGGAGATAGGAGAAGGTTGAGGTGTAAAATGAATAGGAGGGGAGCCTTCTATTTATAAGCCTCAAAAACCAAAGCGGGTACGTACCTTTGTGCAATTACAATTTTTTGGTTTTCCTGAATTTCATGGAATATTGTGGACTTTGTGGGGATTTTGCAATGATGTTGGCGTGTTGACATAAGTGTCCGTCCGTACGGACACATCTTGCTTCACAAAGTGGTCCGTATGGACATGTATGCAAAATGACTTATTTTTTGAATTTTTGTTATTTCCTGCAAAGTCCTTGAGTTCCCTTTTATCCCTAAAAGGTCCTTCCTTGGTTTGGCTGGTCAGTTTGGACCTTTTAGACATTACGGGTCTTTGGGATCACGACTGTGTGAATCCTCGGTGTTTCCCGTATGCTCGGATGGAGAGCGGTCCGAATTGGGGTACTTACAGAAGCCTATTGGTGACGTCACTTATGAAGGAAGTGAGGTCATCGATAAAGATAAGGGTTCCGATCTGGACAGCTTGTTGGGAGAGAGAAGATGACCGTGTTGGTCAGATGGCTGGAATCGTGAGGATGTGGTGGTGTCCTGAGGTGACTGCTTGGGTCGCATGACTGGGATCGTGAGGACGTGGTGGTGTCCTAAGGTGACCGCTTGGGTCGGATGGCTGGACCCTTTGGTAGGATTCCTATGTATCCCGAATGGGAATCAAGCCTGATCGTAGTTCGTGTGTTAGGGCAATTTTGAGGGGCCTACCTGTGGGGAACTATTTGTAGGGGTTCGTCCTAAGTTGAGACTATTCTGAGGCATCTCGGCCTGAGATAGTGAGGGCGTTGAGCTACCTCTAGTGGAGTTTGTCGCGTATGAGGATGTGGTGGCGCCTCTGACTGAGATAGAGTAGTGAGGGCGCGGAGCCGCCTCGGGGCCGAGATAGCGAGGGCGTGAGCCGCCTTTGGCTGAGATAGTGAGGGCATGGAGCCGCCTCTGGTTGAGATTGTGAGGACATGGAGCCGCCTCTAGCTGAGATTGTGAGGGCGTGGAGCCGCCTCTGCCTGAGATGAAGTAATGAGGACGCGGTGGTGTCCTGAGTGAGATTTTTGGAAAGCGTTTGTGCCTTTGAGTCTGTCTTTGGAAGGCGTTTGTGTCTTTGGGTGCTGGACTTACGATGACGGTCAGGATTTGTTTTTGAAGGTATTTCAGTGCTCTTTGGGATTTGTGTGCCGGGATATGTATTTTTGTACGGGCTTACACGGATTGCCATTTGACTTTTGTTCACTGGGAAAGGGGTTTCTGGCTTACAATGACCTGTCGGGGAAATGATCCTTTGTACGGGATTAGCAATGACCGATGCTTTGTCTTTTGTCCATTGGGGATAGGGTGTTCGGGCTTTCCAATGATGGCCAAAAATAATTTTTGCCACTTAGTTGGGGGCGAGATCCGGCCTTACTGCGGCACCGGGATTTGTTTTTGAAGGCGCTCGTGCCTTGGGATTTGGGGCTTTTGTTGTTTCCATGAAATTGATGTTGATTTGTTGAAATTGGATGTGTATGGATTGTGGGTATGTGATTTTTGTCAAAAAATATGGGGTTTAGCTCTTATTTGTGAAAATAAAGTGCATCTCCTTGCATGCTTCGGTGACTTGTACCTTGGTGGTATTTTTGTATGTACATGGTTTTTTGTTGGAAGATTGCCATGTAGGAACGGACTTTTTGTGGAGAAATTGTGTGAAATGTGCCGTGTTTTTGTGACGGACTTTTGTTGAAAATGTGTTGTGTAGGGACGGACCCTTTGTTGAAAATGTGTCCTGTAGGGACGGACCCTTTGTTGTGAAAAATTGTATGTATAGGGACGGACCCTTGAAAAATTTGTAGTGTAGGAACGGACCCTTTGTGAAATGTGTTTATATATGTAGGGACGGACCCTTTGTTGAAAAATGTGTTGTGTAGGGACGGACCCTTGTGAAAAATGTGTGCCGTGTTGGTACGGTCTTTTGTGTGAACTTGCCGTGTTTTGGGACGGTCTTTTGCGTGAAATTGCCGTGTTTTGGGATGGACTTTTGTGTATGCATGAATTATATGTGTCATCATTTTTGTTTTTGCGTAGAGTGTATATTTGTTAAGTATCGTTATTGACGTACCTTTTCTGTGTTTACCTACAGAAGGAGGTGCCTTCATCTGGAAAGGCGAAAAAGATGAAATCACGGGGGTCCCTTGAGGCCGTGGTCGAGGTATGGAGGGGCATGCCCGATATCTCCTGGGAGGGGAGGCCTAGTCCTTGGAGGCTAGTTATTGATACTGGGCTGAACGTGTTCGTTGAGAACCTGGCCGGGTTGGCGGAGACCCAGAAGAACAAAGGCATTTTTTTGGCCTTATTCGAGTATTGGTGGGATACCATGCATACCTTTCACTTCAGCTGGGGGGAGACGACGGTGACTCCCACGGATTTTGCCGCTATCACCGGACCGTCCTTCAAGGGAGAGTTGGTGAGATGGAGCGACGGATGACCGAGGAGCGCCTGACCGAGCCGATGTGGCTTTGCGCCTTCGCCCGTAAGGGCTTGGGCATGTTGTATCACGATGTGGAGGCACGAATCACGGCCAACATTGGGGAGTACAAAGCGAGGTCCGGGGGGAGTGCCGTGAAGCAACTGCACGCTCTTTTTGTGGTTTGCTCTTTCCGAGACTTTATTCTCGAATCACTCTACCAGGCTCTTTTCCCTCTCGCTTGAGAGTTTAGTAGATTTAGAGAGGGTGTGTGATATTGCCCGGGAGAGGCGGGCTTGGGCGAGCTCTACTTCGCCTTGGATAAATTCACCGGGCGCGATCAACTCCTTCGGGTGCTTCGACTTCGCCTTGGAGGTACGAGTTTACCGCTTTTGTAGCTTTGCATTTCATCATTTCTCCTTTTTTTCTTTTTCTTTTTCTAAGCATTATCTACTTTTTATGGCGTGTGCAAGTGCTACCGCATCTTCCAGCTGTCAGCGTGGGACCTACATGATGAGGTTATGATTGGGTATCCCGGCATATTGTGCTAGGTGCGCTCTCATCGAAGAGGAGGACTAGCCGGGGAAGATCACCGTCATCTACGTGGATGTGTAGAGATTCCTAGAAAGGGGATAGCCCGGTTGGTTGTCTGTACCCCCCCGATCGCGGTATGGCGAGGATAAGTTGGAGGGTGCCCTGGATGACGCGGCAGAGGAAGCTCGCAGGGCCTCACTTGCGACTTATGTACTGGGAGAGGGTCTTCTGCGCCTTGGTGCCGGTGTTCCTCCCTCGTGCTTCGAGGGATCCGCCACCCACATGATGAGCCCTACCGAGATGGACAAGCCGGGAATTCGATAGGTACCGGCCGAGTGGACGCTGGGGAGTTTATCCCGGAGGGCGAGGAGTATGAGGCCTTCGTCAAAGTGGGATGCCGAGGACGCCTGTGTGTCGGGGCAAGGGAGAGGCGGATCGCTCTCGTCACGCCCTCATGATATTTCGGTGCTCGGGCCAGATTTCACCCATGTCCGCCGGAACTCTAGGAGGAGGGTGCTCTGGCCCATCTCGAAGCAGTTCCCGTCGCCACCGGTTGATCCAGATGCTGCGGTGAGTTTATTTACACTTTTCCTTCTGGCATATTGTCTTTTCCTTTGTTGATCATTTTTTATCTCTTTTTGTGAGTATTTTTTTCGTTAGTTGTGCAGCATCTCGGGCGGAACGTTGACGTGATCACCCGCCGGTATCTCGGGCCGAGGGCTTTCATGAAGAAGCTCTTGAGGAGGTTGTCCCGCGGGTCATCGCAGAGTGAGGCGGCTTTCGAGCCAATGCCTTCGAGGAGGTCCGTAGATACTCCTTCTTCAAGGGCTGAAGCGGACCCACACTCGAGATGCCGGCTCGGGAGAGGCATAGCTATGACGCGGAACCTCTTCTGAGGGCGAAGGACGTGAACGTTTCATCGCTTCTTCCCTCCGTCCAAAGGCACAGGTGATGGTTCGTCCTCGCTTCCCTTTTTGATCCTTTTCCGGCCTCACTTCTTTGGACTATCCGGGAGTACTCGATCGAGGTGGGGTCAAGCTTTCCGATAATGAGGAGGTGACCGCATTTACCGGGATGTAGGGGTTCCCGTCGAGCGATGGTGATGGTGATGACTCGCAGTAGAACTCCCTTCTTTTTGTATCTGTAGAATAGCAAACATTTGTATGTATCAACAAAGTATTATGCTATGTAATGAATTATTTACTTGTAATTCCGTGGGGACTGGCCTAGGAATTGTTTTTATTTTTATTTTTTTGCACGTCGCATGAGCTTGGAAATACATTTGTGTTTAGTGTATGGGGGCTGGAAACAGCTTTGGAAATTTTTTTAGCAATGCCGGGTGTAAAATCCGCCAAGGCAAATGATCAAGCTTTTGTGTTTTGCTGAAAATTTAGCTGGGGTGCAAAGAGGTCCGTACGAATCATTCTTGCATGCAAAGTGGTCCGTACGGACACTTCTTGATTTTGGAGAGGGGATAAGGTGTGGGCTCCTCCCAACTCCCGAGACCTATAAACTCGTGTCCCAGGATGGAGAGTCCCAAAATACCATTTTAAAAAAACTTTCCTTTACTTTAACTTGAAAAGCGTACAACTCATTTTCAAAACGATTTCAAAATAACCTCTCTACACGGAGGTGATATATAAACCTGTTTGCAACCACACACAACCTGTTTATACAAACTGAACAACTGGAAAGCTTATACAAGCCAACCATACAACAAACCACACTCAAGTTGAATTACAACACAATCCAACTGAAAACATGTTTATGAAAGTTTTATATACAAAACCTTTCCCCAAAAGAATAACAACCAACAATCCCAACTCCCCAAGACAACACATACCCCGACAACCAAAAGATGTCCAAACTCCTGCCCCGGCCTCACCGGGTCCGGGTCTTCCCGTCTCGCCGGGATCTAAAGCAATAAAGGGAGAAGGGGTGAGATAAAATCTCAAAGCAAGCTATTATGTATGCAACAATATGCCATACAAGATGCAACACATAAACAAAGTTGCTCAACAAATATGCAACACCAAATAGGTTGCTCAATCACATTGGGAAAACAAGAAACACTTTACGTTACCTTTCCCTTTACCTGTTCCATCTCGAATCATATGTAGTACTACAAATGAGTCATACTTCCTCTCATTTGGTGAACTCGCTAGTGCACATTCACCTCTTATACGACCCCTTATAGAGATCCATATAAGCTGACTCGCTATCTTATGTCATGACCGCACATATCCATGTAAGCTGAACCCCTCAATCCGTGGCTACAGAAGGGGGTGAACGGTACAAGTATTTGGACATCCAAGCACCTTATGAAATATCTTCTCATAAGTGGTTGCATTCCCTATACCCCCGAAGATCAACTGGTATACCATAATCAAGCACATTATGTATACTTGAAAATAAGTCCACCCAACGGGACATCAACATATATATAACATGGTACCGCAATTCATGTTGAACCATTGAAACAAAGGCAACACGTATTTAACACTATGTGCACAATTAATTACGAATATGTAAACTCGTATGACACAAAGTAGATCACATAAGTCCTACACATTCATTACACAATATGTAAACTAGTAAACAGGATACTACTACTCCCGTCCAAAACCAAGTAAATAGTGCACTACACATTTTAGGCACTAAAAGAACAAATAACACTCTATAGGTTATCACGTAAGGATACAATATCGTATAAGTAACCATACACGTTCACAATACAATATTAAACACCTTCCGTTAAGGTTCCAAGTTCATTTACAAAGTTTTATAAACTTTGGTTCAAGTTTCACATGTGCCTCTCAAGCATTTTCAAGACATTATTTAAAGTCTTTCCCTTATCCATTTGGACTAATTCAAGTTCCATTATGTAGTACTAAAGTTGTACTAGATTCAGGGTTTAAGAGTGTTCCATTTCATGTTGGTTAGACTAGGTTTTCAAGGCCTAGAAAAAGGTTCAAGGCTGCAGATTGAAAATGGTTCAAGTGTCGAAACTGCCTTTCAAGCATTTTCACGCCACTATTTAAAGCACTTACCATTATCCATTTGGACCATTTCAAGTTTCATAATGTAGTACTAAAGTTGTACTAGACTCAGTGGGTGAAGAGTGTTCCATTTCATGTTGGTTAGACTAGGTTTTCAAAGCCTAGAAAATGTTTCAAGGCTGCAGATTTTTTCCAAATTGGCCGAACATCAAGAACAAAGATCAAGAACTACAATATCACCTCATGTTCTTGGTCTAGCTCAAGTGTTTACCCCAGGTCATCTTACAACAATATAACCACAGATTTTGGACAATACTATACTCCTCCATACATATAACACATCTATAACCAGGCCCAATTCCAATCAACCCATGTTATACCACCTTGGAATATCTTTATCAACCTACTCTTTTCCGAACCAAATTCCCTCCTTTCTAAGACCAACTAACTGATTTCTTTTGATCAATCATCAGCGATATAGCAAGATTAACATCTTTAAACAGAGGGATGAACAAGGCTATGTCAAAGAACCATAACAACTTACCAAGTCAAAAGAAAGATATAATCGGATAACTTGCTCTATTCACCTTCCTTTGCAATAATTCAAAGTAGGAATCAACAACCAAGCAATCTTTGATTTTCTGGGAATTTTTGGAAGTTTAGTTAGGGTTTGGGAACCTTCAAGAACGTAAAATCCATGGAAGAAGCTGAGGGAAGTTATTTTGCTTCTTAAAGAAGCTTAAAAGATATTTATATAACCCAATTTACAACGAAGCTCCTCCAAGATTGAAATTCCACGATCAACTACCTTAAACTTAGAATTACAACTAAGCTCCTCATACTTTCATAACACTTTCAATTTAAAATTTCAAGTATTACTACTTAACTACACAACTTTCCTTTATTTAGACATTATGTGATTAAATCACTATAACACCAAACTTCACGTAGTTCATCACAATTCTCAAAAATGAACACGTAATCAAATCAAATGCCAACAAATAAGGGATGAGATGCAATGCAACCCAACCCCACGTGCTTCAAGAGTGAGCAAAATGTGCCTAGGTTTAGGTCGTGACACTCACTCCCCTTAAATAAAATTTGTCCCGAATTTGGACTTCACTTACCCGAATGATCAAACAACCGTGATATTTCGTCTCATCTCGTATTCCAATTCCCAAGTAGCTTCCTCAATGGTGTGATTCTTCCAAAGAACTTTCACCACGGGAATACTCTTGGTACGCAATTCTGACCTGCCACTCTAGAATTTGCAAAGGTACCTCCACATAAGTCATATCGGCCTGAACATCCTCAGGAGGAGAACTCAACACATGAGAGGAATCATAGCAGTTCTTCCTCAACATGGATACATGAAACACATCATGGAGAGAAGAAAGAGAGGGAGGTAGGGCCAAACGATAGGCTAACTCACCTACCTTCTCTAAAATCTCAAAAGGACCAACGAATCTAGGAGCCAATTTCCCTTTGTTGCCAAACCTCTTGATCCCCGTTCTTGGTGAGATCTTCATGAATACCAAATCCCCAACCTGAAAGGATAACTCCCTTCTTCTAGTGTCGGCATAGCTCTTCTGATGACTCTGGGCTGTCCTCAATCTGTCACGGATCACTTTGATCTTCTCAGTTGAGTCTCTAACCAAGTCTGGACCCCAAAGTCTAGCCTCTCCAACCTCGTCCCAACACATTGGGGACCTACATTTCCTCCCATACAAGGCCTCATATGGTGCCATCTCAATGCCGGATTGGTAGCTATTGTTGTAGGAAAACTCCACTAAAGGCAAATGGTCTTCCCAAGATAACTGGAAGTCCATCACACAAGCCCGTAGAATATCCCCTAGAATCTGAATGGTCCTCTCTATCTACCCATCAGTTTGAGGATGAAATGTTGTACTGAAACTCAACTTAGACCCTAAGGCTTCATGAAAAGCCCTCCAAAACCGCGAGGTGAATCTTGGATCCCTATCAGAAACAATGTTGACAGGTACTCCATGTAATCTCACAATCTCATGGATATACAACTGGGCCAATCTCTCCAATGAATACTTGGTTGAAACTCGGAAGAAAATGAGCTGATTTGGTCAATCTATCCACGATCACCCATATAGCATCCATCTTCCTCGGAGTAGGAGGCAATCCAGTCACGAAATCCATAAAAATGCCCTTCCACTTCCATTCTGGAATATCCAAAGGTTGAAGCAATCCCGCTGGTCTCTGATGCTCAGCTTTGATCCGTTGGCAAGTCAAACACTTTGATACGAATTCTGCAATCTCCTTTTTCATGCCATTCCACCAGTAACCCCTTTTCAGATCCTAATACATTTTGGTGCTTCCTGGATGAATAGCAAATCGGGACTTATGGCCATTCTCTAATACCTGCCTTCTGATCTCTGGGGAAGAAGGTACACAAATCATACCTTTGAAGGTTAGAATCCCATCCTTGTTCAATGAAAACTCCCCAGACTTTCCATCTAGCAATTTCTCCCCGATTTTCTTCAACTCATCATCATGCAACCGAGCTTCCATAAGATCTCCATAAAGAGTAGGAACCAAGCCCGACATTGGCAAACAACATATCACCTCTCACTTCCCGAGATACCAAGGATCTATAAATGAGCCTTACGGCTAATAGCATCAACCACCACATTAGCTTTCCCAGGATGATAAGAAATGACACAATCATAATCCTTCAGAAGCTCCAACCAATGCCTCTGTCTGTTGTTTAGTTCCTTCTGAGTAAACAAGTACTTCAGGCTCTTATGATTTGTAAATATCTCAAATTTTGCCTCATACAAGTAGTGCTTCCACTTATGCAATGCAAACACAATAGCTGCTAACTCCATATCGTGGGTAGGATAATTCTACTCCTCGCCGTGATAACTTCCTCAAGCATATGCAATTACCTTCCCATTCTGCATAAGTACACAACCCAATCCCTCTTTAGAAGCATCACTGAAGATAACAAAGTTCTCACAACCCTATGGAAGTGTAAAAATAGAAGCTGAAGTCAATCTCTTCTTCGCCCGCAAAGCCACTCTTCACACTTAGCATCCCATATAAATGGTACATCCTTCCGAGTTAATTTGGTCAACGGAGTTGCAATCCTCGAAAATCCCTAAATAAATCTTCGATAGTACCCCGCTAACCCAAGGAAACTACGAACCTCTCGCCACAAGAGAAGGCTATTTCCAGTTGACTACGGCATCAATCTTTGAAGGATCCACCGCAATACCAAGATCGATACCACGTGACCCAAGAAAGAAACTGTCCAGCCAAAACTCACATTTGCCGAACTTTGCAAACAATCAAGCTTTCTCATGAAGCTACGAATAAGACAATTCTCAAGTGCCTCTCGTGATCTTCCTGGATTTTGAGTATACCAGATATCATCAATAAAAACAACCACAAAACTGCCAAGATATGGCTTGAAGATCCTGCTCATCATATCCATAAAGACTGCCGGGTGCATTAGTCAACCCAAATGGCATAACAAGAAATTCATAATGACCGTACCTTGTTCTGAAAGCTGTTTTAGAAACATCATATGGCTTGATCTTCAACTGATGGTATCCGCTACGTAAATCTAACTTAGAATAAATAACGGAACCTTGGAGTTGATCAAATAAATCATCAATGTGAGGAAGAGGATAATTGTTCTTAATAGTAGCTTGATTCAGTAGTCTGTAATCAATACACAACCGTAAGGTACCATCCTTCTTCCTAACAAACAAAACTGGTGCTCCCCAGGTGACACACTTGGGACGAATAAAACCTCCGTCTAATAACTCCCCGCAACCGAATTTTCAACTCTTTCAACTCGCCTAGAGCCATTCTCGTAGGTGCTTTAGAAATTGGTGAAGTACCCGGCAATAAATCAATACAAAATTCCACTTCTCTATCGGAGGCATGGAATACTCAGCTGAGAATACATCACCGAACTCATTCACAATCGGAACACAAGATAAATCAGAGACTTCTTACCGTAGTCTACCACATATGCCAAGTAACCTCACATCCTTTAGATAACAACTTTCTAGCCTTTATTGCAGAAATAACATGAATGCCAAATAAAGATTTATCAAGATCATATACAAATATAGGCACATCACCATAGAAAAGGTGACTCGCTTTCGTGGTGACACCACCAAGGCATGACAAGCACTCAACCAAATCTATGCCTAAAATAACATCAAAATCATGAATTGGCAACTCTACCAAATCCACTGGGAATACATGCCCACATATAATCACCTCACAGTCATGATAGATCAAAGAGGTTTTGAGGTGCTCTCCCACAAGAGTAGAAACTTCTAACACATAAGGTAACAACTTAGGCAACTTATGCAATGTAAATGCAAAATGAGATGCCACATAAGAATGAGACGATCCAGGGTCGATAAGAATACGAGCCCTGACCCCTGAGATAGGGACAATACCTCTAATGACTGCAGTGGGATCTACTGTGCCTCTATCCAAAGCAAGCACTCTACCTTGGACTCTCTCTTTGGGTTTCCCCTCAACATCTCTCTTTACCCCACCTTTGGGCTGGTCACCGTGTGGTCTACCACCCATAGCTTGACCCTTCTTGAACTTAGGACAATCCTTTATGAAGTGCCCCATCTCACCACAACTCATACACTTTCCCTGCTTACTCCAACAACTGTCTTCAGAGTGCCCCACTTTCTTACACCAATTACAAATCGTGCCAAACTTGCTTGATACAGGTCGAGTAGAAACTGTAACTGTTCCTCCCTTATCCACTCCAGAAGTTGAAGATCTAGGCCGATTCTTGCTCTGACCTGAAATCTGGCCTGAAAACTTAGCCTTGCTCCCACTACCCTCAGATTTACCTCGATGTTCCTCAATGTCATTTTCAATTCTGTAGGCCATATTTACTGTCGCCTAGTAGTTAGGAAAATCGTGTGTCAACAACTGCTTTCGAACTCCAACCCGAGTCCTCGACAAACCCGTAAACCTCCCCGCTTCCTCATCTCGGTACAAGATGTGGACAATACCTGGCTAACTCCATAAATTTGGCAGAATACTGAGATACTGTCATTGCCCCCTGCTCAAACTTCAGGAACTCTACCTCTTTCTTGTCTTTGGTAATCACCGAAATGAAGTGCTCCTTGAATTTCCCAACAAAGTTTTCCCAAGTCTGGGGCGTATGATCCCGCCTCCTCCCAAACTTTCCTTAAGGATTTGCCACCAATGCTCGCCAGACCCTCTAGCTTGAACACTACACATCTAACCTTTTCTTCATATGTACTCTCCATTGCAACAAAGATTTTAGTCATGGCCTCCAACCATCTCTCGCCTATCGTTGATCTCCCGATCTCTCGTTGAAGCTTGGTGGAGACAATTTAATGAATTTCTCTAACCCCTCGTGTTGGCCTTGCCTCGTGTTGCCGCTGTGCTCTTACCCCGAGGTGCCATATTCTCGAGGAATACTCCGAAACATAGCCATCATCTCGGCATTCCGATCTCCCCAAAGACCCGATCACCAATGTTCCTCTTCCTCCTCTCGCCGGTCACCACTAGTCCCAGCCATTACAATGATCCCCGCATTAAACACTCCTACGTCGAGATCACACACTCCCCTTAGACTAGACATCTACCCTTGACTTCTAGACAAAGCTCTGATACTCAACAAAGTGGCTCCCTCCCAACTCCCGAGACCTATAAACTCGTGTCCTGTGATGGAGAGTCCCAAAATACCATTTTAAAAAAAAAAAAAAAAACTTTCCTTTACTTTAACTTGAAAAGCGTACAACTCATTTTCAAAATGATTTCAAAATAACCTCTCTACACGGAGGTGATATATAAACCCGTTTGCAACCACACACAACCCAAGTTTATACAAACTGCATAACCGGAAAGCTTATACAAGCCAAACCATACAACAAACCAAACTCAAGTTGAATTACAACACAATCTAACCTGGAACATGTTTATGAAAGTTTTATATACAAAACCTTTCCCCAAAAGAATAACAACCAACAATCACAACTCCCCATGACAACACATACCCCAACAACCAAAAGATGTCCAAACTCCCGCCCGGCCTCACCGGTCCGGGTCTTCCTATCTCCGGGATCTAAAAAAATAAAGGGAGAAGGGGTGAGATAAAATCTCAGCAAGCTATTATGTATGCAACAATATGCCATACAAGATGCAACACATAAACATGTTGCTCAACATATATGCAACACCAAATAGGTTGCTCAATCACATTGGGAAAACAGTAAACACGTTACGTTACCTTTCCCTTTACCTCGTTTCCATCTCGAATCATATGTAGTACTATAGCGTGGAGTCATACTTCTCTCATTCGGGGTGAACCGCTAATGCACATATTCACTCTTATACGACTCTTATAGAGATCCATATAAGCTCGCTCGCTATCTTATGGCATGACCGCACATATCCATAGAACACTACAAGAAAAAGGACTATTTACGGCGGTTAAAATCCGCCGTATATAAAACGCGCCCGTCCGTAAATATTATATACGGCGGACATTCCGCCGTAAATAGTCCACCGTATAAAACCTCGCCGTAAATACTATATACGGCGATTATCCCGTTGTAAATACTATATACGGCGGAAATACCACCGCCGTATATAAATGTAATACCATACGTATTTTATGGCGTATTTGAGTAATCTTTATACGGCGGTAGGTGTAACCGCCATAAATAAGAGACGAGTCAGTCCAATACGTAACGAGTCGTCCCAATTGCACCCCCACTGTGTTCCCTCGCCCCCATAGAAGACGAGTTGTCCATGCCCATTTTATACGGCGGATGTTTCTCACCGCCGTAAATGACTTAATAGGGACGAGTCGTCCACCATGGCACGAGTCGTCCCATTTGCACCCCCTCCTGGTTCCCTCGTCCCCCCTTTTGGCACGAGTCGTCTAGGCTTATTTACGGCGGATGAAGGGTTCCGCCGTAAATAAGCCTATTTTTTCCCCCAAGCCTGTATAATTCACTTTCCCCACAAATACGTTCACAAAAACCAAATTCAACTCGTACACACACAAATGCAACCCGTATATAACCAAAAATACACAAATGCAATCAATGTTTACAATCTACATATTAACACAAAATTAATGTTGAATGTATCCAAACATAATAACCATTATAAAAAAGTTAGTTGTTGAATGTATCCAAAATTCAATCAATGTCTAAAATCCACAACTTTCAGAAATATATCACCACCTATTTGATTACCGGGTCTTTTCCACGCTCCATAAAATAACGCTTTCAAATCATCAATTTGTTGTTGTAACTGCGTTGTTGTAACCGTTGTCGTTGCTTTTCATTTTGCCTCCGGCGTTCCTCTCCCGTTAAGCCGCTCTTCAAAACTGGCTTCCGACCGGATGCCACCGCCTCCAATACACTGCCCGAGAAGTTGGGGATTTACCAAACACCTTAGTTTTGTTAACACTCCGCTTCCCATACATCGCACTCTCCCGTGGTCATCAAGTGCTCATCATGTACCAACAAAAATCTTTTCACGCGCCGTGGAGAGTTTTGTTGCATCCTCCTGGCACCTTTCATCAATTGCATCATTAAGCGTTTGCCGTAACAAAAAACAACATGTTCAATATAAATGTTTTAACTTTAATTAATATTATGAAAATGAAGTTAGAAATGAAAAAGTATTCTATAGAATAACAAAACGAAACGTAAAAGTGGTTGGAAACTTTAACCTACAATCATTTGAGTGGTTTCTTGATCCGCAGTGTTTTGCCCGTGCGCGTAGGCTACGAACAAGCTTACGCGACCGCTTGGTAAACCCTTTGTCATGTTTTTCTCTACAATTTATAATAGAATCATTTGACCAAAAAAATATATTTATGATACTGATACAAAAAGAAACATTAATTGACAATCGAGAACTAAATTGAACGATGACAAACCTCTTTATGAAGTTTGGGATGTGGACGCTCTCTTTTCCGGGTCCGGTTCGTGCACGCTTGCTTTTCTCGATTCAATTTATTTGTTTCGATATTTCCCGGAAAAAAAAGATAATATTAGTATTAACTTGACTACTTATATAAGACATTCACTGTATAATAGATTGAGATTAATTTGAAATATACCCGAGCCTCGTCCGTACCTCCACATCGCAACAAGCGCAAACTTTATCGATTCCGCAACGCACTCCACGGGGGCGGGTGAGCCAATGCGTCCTTGGTCGGATTCATACATCTTATAAAACCGTTTCAACCGAGCAGTATTCATAATCGAAAGTCATAGAGAATCGATATAATATTCATAACAAAGTCATAACCGAGTAATATTCATAATCGAGTAATACTTATTATATGCTTCGTCTCACCCGGTATTTCCAAATACGCCACGCTTACTCGAGAGAAAGCATTCATAAACCCAGTAATACTCCTGATGGCGCATTTGGTAGTATTATCCTCATATACACAATTCAACAAAGAAAAACAATTGAAAAGTAGAGAATCATAAGACTTTTTTTGACTACGTACTAGAGATTTAGTGTAAGAAATATGGATTACAACTGCGTTTACTGCAACTGTCATTCCATACGACATATTTATGCACTCATGGTCCATCTCGAGGCCACTCTTTAGTTAATGGGAAATGTTCCCCATTTCTAGCAAAATTCCTATCTCGAGTAGCTAGTTTTGCCATATCCCCACCAACCTGGTTGACCATATTTATTCCATATTATATTCAATCTCTCTTACCCCATTTGTCAAGTTGGTTTTGCCACCTCTCTTCCTTGTAGGGTTCGAGCACGACCTCCTGCTAATAAATTTTTCTTTGGCGGCATATTCCCGGCTCATATGACAATTCAATTATAGCACAAAAATTGGATAAACCAAGTAAAGCGGACCCAAAAAAACAAGTCTTATAATATAATGTATAAGACCTATAAATTTATTATAGTAGGTCTTATGTGATCTTATATAAGACCTGTATAAACAGCAAAACAACAACACTCAAAAATTTTCTTTTGGCTGGCATATCTCGTCATTGAAGTATGACAATCCGAGAGATGAAAAATCATCAAAATCACGAGAATAGTAAATGATCCTAAAACCATTATTTAGTACGATGCTATATATCATGGAGTTGAAGACAGAAGTATTTCGTGTGACCATGCCAATGGTAACACTAACTAGTACAGTCAGGAGCGTTTTCTAAAACAAAATTTCGATGTGACCCATGCCAATGGTAATACACTTTACCATTCTTCTCCACATTCCGAAAACTAATGATCACTTTTTTTTCAAAATTTGCTTTTGATATAACACCATTACAAAGTTAATAACTGACCTAACGAGGACCATAAGTTTACTCAGTGAATTCCAAACCTAAAACTAAAACTATATTTGTAAAACAACCTGGCCCAACCCTTCGCCAAGAGCCCAAGAAGCAGTGAACCTATAGAAAGAAAACTAACTTGTTCATGATGGAGCAATAAAACCTTAGAGTAACTGAAGCCGATATTCTCCGTAAAGTGTACGGCATAGGCAAGTCATCGATTGAGTAGCATAACAACAAAGGTCGGCTAACATCTTAGTAAACTTAAGTTCAATCTATCATTCATTTATATTGTTTAGTCACCGCTTCTTGCTCTGGCCACATCGACAGAAATGATCCAAATAATTTAGCACATATAATGCTAAAAAGCAACACTCACCCATAATTTACCTAAGGATACCAAAAATATTAGAATCGATCAATGTAA